>CM021100.1:431913036-432513036 GCA_007115665.2 Sequoiadendron giganteum
TCTTGGTTTTCAAGAAAATTGTATATGAAAACCATATTTGAACATGTTAGGCAAAACTTTGGTTCCCTACTGAGTGATTAGCACTGAAATAGGGAAATAACAGTAATATTTAGTTTGCATACTTCTGAGTTGTAATTTGTAGCCTATGTATCTTGTTGGAGAAGTATGCTTGTTCTTGAAATTTTCCCAATAAGTAGATATTATGTGTAAATGCATTTGAATCATGCATTATGGTATTCTAAGATTGTTATGAAAGGTAGAAATAGGCCAAGGAATGATCAACTGTAGAGTTGATATCTAAAATTTGAAAAAGGCATATCAAGATGCCTCAATATATGCATCCTAGTATGGTTCTAGATGGAACTAAGGTTTGTGATCAGTCCCAGCTAGATTGTCAAAGAGGTTTCAGCACTAGAAGGTACAAAGCTATCAATTTCAGTAGCCTTAGTGGTTACCCAAATGACATTCCAGCTAAAGTTAGAAACAAGTTACCAAGGTTCATTGGTGATAAATCAGAATCATTAAGTAAACATCTCCAAGTGTTCATAAATTTGATGGATGATTATGAGATTGACCACAAAGATGTGATCATGAGGTTATTTGTTCAGTCCTTGAGAGGAGATGCAAGAGAATGGTTCTCTTATTTACCAGCCTCTTCCATTCATTCATGGGAAGAGCTCAAGGAAGTGTTCATGGAACAATTTGGAGAAAGGATTAACCCTATTTTGATAAGGAAAAAGTTCATGAACATGGAGAAAGGAAAAGATGAGTTAGTCCAATCTTTTAATCTCAAGTTTGCAATGATTATTAGAGAGATCTCAGAGAACATAAGGCCAAATGATGCTGAA
Source organism: Sequoiadendron giganteum (assembly GCA_007115665.2). NCBI lineage: Eukaryota > Viridiplantae > Streptophyta > Pinopsida > Cupressales > Cupressaceae > Sequoiadendron > Sequoiadendron giganteum. Next base: position 431,913,885 of record CM021100.1, read on the forward strand.
TGTTTGGTCACGTACTTAGGAGCATTTGACAAAAAGGTGAGTTATCTGTTGAGGGATAAAGAGCCTACATCCCTGGATCAAGCATATCAAATGGCTATAGATATTCAGAACAATTCGAAATACTCAATGCTAAAAGGACATAGGGCCGTGAGTGTTGGTCATCCTAACACACCTCAGGAAAACATAACTCATGGATCAGTTAATAAAAGTGTTTTTCAAGAGGGTAGTGATGTTGTTGCTCCAATTTCTTCATCATCACAATCTGCAGATCCTAATGAACTTCATGTTAAACATCATCAAAATGTAGTGTCTCAAAATGAAGGTAGTAGTTGTTTGTTTCAAGAGAGTCAGAACATGATACACAAGAATGAAAAGAGTATATTAGAAAATGCGGATACTTGTTGTATGAATGAGGACATTAATTGTAATCAACTTACAATCAGCACACGTGCAGATCCTTGCAGCACTAGTGAAGAGGAAGATGCATGGAATGATTAACAAATAAATATGTATGAAATTTTTTCTTGTAATACCTTGAATGATGAAGAAATAGCAGAGATGAAAGACATCATTCCATGTCATGTTTCAGTCAGTGAAAATGATACAATTGTTGATAATATTTCTTCTCAAATAAGTGATCAAGACATTAAAGATGGAAGTTCAAGAACCTACTCTGAGGAATCCGAGCATGGTTTATGCAGTGATAAGTCATCTTGTGATGAGGATGTTGATGAAGGCCAAACTGATTTCTCTTATGATGATTGTGAAAGCTCTTATGAGAATGACTTAGAGGTATGTTCTTCACATAATGGATATAATGATATGGACACTGATGAAGTCACTTATTCACCAGTGAATGATCAAATTACACTTGATACAAACTTGGAATGTAGTCCAAGCTTGACATCAATGGAGCTTGTTGATTATGTCAATGATGAAGAATCTGAGGATGAATATATATGTGTTTAATTTGTTGATCACGAGCATAGTAAGTTGCTAGTAGTGATGAAGATGTTGAAGAACCTGTTTATATTTTTGTTGTCCATGACTACTTGTATGAAATAGAAATGGAAATGTCAGTGGTACATAAGAATGATGATAATGTGCATAGTGATAATGAAGGGAATTCAGTTTTGAATAATCAAGTTGTGCATAGTGAAAATCACATGGATTTAGAATTAGCATTACCATCCATAGATAATAAAAAACAATTTAATGAATTTATAGATTGTGTTGACGTTACAAGATCTTTTGATAAATGTGTAGAGAAGCCATATGATCCAGATAGTAGTGGGTGTGATGTTAGTCAATATGGGATTGAATATGGATCTTGCTTTAATGATCTTTCTTGTCTTTATGGTTTAAAAATGGATGTGTTTCCTTTGAATAAGGAATGCATTCGTGAGACAGAGAATGAAGGTGTTACTTTCATTGCTAATGAGTAATTTTCAGGTAACAATGAGTCTCTTGTACATGGTTTAGTATGCCTATCAGATGAAAGTCCACATGAAAGTTTCTTTGCTGACCCTATTACTCCTGAAAATGATAGCATTGAACATGTTGTGAAGAATCAATGTGAAGACCTTGATTTAGGGTCAAATTTTGAATGGTCTGAATCTGTATCTGAAGCATCCTATATGGAATTGCATGATGGTTTGAAGAATGAGTTTCACAACATGTATGAACTTGAAATAGAGAACACTACTCATACATTCGAGGTTGATAATTTTGCTGAATGTAATGATGTGAATGAAGATGAAAACATTTTAGATATTGACAAATCTGATTTTTAGAATCTTGAAACACATGATAATGTGTTTGGGCTATGGTGTTCGAATGAGGACAAGCCAGCCTATGATGTATTCCAGTTGGAGGAGATATAAATGTATGAGAAATGTTTGCTCAACACACAAGATGATTGCATGTTGCTTTTCAACGATGAAATCTCCTCTGAACTTGATCATGATGAAGGGATTAGTGAATGTGATAAGACCATATTTTCATGTGATCTTGATCACCAGTTTCAAGTGTTGCTGCCTGATATAAAATCAGAAAATGAAATGATGAATAGTGATATGGCCTATTTGATTTGGTTGCCACTTGGTGACAGAGTTGAACAGGGAACAAGTTTTCACTTGCATAAGGGCAGTTTGGTACTGTTGTTTGCAGAGATACAGTCACCAATGTTGTTATGGTTTGACAGATGCAAGCATGAATTGAGGGAGATCAACTCTTTTTACAGATTCGTATTTGACAGAGGTAAATATTGATCCCCATTTTTCATTTGGTGGCCTGGGGTCATCAGATGAAGTTGAAAAATAGAAAATTGAATAAAGAAGCAATTTGAGGGCACCCGTTTGACTCAACTTTTGGTCTACTCTCCAGAGATCTAGAATCTTGCTATTCCCACAGGGGGCATACATCCCTAGTCAAAGCCACTGATGACACTCTCAAATTTTGCAGATTTGAGATGCCCATTTCAAAATTTTGCTTCTGCGCTTTCATAAGTGCCCCTAAAGAATTAGTCCTAGTTGACCCACTTTGGAGGCTTATAATTTAAAGCCTGTTGATTTTCATGCAAAACCCATTTGTAGACATACTTAGTAGACCTGTGTGAGTAGGCATGTCAATTTTTAGCTTCCAGTGATAAGTTTTGATAAAGTTTCGAAAAGTGAAGCTGGAGGATTTTCACATTGTTTTGTTGTTTGTAGATGTTTAGTTCTTCAAAATAACTTCCTGTTTGAACTTGGTTTTTGCAACTAGTTCACTATCATGAAAAAAATGAATGATGTTCTATGTTCTTCATACCTAAATGATCTCGGGTGTCAATTTTCAGAACCTCATGATCTGATTTTCTATTTTTAGTAGATCGAAAGCAAATGCAGTTTGTTCAGTTTTGCATCTGCATTCCTGACAACATTTCAAAGAGGCTAACTTCGGCCATCAATATATTTTGACCAATGATTATTCAAGAGAATTTCTTTTGTACATGTGCTTAGGGTACCTAAATATTTTTATGTCTCCAGTGGCGGCCCCTTAGAGGGTGATTTGATATTTTTGCAAAGTGGTGACTTGGTGAGCCTTGATTGGTTCTAAACATGTGCAGATTGGAGAAATGCTTGATTGAACAACTTTGTCGATTAATATCTTGCACCTCAGGATCTCTTTTTTTGAACTATCCATTGCATTGAATTCTTGGATCAAATGTGTGTCTTCTTGCTCAGTGACAGGGTCTCAAGATAAATTCATATGGGTTAATCAATTGTTTTCTGATCGTGACAGGGTCAAAAATGGTGTTCCAGAAATTTTTAAATTTTGAAATTACACTGACAACCCATTTCTTATTTTGGTCTAAAACCTCTACATCTTCATTTTCATCAAGATTTGAGGTCATTTGGTATATTATTTTAATATACTTTTGTTATGACAAACATGTCTCAAGAGCCAACTTACAAAAGAGGTACCTAAATTTTAAGAGCTGGAAAAAATTGGAGGAAATGGGTTTTCTCTGAATAATTGATTATGGGTGCACGCAAAAAATCTCGGCTCCAGGTGTCCCGGTTTGCCCGCAAGTGTAATTAATTTTTTCCTATTTTCCAAAGTTCTCAAATGTCAATATTTAAAATAGTGTGAATATTTTAAATATTGTGTATTTGTAAATGAGGCATTTAGGGCAAACATAAGTACGATAATGGCGACACTCACAACTTCATGGGAATTCATGGAAGAGAGCAGATGAATTTGTTCAAAATTTTCCATATGAATATACGTTTTTGGAATGCCATGTTTGTAGACTATGTATAGTGGATGTGTGAATATGCTTAAGAAAATTCAATCCAATGAATGAAACCATCAAATTACAAGATGCTCGATGGAAGATGAAATTAGAATTAAAAGGAGGAGTGTGCACATTGCAGTAGGGTATGGATATTCATCAGAGAATAAAAAATAATGGGATCTCATGGAGTACCATGTTGCAGCAAATGCACAAAATGTATTCATTGAAAAGGCCTTAGCAACTTCCAAGCAAATGGAAAGAGCCAAGGAGAGGCCCACGCCATGTATGATGAAGACTAGGAATGGCCACAGAGAGGTTGAGAGGGTAGTCAAGTGCTTGGAGGAAGATGGAAATCCATCAAAACAAAGGGTTTGAGAGGAGGCTCGATGGAGAAGCAAGAATGCATAGGAAATGATATGGAGTAGTGCACAGGGAAATGAGAGATGTATTCCAACCGTGAATGGCAGCCATGTGTAGAGCCTGAGAATGTCCGAGCAAACAAAATGAAATTAGGGTAGTTTCACCCTTGCTCGCACACCTCGCATAATAAAGATGACATCATGGAAAATGTCGCGTGGTGAGCAAGAATGCACGGGAGGGGCTAATTTTTTTTTTTCAAAGGTTGCATTGTTTTGATTAAAAATTGAGGTGGGCCCCATAAAATTTTCAAAGGGGCAATTTCAACCTTTGCTCACACAGCTCGCAAAATTAATGGTGATGTCATGGAAAATGTGCGAGGTGGGCGAGATTGATCCTGGAGGGAAAAAATAGTTAAAATGTGATTTGTGATTAAATGAACGGAGTGGGCCCATCTTAAATTTTAAATGGTAAAACATGCGCGAGGGTAAATTTTTGTTTTTGCCCAAGTAAGTGGAAGGTGAATAAAATAATCACGGGGAAATATTATAAAATGATTTTATAGATCATTTTAATTGCAAAAGGTGGAATATTTAAATGATGCACAGGTAAATAGTTTGTTTGCCAGGCATATTTTCTAAAAATGCAATGTGGGGGTGGAATTTTTTTATCCATAGACGTAAATGGTAATGAAATATAATATTTTTCATTTATCCACACCACATGACTATTATTTTATTGCTTGGCGATAAAATGTAACACCGGGTGAAAGTTTTAAATGGAGAGTGAATTGAGTATTCACTGGTGGTGTTTTATAAAGGGAATTTATTCATTTTATAAACAATTATATGTGTTGGGTTTTTATCTGCAGCAGTATTAAAGAGCAAAAATATTAAAATTATTAAAATTTAATATATGAAAGCAGAATAAAGCTACAACATTATAAAGTGGGGAAATATTTCAAAGTGTAATGTGCAGCAAATAAAAGGCAGGAACAAAATTTGCATGGGAAGAGATATTTTCCAACTGGGTGAAATAATGAGAATCTCCACATGGGCTGATTTTCTGTTACTGGGCAATGATGAGCTGAAGCAGTTGGAAGGAATATGTTTGTTGCTGCAAAGGAAGAAGAGAAGATATTTTTTTCAGATTGATCAACAGGAATGGTGTTGCCATGTGTCTGCAACAGATTAGTTTTTGGGGTTCTTCTGTTTCCTCCATTCTTCTATATCTTCTATTATTCTCTCATTGTACAGGGTTCTGAGTTTTGGTATTGGGATGGGTAGATAGAGATTTGTATTTTTTGAGTCATTGTTTGAGTCTACAAGCTGTAATTTTATGAATTCAAGAGTAAATACAACCAATTTATGCAATTAACATCATGAAGGTATTTCCACATTCATGAATTTCATCAGATTGTCTCCATTTTTGTACACTTTCAGTTATATAAGTTCAATAATACAAAGTGTCTTTGAGTTTATCATCTTAAGTTTCATGAGATTGTTCTGTCTATTCATTGTTCTATTTGAAAGAAATGGTTAAAATGCTTTGAATAGGTGAGTGTGATTTCAGGTGTGCAGATGGGATTTGATAAGAACAATCTGATTGATATCAAGAGAAGGATTGTTCGTGCAAGGCACTAACAGTTAATGCAAAGCATTAGCAAGTTAAATCCACTAGTTGAGGACTGTTTGCTAGAGAATTCATTTTATGTGTTTCACTCCATGGCCCAAAACTGACACTGATCTTTTTTTTAGTTTGTGCATCTCAGAAACAATTTTAAATGCAAAATCATTCTAATCTTACTATGTTATTGTGTGTCATGTTTTCCAATGGCTGAGAGAGGGTTGAGCTACTGAGAATTTAGCCAAATTTAAAGTTGTCAATGCTTCCCTTAGTGTTGTTTCATTGGGAATTATCTTCTTTGTAAAACAATGTCAGTGTATGAGTGAATTAAGTTTTGAGCATTGTTTAGGTTTACCCACCTTGGTCTTGTAGAGCCAAAAGTGTAGGAGATGTCAGTCTTTGACTAAATCTTGTCAGTTGGCCACTAGCCTTAGTTGTTCTTTAAAGTAGAGGTTGGCTACCTCTTAAAGAGTTTCAAAGTCTAGTTGGGTTGTTATTTTAAACACCAATAGGATGTAGATTGGTGGCATGGTTGAGTAAAAAGCAATATTCAGTCTCCTTGTCTAGTGCTAAATCTAAGTATATTGTTTTTGCATCTTGTTGTACACAAGTTATATGGATGAAACAGGCATTGAAAGATATCACAGTGTTATATGATGATCCCATTTCTATTTTCAATGATAATACAATTGCAATTTAAATTTCAAAGAATCATGTGATGCACCTGATGAAAACACATATATCTATCAAGTATCATTTCTTGAGAGAGAAGGCCATGGAGAATGAAGTAAAGATTTAGTATGTTCCAACGAAGGATCAAATTTCTGATATTTTCATAAAGACTCTTCATAAAGATACTTTTTAGTATATCTGGGAGAAGTTAGGGGTTATTGCCCCTCCTTTTTTGAACTAGATGCATATGGAGATGCATCAGTTTGGTGGATCTATGGATCTATCTTTCTTTTGGATTGATGTTTTGGTGGCTACCTCTCAGGGGGAGCAAGTAGTGTCAAGTGTTGCCATTGTGAGTATTTTGTTTTTCATGTCAACGAAGAAATCAATGTAAAATATTTTTTTCCTTTACCATTGATGTCAAAGGGGGAGAAGAAGCATGTGAAAAAGAATAGGAAGAATGGGAGAAGAAGCATATGAACAAGGAAAGAAGCATGTAAGAAATTATCTACTAAGGGGGAGAATTAGAAAGAAAAATCTTGAGAAGTGTACTCAGAGCTAGTATGTTGTCTTTGATGGTTTTTCACATCATGTGTTTCCATCAATGACAAAGGGGGAGATTCTTGCAAGAATGGAAATATTGAAGGTATTCTCATTGATGTCAACTGATCAGCTAGTTTTTGTTGGCTATATATTTCGAGGATATTGAGAAAATTGTAATGAAGATATGTTGCATGTGTTTAGTGGTTGCTCCAAGTTTTTCTCTAGATTTTATATTATTTTTTTGTAGTTCAGATATGTTGTTCATGGCTGTTAGAAGATGCTATATCTAGATTTTTAGCTATTGATTCTTGGTATAGTGTGATTTGTGTTCACCAGTTGTGAACTATGGTGCTCTTTGTTTCTGGTTGAGGTCTGAGATAAATGTTGTTAGTCTGGATTTCTCTTTGATGAAGTCTTATGACTTGCGGTTCTAGAGTTGAGATTTTTTATTGTATTGAAGATAATTTTGCCATTTGGAAGATTCGTGCTTAATTGTTCCATGTGTTTTACACTGGTTTGGCTGACCTTGTGTGAAACACTACCTTTGAAGTTGATGAAGCATGTTGGATATATTTGTGTCCCTATGAAGTGTGTGTTTGGGTCGTTGTCATTCTAGTTCCACCGTAGGATGTTTTGGCCTTGACCTAATTTGAATTTGAATTTGGATAAACGACTTTGGATATGTTTCAAAGTTGAAGATGGTATAAATACAAGATGAGTTAGCGGTGAAGAAATATACAAGAGAAAAGAAGAGACATATGTGAAAGAAAAAAGAGAAAATAGATGTGACATTGATGTTATCTAGTGAGTGTGTGATGCGAGTGTGGAAGATCAGTGTGAAGATTTAATACTGAGTTTTTGGATGTAGTGAGCAGAAGGCGAACTCTATCATTCATGCATATCTGCAAGTGATTGTGGTAGAATCCTTTGTTGCATTGAGATTGTAGTCTCTCTATAACAAGTCAAGAATTGGTCTTCTTTGTATCTTGTGTCAATGAGTCCTCTAGGTTGTTAGACCTATTGGACAGTGAGTCCTTGTTCTGACAGAGAGCCTCTTGTAATCAATTTTGATATTCTCTATAGTGTGAGTTAGTCCTCACTATGGTTTTTCCCTTATTGGGTTTTCCATGTAAATCTAGTGTTATTGTGTTTATGTGTTGGATTTAAATTTCTACATTAGAATTTGATGATTAATTTTTTAAGAAATATTAAGAATTAGTTTCGATGATTCAATTAAAAGTTTAATTCTATGAGAATTGATTCACCCCCCTCTTAGTTGTCCTATTCAACACACAATTGAACCCTCAAGAAAAAAAACTATAAGATAAGAATAAGAATGTAGGTGACACATGGACCCTGACTAGGGGATATGATTTGTTCATATACCACTATAAAAAAATGAATAGACATAAATCGATGTGCAACCCATGGAAGTTCAATTTAGGGAAACTTGTAGTACCTAATGTTTTCATAAATGTGGAATTGATCAAAGTATTTTCCAATGGATATAACCCTCAAACTCGCACAATTGAATTAAAAGATGTAACTTATTTCTTCCCTATCACCGAGAATTTTATTTCTATGGTATTCCAACTAGATAACAGTCTTGATATGAAATTTAGACTTAGAGACCCCCTAAATGAATATCATAATTTGAGAACAAGTTATAAAAGGTGGAGGCTACCACTACATAGGACCTCAGAAGAAGGAAATGGGCTCAAAGTGTTTTCAAGGGAGGAAACCCTCCATACTATGTGAATAGGTTTGCAAAATATTACCAGTATATATAATACTCTGTCTATCAAGTATTTGGCTTAGATGCCCCAATATTTATGGAGATAGCACCACTAGTCATCATAGTTGATATACAGAGTCAAGATGCATGACCTCTAGACTATGCAAAATATCTATCCAGTGAACTTCACGATGAGCTTGTTTCCATCAAAACTAAATATGGAGGCATTCGGTTCAGATACTATCATTATTCATGCACCTCATCTTGTATGAGGGAAAAAGTATGGGAATATGGGATGAATCATTGAGAATAAAATATTTAGATAATGATGTAAACATCAGGCTAGTGCAAATATGGACTACCATTTGGGAAAATTGATGTGTGAGGTCACATTATTTATATTTTGAGGAATACTTTGTGAAGCCAATATATAAAACATTGGGTCATCCATGTGATTACAATTTATCACTTGAAATACAAAGATTCTTGAGACCTAAGGAAAAAGATGCTAGAGATAAAGTCAATCACAAATGGGGTGATTGGTATGCTTACAACGATTGTACAAGAATTAGAACCTATGGTTTTGTAGGAGCACCATTGTTATTACCAAAAACTTGTTTGAACAGGGTTGCACACTTGGAGATTGTAAGGAAATTAGCCTATTCAGATTTTATGCACCTCAAAAGTCATAATAAAAAAATGTTGATGCTTAGGAAATTATGTTTTGGAGACTTTATTATGGTTTCATTGAAATGATATGAGTTGATTGACAATAAATTAGAGCACTCTAAATTTCCTAAAGGGAATACAAGGGAAATTTTTGACATGGAACACATGTTCATTAATAATGTTTAAAGAAGCAAGAAATTGGGAGGTTACTCATAGATACTCTTTGAAGTAGATTATTTGGTAAGATATGTTGATGAGAATTATGCTATTAGGAAAAGAAGCCTATATAATAGAGTAATGATAGAAAAATCCTAGACTAGAGGCAATAATCCTTCATATAGAGATGCATTTTTGGAGATGAATGATCATATAGAGAGACTAAACACTCTAATCTCACACGAGCCATAAATGACTAGGGATGTGCTCCCTTGGGTATTAATATAGATAAAGAATGAAAAAACTAGAGGAATATAGGATGAAAATGAAGCTCCACTTTGTTAGCTTTCCCCTCAGCCTAAGCCAAATGTCTTTTTTTTTGTGGATACATCTATATGGAAGAACAAGAAGAAGCTAGAAGTTAAGAGGAAGGTGTGCAAATAATTGAACTAGTGATTGGAGATTATGAACCACCAGTAGAGAGAAACATGATTGTAATAGAATAACCAAATGAGATTTCAAATGATATAAGACATGGTGCTAGCCAGAATTTGTCTTTGATGATGCTTTTGTCAAAACTCGTGAGTTTAAAGTATTTATTTATGATTATAGGGGTAAATTAAGCAAAGAAAGGATTAAGGGTGTCACTCCTAAATAGGAGGCAAAGGCTTTGAAACAATTATAAGATTAAATTAATAGAGAAATGGAGACAATTACCTTGGAGAAAGGAAGAGCACTGCTAGAAAATGTAGGGATTATTTTTCTCCCTGGATGGGACATGCGCTCAACTATCATGTTTGACACTTTCAGGAGGAGCCATGATAAAATCTCACAATTAAGGATAGAAGGGGTAGATTGGGTATACACCAGATTAGGCTTCAATCTAGACAATAAAAATTTATTAATGTGGGCTTTGTACCCACCGAACCAAAAGCCTTCGGTCATTAGTGATCCCAATAAAGCATTTGGTCATCTTCCTATGCAATGAGTAGAGGATATTGATACCATGGAGAGTGCAGAATTAAATGTTAATGTGGATAAATTTACTAAAACCCAAATTGAAAGATTAGTGAAAAATAATAAGATATACATGACCAAGAATGAAAAATTGAGGTAGGAGAGTGCTAGCTATAAAGAAAATTTGAAATATTCTTTAAATACATACTCTCCATCATTAGAAGGTGATAATCAGGTGATAGAAGCTATGGTCGAGACTACTTACTAGAAGCACCAAGCTGAAAAGTTCCAGAAGAGAGGTGATAAATTGGAAATTGAAATGAAGGCCATCAAATTTAAAATGGTTTTAGAATTATTAAAGAGGATATTTGAAAAGACGCTTAAGAATGCTGACACATTTTGGGAAATATTTAGAAAAATAGATGTAGCTTACTAGGAGCACAAAAGGTTACACCTTAGAATGATAGAGACAAAAGAAGGATTGACAACCAAGGAAAACATTGGTGACCATCTGATCAAAGTTTATAAAGAATTAATTGACATGCATGAAAATTTTATACTATGCTTACACAAGAACTTGATGAACTCACCTAGTTATTAATAGGGGCTCTTGATAATGTGAATGATGAATCATTGGTGATAGAGAATATGCATGTGCAACTGGAGAAAATATTCGCCTTGTTTTCACCATGAAGTATATAATTGTCAATGTAGACACATATGCCAAGAAGGAATATACTGATCACCTTTCCAAAGTCAACCTGTTTATATCCCGAGCAACATGAGAATTGAAAATATTATTGAAGACACTTATCATCACCATCATGGAGAAAGGACCTTGAACGAGCCTTAAATGGTCATGGGTACCTTACGAAGACTAGAAGATTGTAGTGTTGCGGTTGATGTGAATTTCATCGTTGTTTTTTAATTACTTTTAGTTTATGTTATATAAAATGTAAATGAAAAGACACCACCTTACATGTAAAAACTTGAATCTTTTTGCTTCCCATTTATAAGGGAAACCAAGGTCAAATTTTAAAATCACCAGCAATAGAATTATCATAAACAATTTAGAGACTTCTAATATATAATATAACATCTTTTGAAGTAATACAATGGGCAAGAAATTTTAATTTTGTGATCAATTTTTTGGTGTTCAGCTATTTTGTTTATTCAAATTCATACGGGTTATCATGTTGTCTCCATTATGGTATGTTTCTATTATTCAAATCAATATATCAAGGATATACTTAATTTTTCAAAACACATTTGTTGGTCTTGTGTGATTTTTCTGACTAGCTCCTTCAAGGAAGGATTAAATTATTTTAAATAATCATAGTAACTTGGAAAGATATCATTGGGATTAATAAGAAGAGCTTGGTAATTGACTACCTTACACTTTTATAAAAGGTATAAAATTCAAAAAGTTTCAAAACACTTAGAGTTAAGGTAAGGAAAAAAGATCTACTTATCTTACACATCTCCACTCCATATACCAAATAGGATTAGGCCCTAGTCACATTCATTTCAAACAATACATTATATAAACCTTTTCCTTACATTCATCTCTCAAAACGTTTATAGTAGGATTAGTTGTTAGCATTACATCTATTTCACTTCTACATGCCACTATGGATAGATTTCCCAAGTTAGAGATTACACACCTAACTTTTAAATCTTCTCCATCATTTACGTACACCCGCCTAGGTCTTGTAGAGCCTAAAGTGTAGGGGGTTCTCAACCGTATTGATTAACCTCGTTCATTAGCCAAAAATGTTACCAAAGAGATTGGCATCCTCCTGAGGTTTATAACCTGCATTTTTGAGATGTAATAGGATGTTAATGCGGTTATGGTTCATATTCACATGTATTTGTTGAATATTATGTTCTCTCCATAAGAACTTTCACCCTTGGATGTGCAGAAGCAAGCAGTTCCTTTAATGATCATAGTTAATGTTAATACTATCGATATTGGACGTACTCTCGTTGAAATTGGTTCAGCCCTCAAGATTTGTGGTATAAATCTATTACCTAATATTAGAGTTGATTCTTCTTCTTCAGCTATTTCTTTGTATATTCATGGGTTTGATAATGCTGGCTGACAAGCTTTAGGCACAATAATCTTGCCTTTACAATTAGGCCTTGTTACCTTATCCACCTTGCTTTGTGTGATGCCTAGCCCCTTACCTTACAATATCCTTTTGGGGAGACCTTAGATTCATGCTATGGGTGTTGTAACTTCAACTCTACATTTTTCTCTAAATTTTGTTTTGAAAAATCAAGTGGTTAGGATTAAAGCCAACCCAAAAGCTATTCACCTTTGTGAACTGGAAACTACTATTTAGGCTTCAGTTGTCTCCACTCTTAAGAATTATTTTCCATCTCTAACCTCTGATGCAATGAAATGTTCCTTGGTAATACCCTCTATGGAGGTTGTCCCCAAAGTGAACATCACTAAAGAAGAACAACCTAAAGTAGAAAGGCCTAAGTCTTCATCATCTACTTCTTCTCATGAATCGAATGCATTTATTGGTGATGATTAGGGATCCTTATAATTCTATGAATTATTCATTAGAGAATATAAAGTGAATCCCACTCATATACAAATTTTGATAACCTTGAATACCTTTGATAAGGAAGCAGATCAAAGTCCTATTGAGAAGGAAAGTTGTGATCGTATTCAAGAAGCTAGTCATTACCCTACCGAGAAGGATAATTATAATCCTACTAAGGAGGTTAATGTTTGTGAATAGAATAAGGGATATTTTTGTGTTCTTATAGATGCATTTGGTGTCTAATGGTGGAATGATACCCTCTACATGGAACCATTGCCTTCTAATGCTTTGCAGAAACGTTATGGTCCTAGATATAGGCTTGTTTCACAATATGAAAATGGGTGTAAAGGCCTCATATGTATTGAGTGAGGAATTCAGGTTCCTATCTAGTTTAATCCTTGCAAGTTCTATCTAGATTTGGCATGATCTATTGATTAATCTAAGAAAAAACCTAGTTGAGTGTTAACATGATTTAAGTCGAACCTCTTGATCTGCTCTGTCCTAAATTGATAGAGGATGGGGTAGAGGCTAAAGAAGTCCACTTAGATTTTTTGTCTCAAGTTGAGGCACAAGAGGATTTATTAGGTGCCTACTCTTTGCCTCCTTTTCACCATAAAATATGATTCACATATCGCTTGAGAAAACATGCATATTTTGGAGAATCTATCTTGAGTGTTGATGAGGAGGACCCTCTAGCTAATGTTGACAAGTGTGTTCTGATACCACATCCTAAAGACCATAGTCCCCTCCTCAAAGGGGACACTACTCAAGTCTTTATGGAAACTAATTCTTTTGAAAAGGTGATTAAGATTAGGAAATTCCTTTCTTCCAAGGAAGATAAGGAGCACTCTTATCTCTTACATTCTCATCCAGATATCTTTACTTAGTTATATGAGGACATGCGTTGTATTGATGAGTCTATAGTAGTTCACAATATTTTATTCTATCCCAATTGCAAGCTTTTTAAGAAAAAAAAATTGAAAGATCAATCCGAAGGTTGCATAATTGGTTAAGATTGAGATAGAGAAGCTATTGAAAGAAAAATTTATCCAACCAATTGACTACTCATCTGGGATCTCAAATATTGTGGCCATTAGTAAACCTGATGGTTGTATTCATATTTGCATTGAATTTTGTGATCTTAATAAGGATTTTCTTAAGGATGGTTTTTTGTTACCTAATATCGATATGATTGTAGATACAACTTAAGGCCATGCCTTGTTGTCTTTCATGAATGGCTTCTCGGGTTATAATAAGTTTCATATTAATCTAAAAGATCAATATAAGATAGCCTTCACTGTCGCTTGGGGTACCTTTTTTTATGTGGTCATGTCATTTGGGTTAAAGAATGTAGGAGCGACTTACCAATGAGAAATGACCTTAATCTTTCATAATTTCATTCATAAGATTTTATAAGACTATGTTGATGATATCTTGGAAAAATTCATAACCCATTAGGATCATGTAGGGAACCTTCATATTATGTTTGAAAGGCTTTGAATCTATAAGATGAAGCTTAATCCTCTTAAGTGTTTCTTTAGTGTAGACGCATGAAAATTTTTGGGATTCATAGTTTCTCATTGTGGAATTGAAGTCAAGACGAATAAGATTGATGCAATTTTTAACATTCCTCCACTGAGGAACATTACTGAATTGAAGAGTTTACAAGGGAAGATGCAAGCAATTCATAGATTTATATCTCAATTGGTTGATCATACCCTTCCTTTTACTCACCTATTAAAGAAGGATGTTTTCTTTATATGGGATGAAGAGTGTCAAAAGGCTTTTGATTCAATTAAAACTTACTTGGCCAATAACCCCATATTAATGTCATCTATATAGGATAGACACTTTTTTCTTTACCTTGTTGCATCACCATATGCTTTGGCAGCCTTGCTTGCTGAGTATGATGATACCAAGAAATAAAGAGTGGTATACTAGATTAGTCACATCCTAGTTGATTATGAAACTCATTATTCTTCCATGGAGAAGCAAAGTCTTTCTTTCATATTTGCAATGTAGAATTTAAGACACTACCTTCTTCATGTTGAGACACATGTTATTATGAAAAGTGATCTTTTGTAGCATATTTTTTCTAGTTTCGACCTTGCTAAGAGGCTAGAAAAATGGGTAATGTTTCTTTCTGATTTTTATATAAAGTTTATTACTCAAAAATCGATAAAAGGTCAAGCGATTGTTGATCAATTGGCAGAAACTATGTCACCTCACTCCTTCCTGGGTGGACTTGATCCTCGATGAGGATATTTTCATAATTAATGATGATATTATTTGGAAGATGTATTCCAATGGGTCTAGATGTCAAACTAGCTCCAGAGTAGGTGTGGTTCTAATCTTGCCTGAATTTAAGCTAGTCCCTCTCTCCTTTTAATTGGAATTTACTTGTACCAACAACATCATTGAGTACAAAGTGCTTATTGCTAGCTTACATGTCGTGATCACATTAAAGTTAAAAAATATCTATATACATGAGGACTCTAAGCTTATTGTGAATCAAATTATAGGAACCTATCAAGCTAAGTAAAGTAAGTTGTCTAACTATCGATACCTTTCTTTGTATTTTCTTAATCGATTCTCCTCTTTCACAATAGACAGTCTTCCTAAGAGAGAAAATTGACCTGTAGATTCCATGGCGAGTGCCACCTCCCTGCTACCTTTGAATAAGGATACAAAAGAATACCACTTTTTGGTTCATGTTCTTATCAATCTCCTAATATTTTTTATCATCCTCAATTCGATACTCTTGTGTGTTCTCATGTGGACTCGAGAGAATGATATTCTAACATCTACAACTATCCGAAGACTAGAAAATTTCCTCATGATGTGATAAAAAATGATCACACATGTATTCAAAAACTTTCAGTCCCTTATGTTGTCCAATCAGATGTTCTTTCTTGCAAATCTTATAATGGTTTTCTTCTTTGATGTCTCACTAAATTGAAAATACCCCTTTTCCTTAGGGAATCCCATTTGAGTTGTAGGGGTGGACACTTTGGTAGCATATCCCTAGTGTGAAAACTGATTCACATAGGGTACTTTTGGAAAATGATGGAAGGGTATGTGGAGGATCATCATGGAAAAAAGAGGCCCTTAAGTGGCAATAAAATTTGAATACGTTATCTATATTATTTCAAAAATATGTAAGAATAGAATCTATAGAAAATTGAATGAAGTTTCTGAACTACTAGGTTTATATATTTTTTTTAAAATCTCTTTGGTGAAAATTTTGAAATTTCAATGCAGTAGTACTTAAATTTAAGGGAAAAAATAAGAAGTAGGTGTCTATCTGACCACCCTAACCACAATAAAATGATAGTATTTTTTTATAACATTTTAGATATAAGTAGGGGACTCATGTCTTGATGTGATGCATATTTTTTTGTAATTTTTTTCCAAGTAAATAATTAATTATGATAATTTTATTACAAATTTTAAAAAATATAAAACTCGTATGTCTGACCACCATAACTTGGTCAAAAAATCATGAAATTCAATTCTTTTTCTTTTAATCCTATAGTATGTGAAGCATATAATGTGATGCATGTTTTGGATTCAAAAAATGTGATACCATTTCAAAGCTATACATTTTTTTCAATTAGCTTATCAATCAAGACTTTAGTCATAATTCAAGTAGAAAATGAATAATAATTATTTATTAAATTCAAAGTAAAGCATAATTTATATTGGTGGAAAGCTGAGAATCTCCTTTAAAAACTATTTTTGTTTCATCAATTTTGGGTAAAAACAAAGTCGTCAGCCACATGGTCCATCATATCACTTAGATATCACCACTTTTTGGCCCATCATGATCCTGCACATACCTGAAACAAGATTCCTTTGATTTTGTTAATAAGTGCCCCCAATGTCAACAAAATATTCATCTTATATATGATCTAGCTCAAGAACTACAAAACCACACCTCTCATTGGCCTTTCATGAAATGGGGGTTGGATATTATTAGAAAGATATCACCTCCTTCTTCTAAAGTACACATATTTATCATCACATCTACATATTACTTCATGAAGTGGGTTGAAGCTATCCCACTTTGATCTATGAACGCTGAAGCTATTTGTAGCTTTCTTCTAAATAATATCATTTCTCACTTCAGATTACCTTCTACACTTGTCTCTTACAGTGATACACCATTCAAGAACAAGGAAGTAAAGCAATTCTTGTAGAAGTTCCACATTTAGCATAGATTTTCCACACCATACTATCCTTAATCTAATGGCCAAGCGGAAGCGTCTAGTAAGACTCTTGAGCTCATTCGTCATAAAATAGTAAACAAAAATGATAAGGATTGGCATATTCAATTAATATATGCTTTGTGGGCCTCAGATCAACATGAGTGTTTATATGGCGACTGGAACAATTCCCTACAACCTCGTGTATGGTGCCAAAGCTATCATGCCTTTAGAGTTGGAAATTCCATCTTTGTGGGTTTTCCTAAAAGGATTAACTGATAACAAGACTTTTTGATCTAATAATTTTCATCAACTTGAGATGTTCGATGAGTGTCGATTACAGGCCGTCAAGCATCTAAAATATTATCAATGATCATTATCTAGATAGTATAATCGATGTTTTCTCCCTAGAACCTCCAAGCTAGGTGACTTGTTTCTCTATGAAAATTAGAGAAATGTAGATGTGTTGCCTGATCAGAGGGGAAAATTTGGTCCTAATTATTTAGGCCCTTACATTGTCATCTTCATGTATGGCTCTAGTGCTTATGGATTTCCATCCATTAATGGGACACCTCTAAAAGAAACTTTTAATGCAATCCATCTTCATTGATACTATGTGTTGTGTCTATGTGTCATATGTGCAATATTCAGTCTTTAGAGATTGTAGCATTGTATTCTTTGACATTCCTTCATTAACACATTATGATTTTCTTTATGTTATGATACAACCATGTGTGTCTACAAGAGATACATACATGTGTGTGTTTCAATATTCTATGTATCCATACATTACATTACATATTTTTGTTAGGCAATTAGATCATCATTGTATTTAATTAAAATACATCCATGTGTGTTTATTAAATCATGATAACATCTAATCTAAACATACATCCATACATATAAAATCCATAGCATCAACATACACATGAAAGTAAGAAGCAGATACATCGAATAAGGAATGCCATAATGTCAAAATCACTAGATCTCTTGTATATATATGTAAATATAAATATCATGTAGATGTATCATGCCACTGCCATCAAAAAATGAGTGCATACTATATATATGTATCAATTTCTATACATAAAAAATTATATATGAAATATATGTTGTGACCATAAAAATGGTGTACAAAATGGCTATCTAAGCCTTGGGCATATGGCTCTCAGAGCCCTCTGGTTGTAGTTGTGGTTGTGATTGTAATTGAGGCTACACGGTGCAGACTGATCATGTGAGATGTGATCATGAGATAGACATGGCCATGTGCATCTCCCTAATCTCTCCCTAAATGGAGGCTATCTACATATGAGACTAGATGAGCTCCTATTGCAGCTACTAGTCACCTACTGGGATGACCACTATTGGTTGTCATGTGAGTTCATTAAGCCAAATTTGTAGGGTGTCACATGCCCGCTTGACACTATCGACCCTCATCATGGCTTTATCCCACTCTTCTAGGGCCTTTCATAGCTCCCCCGACAGTTGATCCTTCTTTCCTGTAAGGTGGTGGTATCGATAGTCCTGTATACAATCTCCACCTACCCCTCCTCATAGGAAATCCTTAGGCAAGGAAATAGATTGAAAAGATGGGCATGTCACCCAAATAAAATTGGCCAGTAGGAGTTTAGGATTGACCCTAGGATGGGCATGATAGGGGCCACCTTTGATATGCACTGGGAAAAAAACACATTCCATCCCTATGTATCCACTACAACAACAAAGGGAAGGAATATATCAGTATCATGAGATGTATAGATATAAAAAATAAAAACAAAACATACATATACATGAGATGAAAAGTGAACTTGTATTGAAATGAAATGGCATAATGTGACTATTATACTTTGGTCCCCTAACTACTAGTATGGATTTGGGGGAGGGTCAATGGTGGGTCCCATAATGTCGACATTAGGAGCTACTCTAGGTCTTGCTAGGGCTTCCATGAGGATGAGGGGTGGTGTTAGTGCCACCAATGAGACTTTCATGGCCGATGGAGGAGAGGACAACCTCTGTCACCACCTTGACCTTGGTGACACTACCCTCACCTCCTTAACCTACTCTTGTTGATGCTTCTCCTAGTTGTGATGTTTCTCCTCCTCTCCCTCACTGCCTCGACCCCTGTGCCTTTGTCTTGGTGGCTATGGTAGCATGACTCCTTGAAGGATAGGATCCCTCCTAGGGGTACCCACTTGAAATATTGGTGCTATATGGTGTGCTTCCCACTATGTTGAAAAGTATCTTGCCACACTGAAATTATCTACCAAACCCATCTTCGGTAGATCACTATCAATGGCCTTGTAATCTAAAGGAATGACATCTGCAATTATGGGACACAAATGGTCCCCTGGTCATGCAACACTCCAAACAACTCGGGTGTAAGTGGGGACTGTAGGGGGAATGGTATGAATGTGACCATGCTTCTGCATAACCCAGCTCTAGTAATATGGAATGATCACAAAGTCAATGTGACCCAAGATGAAATAGTCATGACACGGGTTCAAAAGGAACTTGCCATCATCCACCTACCAGAAAACCTATTGGGGCCTACATTTGATCTGATCTGTTGTCAATGTATCAAATTATAGTCACCAAAATTATAGATCTCCATGTTGCCACTACTGCAAGAGCTCGTACCAGCGAGCCATGGGCATTGTATAATCCTATACTTGGGGATAGCTAGTTGGCCTTGGGCAATTCATGTGTACAAATTCCCACACCTAGAATAATGTGCATGGGGTGATGCCATACTACTCATATTGCATGTATCTCTCGAGATCCTAATATAAATGTGCAAGCATACTGAACCCCCATGCAAACACCGTCCTATGCTTGACAATCTCATGAATGGTATGGATGAGGCCCTCGTGCAGGTGAGAGCCTCTCCCTTCTATGGTGACTTGAGTGGCCATGGTGACCACCATGACTCAATATAGCATGGGTGTGGTAGTCTAGGCCTACTTGAACGAATAGGTGTAAATGTGTCTTGTCCCGTCCCAACCATTCATTTGGCCAGAGTAGTAGTGAACACTTTTGATCACTCTCGTGTTGAGTGCATCTCATCTAACTCAACCGACTAACCATAGATGGGAAGGCTAAGGATATGGTAGACATCCCCTAGTGTCATGGTCATCTCTCTTGTCGATAGCTAGAAGCTCCATGTGGTTATGTCCCACCTCTCCATAAGGTCCATCAACATCCTATCATGATATAACATCTCTAGCATAATGTGTACCTACCAGAGACCAACATGTTGTAGATGTATGATCTCGTCATCAGAGAGGTAGTCCCTCTACCCTCTAAGCAAGTGAAAAAACCCAACCCCCAAGATGCTCCCTAATCTTAGGGTAATCTTTCCACAAAGGAAAAATTTTAATTTAGAATGTAGCCTACTAAGCATACTTTAAAAAAATATTAAGCTAACATTACCAAGGGATAGATGCACATTGCATAGATTTTTTCACCCTTCATAAATGTCCCAATCCACCATTGGAGGCACCAGGGTGATAGCACATCCTAGAGATGACAACACACATCTTGTATGTCAGCACATGTGAAGGACACATGCACACATCCAGGATGCTTGTGCTTCTTTGATTCTAAGACTATCTAAAAAATCACTGAAAATGTGTAAAAAAGAGGTTTTGAGGCCTACCTAGTCCACATTGAGACCCTTGGCTATGTCCTGATGTAGCTGGTTCAATCTTGGCATCTAGAATTTGACTTACCATTTTATGTTGTAATGAACTTTATTGTTACAATTCTTTAAAAGAACCAGTTTCATGATTTCAATTACAATTATGTTATAAAAGATATAACTATGCTATTCACATAAATTTGAGGGGTTCAAATTTTTCTCACCATTGCAATTTGATGCAAGAGTGATAATCAATTGAAAATAATGATTAGTTATTTTAAAAAAATTTATATTTCTAAGGAATTTCTTTATCTTTGTGCATATGAATTTGAATGCAATACTTTGTATCCTTGAATGAGTCTTTGAGCTCTAATAGATGTTAAGATATTAGTTCTCTTTGTGGGTGTTATATTCTTTTGTGTCACATTAATTTTCCTTGAAAAATGGTTGAAATTGTAGTGTAGCGAGTTAGTTTTTTTGTTACTGATAATCCAATATTTTATTTGTGATATTGTTCACATATATTTATTAAGTTTCACTTAATATTCTAGAAGTTGATTTGAATCACATTTTCATCACAAACTACTTTGTATAGTCAAAAGAATTCCCACCATTTTACAAAATTTAAAAATAAAAAAATATATCTTATGAGGGGGCTATACCTCAATAAATATTTAGAGAAATATCACCAATGAAATAGCGATCTCTCCAACTATTTGTTGTTGATTATTCTTTATTCTGGGCAATATGGATTCAAACTAAGTTAATATTGAAAAATACCAATTTTTCAGCCAACATATACACAATCTAATAAAATATTTATTGTCCTATTAATTTATAGCATCTCTTCCATTATTCGAAAAACATTGGCCATACCATACATCTTCCTTAGTTACATCATTCCTCAAATTGATTGCAATTACATTAAGTTGGTGATCTACCTAAAAGGTTGCAATTGTGTCATAGTAGACACTCTATTATAAAACACTTACAAGCTATCTCAACTCACTAGTCCACTTTGGATCTACTATAATGTATTTATTCCTAAAGGAATTAAAAATAGGCTCTAGTACCACTATTTAAATTTGATCATTGATATCAAGAATGGATTAGTTATGTAAATTTATTATCATTGATGACAAAGAAGCTAATGGCATTAATCTAACAGTTTGGAGAAAATTGTTATAGACAAAGGCCACTATATCACTATTCATGGCCAACTTCATCTATAATACATGGCAACAATGAAAGGTGTGCTATTTTTTCAAATAATAGAGGTATGCAATTTAATGAGAGTCTTCTTAATCATGATGCCTAGTTTGATTATGTACAACATAGAGTGAATAGAAGATATATATGAATATTCATATTTGAAATCATGGAGAAATAAAGAAGATGCAATCCTTTATGTTGGTTGACTAGTGCCTAAGTAAAAAGGTAGATATAAATATATATTAATGGTGAAGGTGGTACCCAAGTCAAAGTTTTATTATTCATAAAGGTGGAGATTTCTTGTTTAAATTAAATCACCGAATTAATTCCAATGGATTTGATTATAAAAACTATTTGTTCCAATTAAAAATGTAGTGATTCATATAAATATCACATAATTTTATAATAAAGAATAATTGCAAGTTTAGTGATTAAAAGGTAAGTGTTTGAAATTTTAATGGTAGTGATAACGAATGAAGATGAATCAATTATGTTTGTAAAGGTAGAAAACAGGTTAAGTATTTATTAAAAAATAAATTGTAATAATAAATAGCTACCTCCATTTAAATAGATGCATATTTTAATATGACAGATCATTTTCACAAGGATATAAAAAAAGAAAAGAAATGGGTGGACATGTGAGTGAGAAGTGTGAGATGTGAGAAGGTTAAATAAGAAGAGTAGAAAAGAGAAGTGCGTAAAAATAACGATATATCATATATATGCCAACATTTTAGAGTGTGAAGAAAATAATATAAGACCATTCAAAGGAATCCATTAAGGATAAATGAAAAGGAGAGAGATTTTTTCAAAGGAATAAATTGGTATTAAGAAAAGACATCTCTTTTTAAAGATTTATACCTTTTCAAAGAGATACAATTCTTCATTGAGATTTAAAGATATAAATAGAGTTTATGGAAAGTAAGAGAAATATTTTTTTGAAAGAGAAATTAAAAACTATTAGTCAAGAGAGAAATGTGTGGAGGAGAAAAATATATATTATTATGGATATGTGTGAAAAGGAGGAAATATTTATTTCAGATTTGTGACTATTTAAAGGTTTATTAGTTTTTAAAGTATATATCTCTTCATAGAAATATGAAGATATAAAAGGGAATAAGAAATGTGTGTGAGACAAGAAGATATGTGAAGAATGGAAGTGTGTGAGAAATAAAGATATATCATTCAAGAACTAAGAAAAATAAATGCATATTTGTGTATGAATATTTAATAAAGATAATATAAGCATATTCATATGTGAATATTTTGATGAGGAGAATATAAAATGAGCTCAATAAAGGATATTTGTAAAGAAGATTTGTTTTGAAGAAGATAAGATTATATTGAAGTAGGTTGTACCCTATATTAAAGAAGTTTGTGCCTAATATCAAAGAGATTCATGTCTCTTTTTGACTTGGTGCTCAATTGTGGGGATTGGTGTTTCTAGTGGGTTTTTGCCTACAAATTATACAAGTGGGGATTGATGTCTCTTATATGTTGTTTCCTACAAATATTGTAAAAGATATATATATATATATATATATAAGCCATATTTTTCTATGGTTTTCTCCCCTAATGGTTTCCATGTAAATCTTGTGTTCTTGTATTGGATGATTATTAGATCTGATGTGAATGATATTGTGTAATTTAAATTTTTGTGGTTGTTAGGTTGGAAAAATAAAATGCTATATTTTATTTATTCACCCCCTCTTAGTATAATTATGTGGCCATAAACCACCTGATGAAGTCATAGAAGGATTTTCCAACTATGTAGCTAAGAGTTAATAGGATTTAGTATAATTCCCAATGGATTGTTGAACTATATGGGTGAGAGTTAACACAATAAAATTATAATTTAAAAACAAGTTTTCGTGAAATAAATATAACAAAATGATTATAAAATACACATTAACCCACTAAATTTGGGTTATATATTGGCGCATAGGCTGTCATAAGCTTATCATAATCTTACATATAAGATATAGCAAATCAAACTTGACCCGAAAAGCTCAAACTAGCGAATTGAATCAATATCTACAAAATAGCTACTAAATTGTCCATTAATTGATTAAAACTATAATTTAAATTAAATCTAAGAGATGTTTATATGCTTGCTCCAAGATCTAGGAATGATGAATATTAGCTATTATGTGCTCTCAATCTCTAAATCTTGTGAAATTTGTAAGTTATTCTAAATTAGATGGTGAAGCTCTAAGAGATGATGAAATTTATATTAATTCCAATTAAAGGTTACACTGATCCCATGATGCCTCATGATGTGTCATTCTTGATGTTGCAACACATATAAAGGTATTACAAACTTCACCCGATGAACCCTTTGTCAATTTCTCCACATTATAATCTTCTAGAAAAGATAACTTTCTAAAATTTCACCTCAGTATCCTAAATTTTAAATATTTTGTGCATAGTTTTTTATAGACATTTGGATCCTTGTCATGAGCTAGATTGATGCTATTTTTTAAAATGAAGAAAGGTTCACTAGGATACTCCTACATCACAAACTCGTGAGCATGATCTATAAAATATATCATTACAAAAAGAATATATCTATGGAGAGAGGACCAGAGGGTCTATATGTGCCCTCATATAATCCAAAGAAAGTGATGTAAATTAATTTAAATTATTATTTATGAGAAGATGGATACCCTCAATATTTTCATCAAGATCCTATATGTGGGATTCAATAAACATATAATACATACATCTTATATATAATCATCCAAATGATAAAAAATATATGTAAAATATTATGATGTAGTATCCACACAAGAAGCCTGAGTGTGAACAACTATAGAATTTGTAAGTTTTAGAATAAAATATTTCTCAATATTTGGATGATGAATTGAATATTTAAGATGAGAACCATTTTTCTTTGAGTTGGGAATCATAGAAGTTGAACAATGAACCCGAGACTCTAAATCCCAAGGAGAAACAAGAGAAGTCTTTATGTCCTCATAGGTTATTGTACTTTTCCTCAAAGCTAGTAACTTGAATACACCTTTAGTAAAAGGAACATTATGAAGGTAATACAGGGGAATGAAATTGTGCAACACATGATCTTGTGTAAATGAAAGATCATGTTGATATGCATACATCTCCAAAATTTTATTTCAAAAAGACCAACGAGTATTAAATTTTGAGATGAAAAACATTGTGCTTGTATCAGCATGATAATGATTAGTTCCAAAAATCTGGCTAGACATAGAATATCATAGATTATTTTTCCAATTTAGATTTTTTTTAGGAATCATTTATAAAAATAGGGTAAGATGTTAATCCATAAAATATAGACCATGCCTTCTCTCCAATACTTATAATTTCCTCTTTTCAATTGAATAGTTGAAGGATGATTTTGTAGACCGATGATATTCTCCTTAAAGTAGTCAAATAAATGACTAATCAAACAAAAGAGAAATATATAACTATAGGAGAAACCCTCAAATTAATCAATTAGAAACCCAAAATAAAATATAATGTTCCATAATCAATGCAATTATAATTTCCACTTGCTAGAAAATAGAAAGTATTATATGATTTCAATTCTTAATAATTTTAAAAATAAAACTATAATAGTTGAAGTGTATTCTTTTATCACAATGAGTGAAAATCAATAGCACCAATACATTTTCAAAAAAATGAGTCTAGAAAGGAGCCAATATGAATATGAACAAAGCCTTAAAAAATTCTAAATTGAGGATTTTATAGCATCACCTATGAAAACTTAAAAAATTCATAAATTTATTATACTAAACCATCCAATCCATCACATAGAGAATCAAAAAATATTTAATATACAAAAATATTAGAAAAATAAGGTTATGATGCCAAGGGATAAGCCTCCAAAATTGAGCTACAAATTTAGAAATCATAATGTTGAAGGGAATTTTTAAAAAATGGTCTACTGATGTCAACATAATATCACCACCAAATTTAATATAATTATCATAAATTATGAGAATTTCCAACTATATAGCACCACTTTCTAAATACACAAAATAATAGTTTTTGGAGGGTTTCACCAAATTTTGTTGACAAGTTAGAAAAAAACTAAAATAGTAAACTCTATTGAATGCAAAAGACAAATGAGAGGGGGTGAATCACTTGTACATTAAAACTTCAAAACCCTCATTAACATTCAAATCCACAACAACTCAATTAATCTCTAATATGTTAGAATGACTTACCATGAAAGAAAATAACATAAACTTAAACACATCAACACCATGCACAATACAACACAAGTTTCTGTGGAAAACCCAAGAAGGGAAAATCCATGGAGAGGGTTAGCTCACAATATAAAGTAATTGCAACACCAATCATATTAGGCTCACTACTTAAAAGAAAGTAGAGCTTACTGCCAGATTACAAAGAGGAAGATAAAATAATGTTATAGTAAGAAATCCATCTCAATGTAACAAAAAATTCTACCATTGCATCACCAACAAATTCACAACCTTATTGAAGATTGGAAATGTAACGCCCCACCATAGGACCCTAAAGGACAACACGCATAGTATGTAAATCAAAGGTACAATTTTTTTTTTAAAACAAAAGTGTAAAAAAGATTACAAAATGAAATCTAACTCATATTTACCTAATTCCTCTAAGGTCCACAACGATGCTACTAAAACCCCATAATGAATTTGACAAGAATTAAAACTCATTGCATTAAACCATTTCAACTAATGAGATAAATCATCCATGACATGCCACTTATAATATACTTTAAAATCCATTTAGTTAACTACATCATCATATTTTCCATTAACACAAAAGAAATTCTATCGTTAA
Organism: Sequoiadendron giganteum; assembly: GCA_007115665.2. Classification (NCBI taxonomy): domain Eukaryota; kingdom Viridiplantae; phylum Streptophyta; class Pinopsida; order Cupressales; family Cupressaceae; genus Sequoiadendron; species Sequoiadendron giganteum. Next base: position 431,940,799 of record CM021100.1, read on the forward strand.
GATTGCAAGATAACATGATGTGAATGATAAGAATCTCTACACATACATAAATTAGACTATGTCATCTCATAACGATTTTTGGCATCATGACGCTCTATGAAGTTCCTTAAGATAAGATATCTTGAGTAGTGACTTCTCAAGATAGTTAAACCCCAAGAAGTCAGTCCCCAAGATATCAAATACCAAGTACTTCTTGATACCAGTGATGCCCTCAAGGTTCATTATTACATTTCATACCAGAATTTTAACATACATCTCTAATTCACAAATCAAAAGTAATATCATTAATCATAATAAGTCATCTATAGATTCCATTTAAATAAACCTCATATCTTCATCCATTACAAGAGAAAGTTCAACATAAAGTTATAATGTTACATCATATCACTGTAATTAACAATATCTCCTTGAAATCAAGTGAGGAGATTACATCAAAAATATGTTACATAATACATGAGAGTTAAGATACCACATGTATATTCCGGAAATGTAACCAATCAATACTGAATCAAGTGTAGAAGTCTTCAATTCCAAGAAATAGTCACCACAAACACAAACAAGAAAGAGAACTCAATGGAGAACATGACACATTGCACTTGACCATGTGGAACCCTAAGGTCCACCCCTCGTGCTAAGAGATAGAGAAAGGACCCCACCACCAAAAGATAACAAGGTGACAAACCACTGAAACAACAAGACTATTAGATTACCAACAAGAAAGTACAATAAAACACCACACGACAATGATACAATATCCAGAGGCACACATATACATCAAATGGATATCCAATCATTGATTAAATAGGTTGTAGCAGAGGAAAGTGTCATCGCATGGTCCTAGAATGGGTTGTCCTAAAAATCTTGCTCTAGATGTTAGCCCCCATCTATGGTTGTCCTGATAGTCATACATTCAACGTCGACCCCATAGGGTAATACATGCTAGACCAAATATCCTTTTGTGGAGACCAGAAAATTGGTCTTGCCAACTAGGCCTTCTCGACCCATCCTTAGCTTGGACGAGCACTATAAGCATGGGTGAGGCATCCATTTATCTTAATTAACATGAAGTTCTACCCAAACCCCTAGGTAATTAATGAGGTTATCACTTGATTACAAACTCCCATATGGGTTGTCCTAGATGCCACTTTGTGCACTGGGTCCCATTGGAAGCCACTTGCATTTCTACAACTAGGAACCCAAAATCAAATGACAAGACTCACTTGAATAAGCACACAAAAAATAACAAGGCAACAAATCGAGGTATAACTCTTCCCGCATGCAATCACAACCTCAATGACGAATACATAGTGTAAGCTAATAACCAATAGATACTTCATTCAAAACAAGACAATGATCACCACAGATAGCAAAGAATACTATTAGGAAGACCATTTCCATTGTCTCTAGAAGACTCTTAGAATCCACTAAACATGAGGGCTTAACCACAAAATAAATCACATAATTCCATTAATCATTTAACGATAACTCACTTGTTTTACATAATAATCCAAAACAATAACATCGCGTATTAGCCACAATAGATTGTTTTCTCAATTACAATTGTTCACAATAACAAATATCATGATATAATTATAAATTGACTAAAAGATTATTGTAAAAAGACTCAATACAAGTACCTCCTTATTTGAGCACAACGAAACATCACATTACTAGCAATAAACTTATAATACATATCACAAGCCAAAATTTTAACAATGCAACCATTAAATATATATAGTGTAGCTAATTTTTACTTCTAAAGCAATAGGGATAAAAAAATTAAAATTTTCATTTTTCAAACATTAAAAGGAATTTTCTAATTTCCTTATTTATAATATTCATAATTTGAAATAAATGATTTCAGTGACTAAAATGTACATGCATACAGATACATATATGCATATGTGTATATGTAAATATATTTATACAAATCTACAAAATATATATATATATATATAAAAATTAAAATAATAGCATTTAGATTATCAGCCTGCTGTTAATAGTAATAATCAAACAAAAAGGAATTATTTAAAGACCCATATATGTATTTTACTTAGAATATGTAGACCGAATATCATAAGTCGAACGTTACTCTTGCTGCAAAACAACGATACAAGGAAAGGTCTCACATAAAAATCACTTGAAATATTATTAATCTACAGATCGTTGTTTAAAGGCCGAACTATTGCATGCTGAGGATCAGCGAATTATAAGGAAAGCCAAAATTATTTCACCTACAGAACTCAACTTTGGGTGACTCATTAAAGCGGATTGGAGAAGACCTAAGCTACAGACATCTATACCAATGTCCTTCAACTAGGAACAAAGTTGATTTCTCTTATTTTAGGGGACGACAACCAGAATGGGAGCATACACATTAAAATGTAACCAAATTCATATTGAATATCAATCAAAGGTAATATCAATTGAAATCTGTAGTGAACTAAAGATCATGGAATTTCTTCGGCATGCATTTAAAGTTTATATCGATGACAATGAAATCTTTCCAACTGATAAATGAAGGAATAAAATCAAGGCTTAGCTTAGAGAAGTGGATGATATATAGTTTAATTATCAAATACAAATGATCTGGGTGAAGACTCGAATAATCAAGACTTAGTTACAGTGAGGCAATACTAGTAGCGCACAGAGCATGATGATTCTAAAAGGAGGAGCGTCATAACACCGTGTATTACCTTATTTCAAGCTCAAAACTACAAAATACCACACAAATCCAATGTATGTATCATGTGTATAATGATAGGGAATCATGCGAATCTCATTTTCGCCAAATATGGCGCGGCTATAGAACCCCAAATATGTCTACAGACAAAGGCCGATCTGATGAATACAGAGGCTTTAATATATCCTAAGCAACTTCGTGAAGTAGATTATAGAATTTACATAGCAACCTATGGATCAGTGCCGACTTCCACAACCTCCAAAAAAAATATCTTTGGCAAGAAGACTTTACAGGAATTACTACTGGCATACATTAAGCAACTGATTCCTATTGAATTAAGTAAGAGAGGAAAGAGACAACGCGCATGACTATATTCATATGCTATGCCTGGTATAGACTCTCTAATAAGATTCAATGGGGGTCAAAGATGAAGTTGGTTTTCTCATTTATCACTTTCCACTGATCACAAAGATAGACTGAAAAAAATCTAGGGCATGAACTCCAAAACATCTGCTAAATATAGAATGGAGAAATCTACGCATAGAAGATATATCAAGAAAGGAGTTTGCAAGAAAAACTTTCAACCAGTATTATTTTAACCCTGGTAATACCAATATAGGGTGCGCCCAAGAAAATGAGATCATAGGTTAAAGCTTCAGATAGTATGATTTTCGAGTTGAGTAAAGTGCTTAATAGAGGAAATTTCCAAAAGAAAACCAATAATGGAAGAGGGGAATGTACCAAAAGAGGAAAAATTATAGAGCAAGTGACAAAATCACTAAGTATTCCAAATGAACTGGGTTTTCAACAGCTAAGAGAGGATTACAGAGTATTCCGAAATTTTAACCAGAAATTAAAAAAATTAGGCAGTAGATCTTTGCAATAATCATTTTTTGAGCAACATTTAAATTGAGAAGAAATCATGGCACCTAGAGTAATTTGAATCACAGAACTGGAAGTGTTGTCGATTGAATTCCAGTGACAGCCGCAATTTCTTTCCAATGTTTAAATTTGTAAATCTGGAGCTCCAACCCTTCTGAATCCAACCACCCCTGTAAAAGCCCCAACCTCCAAAGCTTCGAAACTTTCGAAGAAATATTTTCAAGAACCCCCCAGACTATTCACGATAGACTCAAGATTAGTTTTTAAAAAACCAAAAATAACCAAAAAGCCCCTCTTTTAGTCTACTGCAACTAATTTATTAATTACTTCCCTCTTTCCATAACTGCATTCCCTTAATTTCTTTAACTAATTTTTTTTCTATTAAATTTTATCTCCATAAAAATATTATTTTACAATTTCCACCATGCTTAATAATTTGAGCATAGAAATTTAATTTAATTATTAAATGTTTAATTTATTACTTTAATCTTTACATTGCTTATAAGCATCATAAAAAAATTAGCATGTTTATTTAAATAATTCTTTCTCGAATCACAAATTTTAATCTATTTAAATCAAACATAACATTAATAACATTTATTTATTTAAAATTTATAAATTATAATAATTCATTTATATAAACTATCAAATACCTTTTAACCACAATATTCTTACATTTAATATAAAATCCATCAAACATCAATTGAGCATATAACTCATATGGACAGACCAAGCCACAAATGGCAACACAGTCAGGATGAAGCATAGAGGGGCATTACATCCTCCCCCCTAAGGTCCGACTTACTCCTCGAAGTCGCAAGGTAAGAATAAATTATACGAAATTACAAGAACATCAAATTATCAAACAAATACCTGACCGGGTACAAGTAGAACTTTAAATGACACAGGATGACTCCAGAACTGATAGGGTATGACAAACAGATACTCACCCTCGATAAGGATGATGGCTCAATGTGGGAAACCTGATGCTATCACAAAATCAACAACCTCCATTAGGATTTAGGCATGCTCAAACCTGAAAATTTAGGTGGAATCAATGCTTGATACTTGAAACCTACATCAAATCACACGGTGAAACATGTACATACTCAACCATTCAAACACATTGTGAAGGGAAAATCGCAGTGTCGCAGGGTGCTCACAAGCGAGTGATGTGACCCTAATCCATGTCACCAATACATCGAAACATAATAAATTGATATCAAATCACGATGAGAGAATACATCTAACAATCACATAAGACTCATATCAATGATAATTAAATTGATCTACTAAGCATGTAGAAGCATAAACATTAGATATAATAATTTCATCGAGTAACATCATAACTATGCATTAAAGTATTCTAATATCCAAGTATCATCAAACAAAATATTGTTATGTCCAAATACAATCCAAGTCACTGTCAGAAGTAGAAAACAAACTAAAGAGCACTACACCTAGGACCAGGCTTCCTCCTAGAAGCTTGCTAACAAAAATGGACCAAAAATCACACAAATGGATTACATCCTCCCAAGAATAGAAGACTCAACAGTAGGATCCCATTGGATCCTCACCAAGACCATGAATCTCCCCCCAAGGGTCAATCCCTGAAGCTGCAAGATGAGTATAGTTTCCAAAGAATGTTGCCCATCCTCTACCAAAAGTCTCTCCAACTAAACCCTAGTGCTCGGCCCGGCAGTTATCCACCACTGCAAACACCCTGTGAGATCTTCCTGCATCACCTAACATCAGCTCTAAAGTTTTCAACCTCTGACTATAACCAAATGTGCCCTTCTAAGGATATTGTCTAGCAATGTGGCCATGCTGACCATAAGAGAAACATCTCGTGCCTCTACCATAACCCCAACCACCTGAGGGTGCACTAGGCTATGAAAAAATACCTCCACTAATCGTAGACTATGAGCTCTAAGTAGGTTGGTCAGGATGATACTTCTTAGCTCACCGCCAACTCTAATCTTTCCTTCTCTAGAACCTACTACCAAGCTGAGATTGAGAGTTTCCAAGTTTCAACTGGGAGTGCTACTACTACTGCTGCTCACCCTCAATGGGTGTTTGATGGCCCTTAGAGGAACCCATAGCTTAAGATGGACCACCCTATGATTCAATACCAGTTGGAGGTGCACTACCAATCTATACACCTATCTGTCCACCTAAAGCCATAGCCAAATTCTCCTCAACTATCTGAGTCTTCTCCACAACCACCTCCATATATTTAAACTCAAACACATGAACACCCCCACTAATTCGAGAATTCAAACTATTGATAAAGTGCTATACTAACATGCTCTCGTCATCACCTATGCTCACATATTGCTCAACTGACATCACCATCTTCGTCAGCTCATGGAACTCATCTGCACGACGTTGACACCAATAATCGAACAAGAACCAAGCTTTGAATCTCTCTAAGAAAATATCCCATGAGACTGAGTCTATATCCAAATGGAGCTTCTGCTCCTCCAAACACCACCATGTGGAAGAAAAACATTCAAGATGCATGATAGTGTACCAAGCCTTGGTCGTATTTCTACCATATGTGTGCATATTGAAACACTTTTTTAGATCAATTAATCATGTCTCATCCTCCAAACCACTACTAGTCCTATCAAATGTAGGAGGAAGAGCATTCAAAAGATTCCTCATATGTCTAGCTAAAACTCGCTCTTTTTCTATAGTAACGTCCTTTCTCCTGAGAGACCTCCCCCTCTCCCTCACTATCAACTGCTCTACCTGCGGTCTCAGATCAAGACAACCAAGAATCTCCTCAAGTAAGTGATGCAATTGTGTGCCCTCCAATCCCAGTTGATCCAAATTCTGATCTCCACCTCCCAGATTATTCTAGGAACTCTGTTATTCCTCACGATCAAACTCGTGAGAACTTTGAGGGGGATAGTCCTAGCGATTAGCCCCATGACCACCACCATGACCTCTACTGTGTCCTCAACCTCAACCCCTACGTCTAGGCATTATCCTACACAAACACCACCAAAGATAAGTTCAGGGTATTAGACAAGATCAAAAGGGAAAACATAACTTCAAAGTTCTACACTACTAAGACAACCTAATGGGCTCATGTATATACCCAAAATACCCATTGTTAGAACTTGGGCTCTGATACCATGTGTAACACCCCACCACAAGACTCTAGAGGACAACATGAATACTACACAAATCAACTATAGAATTTTTTTTTAAAACAAAAGTGTAACGAAGATTACAAAATGAACTCTAACTCATATTTATAGGTCTAATTCCTCTAGGGTCTGTGACAAAACTACTAAAACCCCATAATGAATTTGACTAGAATTAAAACTCATCGCATTAAACCATTTCAACTAATGAGATAAATCATCCATGACATGCCACTTATAATATACTTTAAAATCCATTTAGTTAACTACATTATCATATTGTCCATTGACACAAAAGAAAGTCTATCGTTAAGATTGCAAGATAATACAATGTGAATGATAAGAATTTCTACACATACATTAATTAGACTATGTCATCTCATAACAATTTCTGACATCATGAAACTCTAAGAAGTTCCTTAAGATAAGATATCCTGAGTAGTGACTACTCAAGATACTTAAACCCCAAGAAGTCACTCCCCAAGATATCAAATATTGAGTACTTCTCGATACTAGCTGTACACATCTAAAATTGGTCACGGTTAACCAAACCTGTTAATTAATTTAATATGGATTATTTAATTAATATTCTTAAGTCATCTACATATAAATAAATTTAATTATTTATTTATATTGTTCATTTTTCCAATTCTTCCAATTAATTAAATAAACAAGTTTATTTAATTAATGCTATCTTTCCTCTTAATTAATTAAATAGATTTCACAATTTATTTACATTAATTATCACAAGTTTAAATTCTAAATTTAAATAATATTCTTCAGTTCACATTTAATTAAATATTTTCGATATTTAATTAAAACACTTTCTAAATTCTTCACTTTCCTCACATAATTAAATATTTTCAATATTTAATTAAAATGCTTTTCATTTTTCTCACATAATTAAATATTTTCAATATTTAATTAAAAGGCCTTTTCATTTCCCACACATAATTAAATATTTATTTATTTAATTATGAGAGACACCTTTCAATTGTCTCTTCATTTTCCATCTGTCTCTCAGAATTCCATCTTCTTTTCGAATTATCGATCTCTCACCATTCATTTTAACAGATTTGAACTCAACCGTCAATCTTGGCCAATTGAATTCTAGCCTTCAAAAATCTATAAATACAACCCTCTTATGAGTAAAAAAAAGAACCTCGAATCTCATATTTTCATGTGTAGTTACTATAGTCACATCTTAGCATTCATAGCATTTAAATTTTCATAGCTTAATCTTGTAGCAATGCATATGCATTTTTAATAATCTCATTCTCTCAAGCTGTCAATTCTACAAGCTGTTGTTTTAAACAACTGAGAGCAAGCATCTTGAAACGAATTTGAAGGAGCTGCTTATGTTTTAGAGTTTGCATTTGCTTTCTTTAATTTAATTTCTTGAATCTAATGTTTCATTGGTGTATTAGTTTAGATTCGGTTTGATTACACATTCTAACATAGACATTTTTGGTGCCCATCGTGGGGCATCCCCCCGTTTTAATCTTTTTCTTGCAGAAAATCTTATGTTTTTATAGGTGATGGACTGGAAAATTCGTTTTAGCGCATACGAGCCTTATTTCAGCGCATAGGCGAGATCTTTCAGCATATACACGGATTGTTCCAGCAAATACACAGACTATTTCAGTGCATACATAAGATCTTTCACCACATACAAGGACTATTTCGGCGCATACATAGACTGTTTCAGCGCATACACAGGATCTTCCAGCGCATACACGGGATCTTCCAGTGCATCCGGGGACTGTTTTCACACATCCAGAGACTTTTTTCGTGCATCCAGGCTCTATTTTAGCGCATACATGGCATCTTTTGGTGCATCCATGGACTATTTTAGCGCATACAGTTTCTGATTTTATTTTTTTTAGTCAATCTTAAAATGGCCATATCTTGGTCATATTTTGGTCTTTTTCGGAGATTTTTTTTTTGAAATGGGGTATAACTTCATAAGCTATCTAATGGTTGAATTATTTATCAACTTTGATAGAGGTTAAATTTTCAAATTATCACTTAATGTCAAACCACAATGAAACTTGGTCTAAATTGTAGGGTTGTTATGCTTAATCATTTATCTAACCCTCATATCTTATTGTTTCTTGATTCCATATAAAATTTAGAGCTTGTATTGCATATTTTAAAGGACCATGGAGCATGAAAATGAAAGAAAAAACATTATCATATGATTTTAACAAGTGTTTTTAAACACTTTGGGAGCAATTATAATCTCATTCTTAAATTGTTGTCTAGATCCGACGCGATCGTGGCCAAAGGTTTTATTGATGTATGGAAAATAAAATGAAGCAATCCTAGGATAGAAATTTAAAATCTGAATTAACCAATCCTAGGATAGTCACCAAATATAAATTTTCTTTTGGTTAAAATGAATCCCATGTTTTTAGTGAAGCAACATCTTCACTTAGTATAGATAATTTGTCAATTTGGGGATTTAAAATTGAACCATTATTGTTTGCTGTGATTGTGGGTAATAGGTTTATGCTCTCCCCTAAACTGGGTGATCAGAACACCAGACTTACCTTTTATTTTCTATAATTTGATGCTTTATTACATCCTTTAGAAGGCCTGGTCTTGTGGGAAAAAGTACTCACCCAAGAGGAATGACCTAAGTGGGAACACCTAAAGCCAAGGTTTCCAACCCACTTTAATCAAAAGCAAGTTGTTGATGAAAATCCAACTTGACAGTAGTAGGTAGGATAACCATCCCCAAAGCCTTTTTTCTAAAGGTTGGGAGGTCTCTCGAGGGAGTATATCTATTGCCACACTAAACGGAAATACTTACTAAGAACCATAGTGTAGAAAACCAGCCGTGTCAGTATCCAAACACCATTTTAATCACAATGCAAGAGGAGGGAAGAATCTGCCCCCAAGACACTCACTATATAATCACCATGGATTATTTTCTCAGGGGATTCGGTATCCACTTCCGTCACCTTGAGTACGCACCTGAAAAAGACAAAAACACACGCGCCCTCTAGGGGGTGACATGGCTGTGTGAGTCGACGTGATTTCAAGTTGTGGGCTATGATTTCTATGATGACCTATTTGACAACTAAGAGTGAGTATGCTTGGAATGCTTATTTTCTTCAAAACCAGTGAAAATATTAAGAACATACACTCAATGTTTTAGATTCTATGTCTTTAAAAAAAATTGTCATCCTATTGCATGCTATGTTTTCAAAACATTAATTCAGATAAGATCATCCGAAAACTTTAAAATATGGGTGATAGGGAAGAAAATCTTGTTCATAGCTCAAATCAAGAGATAACAAAAGAAATGCTTCTAGAAGCTGAACAAGATCCATAGTTTCTCTTAGCTATGGAAAAGATCTTAGAGAAAAATAAAGAAGGATATTTTCTTTTATTGGCAAAGCAAGGTGCCAAATTGCCCTCTGACTACAATATGGAGAAAATTAAAGAGAATCCTAAAAAGAATGAAACTCCCTTAAACGATCTTAGTACTCTTACCCAACAATTAAGAGAACTCCAAAGGAAAATCAAGGAAATAAAAGGGGGCACAACTAAAAATTCCTTTGACGGAAATATGAACGTGACCTTTTCTCCTCGAAAAACAACATCAACCAAATTCAATGTTTCTGAATTTTTGCAAAGGTTAAAGGGGAAGCCCAAATCTAAAACATCAAGTAACATTAACCAATCGTGTCATGCCATGCCTTTTTCTTCATCCCCCATAATTCAAAATGAACCTCATGGTTCTTCCACCCAATTCAATGATCCCATTCAATTACCTTCTTCTATCATATTCTCTACATCCAGTGATTCATTTCAATCTACACATCTCAATCAAAACATTCTTTCCACTCCATCCCATGATTCCAAAATTCTACAAACCCTTCCAATCTTTGATCAAGATCCCATATCTCAAGAATCATATGATGATCCCCTCCTTTCATTATTCGCCCATGATAATCCTCTTCCATCTCAAGAACAAAATATTCTTCCAAGTCCTTCCTCCACCCCATCTTATGAATTCATACCCTCTCATGACTCAATCACATCCCAAGAGCATGACAATTATTCGATCCTATCCAAAGCTTCCCTTCCATCTAATGATCAAGATACTCCATCTCCTTCATCTAATGATTCTTTTCCAAGTCAAGATCAAAGTATCCCATCACCCTCATGTCAAGGGCTCATCACACCTCTTCAAGAAATGCCAAGATCATTTGATCATATGGTTGAAAACATTGACAATTTCTCCATCATAACTGTTGAAGACAATGATCAAAATCAATCCATCAATGAGCACTGTGAAGATATGTTTGCCCCATCTAGTGATCAAATCAACATTCATCAAGAGCCATTTTTTAGTTTTGATCAAGACCCCTCCTACAAAGATCTATTTCAAGGAGTGTTGACGATATTTGATCCTATTGACATAATCCAAAATCCTTCCACCAATGACCATGTCTCTACATTAGCTAATGAGTTAGAGGACATATCTCAATAATTTATTCCAAAGCCTGATCAATATCTTTCACCAATGTCTAGCAATAATCCTTTCCAAATTATATGGACATCCTTTGACCTCATGAAATTTGAGAAACTTCCTATGCCTAATGAAGATATTCAAGAAATCAATCCATTTTTTGAAATTGACCCATGTCAAGAACTTGATCCAAAGCATGTCGAAAGCAATTCCGAAATCATTCAAGATCAAGAATTTGTATCTCCAAGCTACTACAATAATATAATGGACACTCTCCTATCCACACAAGATGACCATGTCCGTATAGCACATACTCGTCCATCTACCCATGAGATGCTTTCTTTGGATGGACACATAGATGATCTTCATTCAAAACAAGAGTCTCATACTCTTACTAAGGAACAAGAGTCCCCTACTCTTAACATTTGTACACATGATCAAGAAATAGAGAAATCTTGAGACATGTTAGAAATGGGTCATGAAGAATTCTACAGAAGTGGTGAATCAGAAACATCATGTGAAAGCATATCAAGAATCAATCATGAGGAAGAATTTTATGTGGACAATGAATCATTAACAATTCTTGAAGAAATAATATAATCTAATATTTCACAAGATCAAGCTAAGGATATCAATCAAGCATTTATCCCACAGATAAAGGATCCTATCACTTATAAAGTTGGATCACTCACCTTGTAAGGGAAAATAATCTTATCAATAAAGGAGCTATAACCTTTGAAGATCCACCACAGAGCAGAGAAGGAGCAACACCTTGTTTCCAAGGGAAATCATATCCTTTTGCAAATAAAATGTTTCAATAGATGAATTATCAAGGAAAAGGATTAGGCCTACATGAACAGGGTATCCTAGAACAAGTACAGATTATTGAAAATCCTAAGAATCAAGGCCTCGGTTACTCGACAATCAAGGGATATGAACATATCAGTGATACTTCCACAAAACTGGGGGCAACTTCGTCTCAAGGAAACGTCAACATAAGGAGCACGAAGAATCCTTATGATGAAACCGATGTCAATACTACAACCCACCACATCATGAATCTTCATCCACCCATCATCCTATCCACGAATTGGGACCAACGTCAAAAGAAATACTTGAATCAAAGCATGAAGAATGTTATCAAGGAAAAAGAAACTAAAGAGCATATAGGACAAACCAAATATATATGGATACCAAAGAATACAAAGAAAAATTATCCCTATCAAACTCCATTAGTCAAAGAAACTATGGGGAAAAATCAAAAAGGGAAAAGTATCCATCAAAGATGTCCACAAAGGAAAAAGTAGGTTTCTCAAGCAACGTACAAAGTGTATCAAGCAGTTGGTCCAAATTCCATGCACACTTCCATATCAACCCATTATTGCTCATCTTCCCAAGTTTGGAGAGCCAAAGGTTCCAAACTATTGACCAATCCATATTTTACTCCTAAACACACTCCATCCACTCCTCCACGCATGATATCCAATTCTCACATTGACCATGTATTGGCAGCGACCCTTCATCATAAGGATTCAGAAGACACTCTATCGCGATGTGCGCACAAAGATGGGGTTAACTCCGATATCAGCAAAGAAGATCAGAGATCTCAAAAGTTGCATTTAAGTGCACGTATTTTGGAAAAACAACTTCTTCAAGTAGGATATTGATGGTACAGTATGACAGAAGCATCAACATCAGCTTAAAATCTCTCAGAAAATACAAAAAAAATCAGAAAAATGTGTTGAAAAAATGGTTACCTTGATGAAAACCTAGCAATTAGGCGTCTTGGTGACAAAAAAAAATCAAAAATACAAAAAATCAAAAAAATCAGAAAAAGGATTGAAAAACAATAAAGAAAAAAATCGTTCTCTAGTGAAAACCACTACGGTGGCTCTTTGGACAAGTACCATGATGAAAACCTGGCAAATAGGTGTCATGTGTAGAATCGAGCATCTATGTGGGCCATTCAAGAGAAAGCATCTCATCCATAATAAATCCATCATTCCATCCATATCATTCGTTCATCCATGAACCATTTATCCAACCCATTACCATCTATCTACCTTATCTTGATCTTGATGAAGGTTTGGTAAACACTTTACACTTGCTTATGGTAAACATCTTGACATGGGTCATTTTGATCCCATCCTATCCAATGTTATCTGAGCCTTGAAGCATTATCCGAATGAGCATTCCTCTGTTCGAACACCTTATCTTGTCATAAGATAATCTTTGGCATCCTTTGCATGCTTACAGTATCTATCCATACACCTATTCAAGAATCTAGCCATGGTCGTTCAAACATTGCTAGACACTAGGGGAAAATGTTTACATCTTGCTTCAGGAATGAATCTTGATATATATCCTCCAACTTATGTGGTGATCTGAACATTGGAAGACGTAAAATTAAATTGGTCAAGCATTTGCAAGCCAAAAGATCCAAATCACTAGCCCATGGCATATTTGGACAAGATGATGTTCTTTATCAAGTTTTATCTTCCGTCGAACATCAATTTGAACAAGTCATATCAGTCACATCTAACTTGTGTGTCAGTGTCACATCAAATCATCAAAATAATTTTGTTCCAAATCAAGCTTCATCAATCTTGATCAATCAAATCCAATCAATTATCACCTTGTTTGACTTAACACACTTAGTCAAACTATCATATTATAAACAAGTTTACTCTAGGATAACACAACTTCCTTGGGTTTACAAATTCATTATCATCTTTGTTTGAATTAACACACTTAGTCAAACTATCAATTCATCAATCTAATCAATCAACCTTAGCTTGGTTTTCAACAAAATCTCAAAACAGAGCACTGATATCATCATGCAGTTCGCCTCTAGGAGTTTTTCTAGCAGGTAGTCGACAACATGTGTCAAGCATAAAAAATATCAGAAGCAACAAACTTTGTCCAATTAGACTGAGGCTACATGACTATTTTGTCAGATGTTTAAAACAAATTGGATGATCTTAATCTGAATAAAATGAATGATAAACTTAAAGCAATAAGTTACAATTGTTGTTTTGATATTTGATGACATCATATCTTTGGAGTGGTTCAATGATGTACTAAACTAGAATCACAAGGAAGAAGTAGATTTTTCTTTGCTTGATGTCTGTAAGCTAATCATTAGTATTGTGCAAATTTGTCATGGGACATGCTCTACAATGTATCATTGATGACATTTCAGAATTTGCATAGGAAAATGGTTAACTTTTGTCTGTTTATGCAAGCAATACTCAGGTCATCTTGGTTCAATTATACCTTGATGCTTGTATTAACTTGCTACATCAAACATTATGAAAGCGGTACTCAGGTCATCATTGGTGCTAACATACCCTTTGATGCTTGTACTAACTTTCAACATATCAAAAAGGCTCAATGATGATAACTAAACACAGCAGGAAATGGCAACAAGGAGAATGATTCATTATTTCATTTAGGATTGCATAATTCATTTAGGACTGCATAATTCATTTGCATTTTGAGGACCTTTTTAAAATAGATTTTTGAGGATGGATCACATTCTTGAATATCTTTTTCAAACAACAGTTGAGTATGACTAGACATTTGTTACTTTTCATTTTCATTATCATTCACATTCATTTCACATCATTTTCCATTATCATTATCATTTCACTTGCATACTTACATCATCATTTCATTTCATTATCATATCCATCACATCTCATCTGCATCATCTCAATCAATTCATCCAATCATTTCTTCCAATCTCATCTAATCAATCAATTCAATCTAGCACAAATCATTTAATCATACCTTTGGTCTTGTTCCTAGCCTTACTACAAGCCTCAATCATCATCATCATCATCGGGATGTATCCTTCCCTATACTTGTGTTGTTCTGGGATGTATCCTTCCCTAATCAACAACACTATCAACATCATCAAGCAATCATGCAAATCAATTTCTATTTGTTTTTCATATCGCATGGAAACAAATTTAACAGTCATCATGACTCAAAATCTATCTATTTGACTTTCAATCGGGAAATAAAATCTATCAATACTATTTGTTTTTCATATCACATGGAAACAAATTTAACAGTCATCATGACTCAAAATCTATCTATTTGACTTTCAATCAGGAAAGCAAATCTATCATTTCTATTTGTTTTTCATATCGCATGGAAGCAAATTTATCAATCAAATCTACTATTTGTTTTTCATATCACATGGAAGCAAATTTATCAATCAAATCTACTATTTGTTTTTCATATCACATGGAAGCAAATTTATCAGTCAATTTCATCTACTATTTGTTTTTCATATCGTATGGAAGCAAATTTATCAATCGGGGCAAAATCAAAGTTCTTCATCTTCATATCAATCTTTCAATAGGGTTTTTCATCAAATAATCTTTATCGATAGATGAATCAGATAACAAATCAGTAAAAATTTCCAAAACTCATCTTTATCTGATTCATCACCCGAGGGGGCATTTAGCATCGTTACTTTCAAAAATCTGGGGCAAATTCTTTGAAGCAATGCGCAAAACACATCACTTCAAAGAGGAGCAAAATGTACACATCTAAAATTTGTCACGGTTAACCAAATTTGTTAATTAATTAAATATGGATTATTTAATTAATATTCTTAAGTCATCTACATATAAATAAATTTAATTATTTATTTATATTGTTCATTTTTCCAATTCTTCCAATTAATTAAATAAACAAGTTTATTTAATTAATGCTATCTTTCCTCTTAATTAATTAAATAGATTTCACAATTTATTTACATTAATTATCACAAGTTTAAATTCTAAATTTAAATAATATTCTTCAGTTTACATTTAATTAAATATTTTCGATATTTAACTAAAACACTTTCTAAATTCTTCACTTTCCTCACATAATTAAATATTTTCAATATTTAATTAAAAGGCTTTTCATTTCTCTCACATAATTAAATATTTTCAATATTTAATTAAAAGGCCTTTTCATTTCCTACACATAATTAAATATTTATGTATTTAATTATGAGAGACACCTTTCAATTGTCTCTTCATTTTGCATCTGTCTCTCAGAATTCCATCTTCTTTTCGAATTCTTGATCTCTCACCATTCATTTTAACAAGTTTGAACTCAACCGTCGATCTTGGCCAATTGAATTCTAGCCTTCAAAATCTATAAATACAGCCCTCCTATGAGTAAAAAAAATAACCTCGAATCTCAGATTTTCATGTGTAGTTACTATAGTCACATCTTAGCATTCATAGCATTTCAATTTTCATAGCTTAATCTTGTAGCAATGCATATGCATTTTTAATAATCTCATTCTCTCAAGCTACCAATTCTACAACCTGTTGTTTTAAACAACTGAGCAAGCATCTTGGAACGAATCCTTGGAGATAGAGGACAATGAAATGAATTTGAAGGAGCTGCTTATGTTTTAGAGTTTACATTTGCTTTCTTGAATTTAATTTCTTCAATCTAATGTTTCATTGGTGTATTAGTTTAGATTCAGTTTGATTACACATTCTAACATACACACCAGTGATGGCCTCAAGGTTCACTGTTACATTTCAGAACAAAATTTAAACATACATCTTTAATTCACAAAGCAGAAGTAATATCATTAATCATAATAAGTCATCTATAGCTTCCATTTAAATCAACCTCATATCTTCATCCATTACAAGAGAAAGTTCGACTTAAAGTTATAATGTTACATCATATCATTGTAATTAACAATATCTCCCTGAACTCAAGTGAGGAGATTACATCAAAATTATGTTACATGATACATGAGAGTTAAGGTACCATGTATATTTAGGAAATGTAACCCATGAATACTGAATCAAGTGCAAAAGTCTTCAATTCCAAAAATATTCACCATGACCACGAACAAGAAAGAGAACCCAATGGAGAACATGGAACGTTCCACCCGACCATGTGGAACCTAAGGTTCACCCCCCATTCTAGGAGATAGCGAAAGGGTACCACCACCAAAAGACAACAAGGTGAAAATCCTTTGACACAACAAGACTATCGAAATACCAAAAATCATGTACAATAAAACACCACACAACAGTGATACTGTTTGCAAATGTGCCTCAAATTTACTAGCTTGGACCTCTATTAAAGGCTTGACGAGTTTATGTTTTTATCGCTTTACCGTGGTGTTCTCTTTTGGTCGGCTTGACCCCTTGGTTGTTGAGACTTAGTCTGATCATTGAGACTCTGAGGGTTGTCACAATGATGGGTCGAGGAGCGTGGAATTGGTGGATTGTATGCTGGCCTGTGCTTTATTGGTAGAGCAATCATCTATCGGTGGAAGGAAATGCTTTGTCTCACCGATGTGTTGATGTATTACATCAACGGTTGCTATCAGCTTCATTCGATGGTGTTGGCTGCTTTCCGTGGTGTTTGAAGGAAAGTAAAGCCGATAACCTTTTCATCAAGTGCAATAGCCTATGCGCATGACGCGTGGCGACTTGTCAAAGTGGTGAATGCAGTGAATAGATGGTGGGCCCCGAGTTGTTTTATGAAGGGTTGTCTGGTCGTGGACACTTGTTTGCGCCTCGAGAGTTCCCTGGAGAATGTAGCGTATGTCACTAGAGATTCCCGAAAGGAGCTCCAACGGCTTCCATGAAGGCCAAACGGAAGTGCGTGAATGGTGGACACGTGGTAGCCTCAGAAGCTCATCCTAGGCGAGCTCATGGGAATCTTGGGTATTCCCTCTTGGATGCCCTGAAACCTCTTGAGTGGTAGACACATGGCTTGTGGGACCCGATAGGGCTAGCAGTCGATGTTTTGGTGATAGTGAATTATTACCATCTCGGAATGTGATGAAACTGTTAGGGATGGCAAAGGGTTTTCGGAGCCCGATGATAGTTGACCGATCACTGCTCAGTCAAGCAGCAAAACAAATAGCAGTGCGACACGTGGTGATTTCTCATGGGTTGTTTTTGCACCGTTATTGCAAAACAACATTTATTGTTGGAAGTTGGATTGGTGAAAATTGATTTATTATGTAGTCTTTTGAGATCGGTTTTCTTGCGATTGGCATAGCTTGAAGTTAGTAATCTCTTTGCACCAAATTTATTGCAGGGGTGGCTCAATGTAGGATTGCAGAAGGATCCGATCTGAGATTGATTTGGTGTGTCAGTGAAGAACTAAATTTAATGCACCCTAATTAGTGGTTGTAGAGAGACTTGTAGTAGTCGGTCTTAACTAGTAGTCCGAGAGATTTTTGAAGAAGAGTGGAGGAATACTAACAAAAAGTTTTTCATCTAGTTTTTTATTCGTTGTATGCCGAAAGAGAATTGTAACAGTGAGTGCATGAAAACTCAAGTTTTGTTGTGAGCTAATTATCAGAGAGTGAGGGTTGTAACTTTGTATGTAATATTTTGCTGACTGTAATACAAAGTTTTTTTCTCTTGGTGCGGTGGGTTTTTCCTGAAAGCCTTTTACCACATGAATCTGGTGTTATCTATGAAATCATTTTATTTATGTTACTCTTGTTACCCTACATGTGTTCATCTTAAGTGTTTTAATGTTTTAAAACTGGTCTTTGCACGTTTCCTCTGTGGTTTTAGCATTAGGAAAACATTTTCGCATTGTTGTTTTTCCTTACAAGTGGTATCAGATCCTGGCTAGTTGTGTTATCCTTGTTAGTAGGGCTGGTTTTTTGTGCTAATACTCTTCCAGTGGGAGTCTTGGAAAGTTAGAAATTAGTTCTATCTAAGATGGTGATTACATCAGGAAGAGTTGATATTGAGAAATTCAATGGTATGCCCAACAACTTTGAGTTGTGGAAACTCAAAGTGGAAGACCTGTTAGTGGATAGAGACCTCTAGGTAGCAATGTCTGGAATTATGCCACAAGGTATGAAGCAAGAAGAATGGGACCTCACAGAGAGAAAGGTGAGAGGTTTGATAAGACTTTATTTGGCCGATTTTGTACTATTGAATGTCCATGAGGAGATGTCTGCAACTTTGTTATACAAGAAGCTTGGCGATATTTATCAGGGAAAGTCTCTAGTAAATAAGTTATTCTTGAGGAAGAAATTGTACTCCTTGAAGATGGAAGAAGGTGTATCTATTACAGACCATCTAAACTTGTTTAATATGAGTGTTGCTCAGTTGGCATTTGTGGGTGTAAAGATAGAGGAGGATCGTTGCATGATCCTATTATATTTGTTACCTAAAACTTGGGATCATCTGGTAATGGATATTGGAAGTACAACTACTACTTTCAAGATGGAAGATGTGGTTGCTTTGCTACTGTTTGAAGAGATGTGGAGGAAGTTTTCTTAGATGGCGAAAGAGTCCCTTGATTTCTGGGGTAGATCAAAGGAGATAGGCAAGAAGAAGGACAAGAAGTCCAAATCTAAAGCTATAGGGAGATCGAAGTCTCCTGGTAAAAAGTCCAAGGTGAAATGTTGGAATTGTGGGCAGTCTGGTCATATCCGAAAGGATTGTAAGGAGAAGAAGAAGAAGAGTAACTCTTCAAACTATGACTCTTCTCAAAGTGATGTAGATGCCTTCATTGCAGCCTTGGCAACTCAGGTATCAGATGATGTTTGGCTAGTTGACTCAGGTGCATCCTTTCACATGACATCTCATAGAGAATAGTTCACTAAGTACAAGAAGTATGATGGTGGAAAGGTGTACTTGGTGAGTGATTCAACATTGGAGATTTTTGGCCGAGGTAGAGTCAAGATATAGTTCCCTGATGGTAGAATCAAAGGGATTGGTGGCATACTGCACATACCAGGTCTGGATCGTAACCTACTTTCTGTCAGTAAGTTGAATGATGTTGGTGTAGAAGTTTTTTTCTTGAGTAAAGGATGTAAGATGGCTAGAGGAGCAATGGTGCTAGCTAAGGGTGTATGTACTGGAACTCTGTACAAGCTAGATGCATGTCTTGTTCAATGCAACAACACCTCTATAAAGTCAAGCAAAGTTGTTCCTATAGAGAAAGATGAAGATGCTTCTCTGACTGCAAATGCGATGGAGGTGAAACTCCCAACAGAGAAGACCATGTTATGGCATCATAGACTCGGTCACATAGGCGAGAAAGGTTTAAAAACCTTGAAAAATAAAAATTTTGTTGAAGGGCTTGTAGATTGTAATCTTGAGTTCGATTTTTGCAAACATTGCATTTATGGAAAGCAACAACATGTTTCATTTTCCTTGTGTTCTCATAAATCTTCTGGTATACTGGACTATGTTACTTATGATGTGTTTGGTCTAATGAATGTTCCTTCGTTATCAAAGTCTAGATATTATTTTTCTTTTATTGATGACTACTCGAGAAGGGCATTTATATACTTTCTTAAAAATAAATCAAAAGTGTTCAGTCATTTTAAAGAGTTTTAAAACTTGGTAGAGAATCAGACTAGAAGGAAAATTATTTTTTTAACAATGGATAATGGCAGTGAGTTTTGTTCTGTAGATTACGATAAATATTGTAAAGACCATGGGATTAGAAAGCATAAAACTATACCTTATACTCCATAATATAATGGAGTTGTTGAAAGGTTGAACATGACACTAATGGAAAAGGCAAGGAGTATGTTGAGCAGTGCTGGTCTAGAGCAGATGTTCTCCATTGAGGTTGTCACTACAACATGTTACCTTGTAAATCATTCTCCTTTCTTTGCTCTTGTTGATAAGACACCTTGGGAAGTGTGGTCTGGTAAGAAGCCCTCTTTGTGACATGTTCGTGTCTTTGGCTATGAAGCATATGCATATGTGCCAAATGAGAAAAGATCTAAGTTGGAGAACAAAGTTGTTAAATGTATCTTCATCGGCTATGGTGTTGGTGTGAATGGATACAAGCTTTGGAATCTTGATACTGAGAAGGTTTTGTATAGCAGAAGTGTAATATTTTTTGAGTTGAAACTTTCTACAGCTGATCCACAGCTAGAGACAGATCAAAGATAAAAGAAGAATGACGCAGTTGAGATTCCCCAAACCCCAGAAAAGGGAGAACTACATGGTGTACTTGAAACTCAGGAGAGCTCTAGCAACTCTAAGATTTCCAAAGATGAAGAACCACAACCTCAGCCAGTGAGAAGGTCTACACGTCAAAAAAAATAGCCTGGTAGGTATGGTTTCTCCATTTTGGATTCAAACTATTCCTATGCTTTAATTGCTAGCACTGAGGAGCCTAGGACTGTTAAAGAGGCAATTAATATGCCCGATGCAAATTCCTAGTTGGAAGCCATGAATGAAGAAATGGAATCATTGGAAAAGAATGAAACCTAAGATTTGGTACCTTTGCCTGAAGGAAGAAAGTTTGTTGGTCGTAAATGGGCATTTAAAAAGAAGACTTCTCTTGAAGGTAGTGTTGAGAAGTATAAAGAAAGGCTACTTGCAAAGGGGTATTCCCAGGTAGAGGGAATTGATTATGGAGAATTTTTTTCCCCTATAGCTAAGCTAACATCTATCAGAATTTTGCTATCACTTGCAACCGCGTATGACTTAGAGATCGAGCAGATGGATGTGAAAACAATGTTTCTCCATGGAGAGCTAGAAGAAGAAATTTACATGTCCCAGCCTGAGCATTTCATTGAAAATGGTCAAGTAAGCCTGTTCTACAAATTAAAGAAATCTTTGTATGGTTTGAAGCAGTCTCCTAGAATGTGGTACCAGAAGTTTGACATCTCTCTATTGTCTATGGGATTTGTGAGATCAAAGTTTGATCATTGTGTGTATTATAAAACTGAAAATGATCATTTTCTTAGAATTACCTTGTACATGGGTATGTGCAGGATCATGATGGGCCAAAAAATGGCAATATCTAAGTGATATGATGACCCATGTGGCTGACAACCCTTTTTTTACCCAAAATTTAAGAAACGAAAAGGGTTTTTAAAGGAGATTCTCAACTTTCCACCAATATAAGTTATGCTTTATTTTGAATTTAATAAATAATTATTATTCATTTTCTATTTGAATTACAACTAAGAGTCCTAATTCATAGGCTAATTGAAAAACATCTATAACTTTCAAACGGTATCAAATTTTTTGAATCTGAAACATGCATCACATTCTATGCTTTGCATACTATAGGATTAAAAAATAAAAAATTCAATTTCATAAATTTTTGACTAAGTTAAGGTGGTTAGACATATGAGATTTTATATTTTTAAAAAAATTTAATAAAAAAATCATAATTAATTATTTACTTGGAAACAAATTACAAAAAAATATGCATCACATCAAGATATGAGTGGCCTACTTATATCTAAAATCTTATAAAAAAATATTATCATTTTATTGTGGTTAGGGTGGTCAGATAGACACCTACTTCTTATTTTTTCCCTAAAATTAAGTACTACTACATTGAAATTTCAATTTTTCACCAAATAGATTTTTATTTTTTAAAATAAACCTAATAGTTTAGAAACTACATTCAATTTGCTACAAATTCTATTCTTGCATATTTTTGAAATAATATAGATAACTTATTCAAATTTTTACGTCAAGTTGCTTAACTCTGATTTTCTAAATTTTATTGCCACTTAAGGGCCTATTTTTTGCATGATGATCTTGCACATAACCACATGGCTGATATGTTGTTCATAGGAAATAGTAAGTCTATGATTTCTGATCTTAAATATTAGTTGTATACAAAGTTCAAAATGAAAGATCTAGGTACAAGGTATATTCTGGGGATGGAGATAACCAGGGAAAAAAATGGCAAAAAGCTTTGGGTCAGCGAGAGTAAGTACATCAACAATGTTTTGAAGAGATTTGATATGAGTGATTGCAAGTAGCTAGTTGTTCCAGTTACCCAAGGAACAAAACTATCTATTGAAGACTATCCAAAATCATCTACTTAGATGGAGGACATGACCAGAGTGCCTTATGCAACTGATGTTGGCAGTTTAATGTATGCGATGGTCTGTACAAGGCCAGACATTGCCCAACTAGTGGGAGTACTCAGCCGATTTATGAAAAATCTAGGAAGAACGCATTGGGATGATGTGAAGAGAGTGTTTAGATATCTGAGAGGTACCTCATAATGTGCTCTATGTTACCATGGAAATTTGGTTGCATCACAAAGAACTCTCAACATTCATTTGTATGTGGACTCTGATTGGGCAGGGGACATTGACAACAAAAGATCCACCAATGGATACACTTTCATGTTAAATGGTGGTGCAATTAGTTGGATGAGCAAGCGATAGGCTAGAGTCGCTTTGTCCACGATGATGGCATAATACATGGCAGCTACTTGTGTTCTGACATTGGTTTTAATGCAAGGCAGATCACTATTTGTTTCGACGGTCAAAGTGCCATTTTTTTGGTGAAAAAACAAACTTTCCATGCCAAGATGAAGCATATCGATGTGCAGTATCACTTCGTGAGAGATATGGTGGAGTATGGAAAGGTCTCTTTAGAGAAGGTGGATACTCTAAAGAATTTTCTTGATGCATTGACAAAGCCAATAAGCACAAACAAGTTCAGATAGTGTGCAAGTTTGATGGGCCTTGGGGCCTATGATCATAAATAAATTTGAAGTCTAGAGGAAGCTAGTAAGTCTTCGTCAAGTGGGAGCTTGTTGGAAAATGTGCTTCAAATTTATTGGCTTGGACCTATGTTAAAGGCTTGACAAGTTTATGTCTTTATCACTTTACCGTGGTGTTCTCTTTTGGTCTGTTTGACCCCTTGGTCGCTGAGACTTAGTTTGATTGGCAAGATTCCAAGGGTTGTCACAGTGATGAGCCGATGGGTGTGGGGTTGGAAAATTGTATGCTAGCATCAACTTTATTGGTAGAGCAGTCGTCTATTGGCAGAAGGAAATGATTTGTCTTGCCAATGTGTTGATGTCTTACATTAACGACTGTTATCAACTTCATCTGACAGTGTTGGCTACTTTCCATGGCATCTGAAGGAAAGTATAGCTGATAACCTTTTCGCTGAGTGGAATAGCCTATGCACATGACATGTGGTGGATTTTCAAAGTGGTGAGCGCAACAAAGAGATGGTTGGCCTCAAGCTGGGTATGTGAAGGATCATGATGGGCCAAAAAGTGGTGATATCTAAGTGATATGCTGGCCCATGTGGTTGATGACCTTTTTTTTACCCAAAATTGATGAAACAAAAAGGGTTTTTAAAGGAGATTCTCAACTTTCCACCAATATAAATTATGATTTACTTTGAATTTAATAAATAATTATTATTCATTTTCTATTGGAATTACAACTTAAGTCATGATTAATAGGCTAATTGAAAAATATCTATGACTTTAAAATGGTATCACATTTTTTGAATCTAAAACATGTGTCGCATTCTATGCTTCACATAATGTAGGATTAAAAAAAAAATTCAATTTCATGAAGTTTTGACCAACTTAAGGTGGTTAGACATATGAGTTTTTATATTTTTTAAAATTTGTAATAAAAAAATCATAATTAATTATTTACTTGGAAAAAAATTACAAACAAATATGCATCACATCAGGACATGAGTCCCCTACTTATATCTAAAATATTATAAAAAAATATTATCATTTTATTGTGGTTAGGGTGGTCAAATAGACACCTGCTTCTTATTTTTACCCTGAAATTTAAGTACTATTGCATTGAAATTTCAAATTTTCACCAAATAGATTTGAAAATAAATAAAATAAACCTAGTAGTTTAGAAACTACATTCAATTTTCTACCTATTCTTACATATTTTTGAAATAATATAGATAAATTATTCAAATTTTTACGTCAAGTTGCCTAACTCTGATTTTCTAAATTTTATTGCCACTTAAGGGCCTATTTTTTCCATGATGATCCTACGTGTACCCAACTATTTTATGAAGGGTTGTCCGGTCGTGGACACTTTTCTATGCCTCGGGAGTTCCCTATGGAATCTAGTGGATGCCACTAGAGATTCCCCAAAGGAGCTCCAACGGCTTCCACGAAGGCCAAGCAGAGTGCGTGAGCGGTGGACATGTGGCAGCCTTAGAAGCTCATTCTAATAAAGCTCATGGGAATCTTGGCCATTCCCTCCTGGATTCCTCGAAACCTCCTAAGTGGTGGGAACGTGGCTTGTGGGACACAATAGGGCTGGCGGTTGATGTTTAGGGGATAGCAAATTATTGTCGGCTCAGAATGTGATGAAATTGTTAGCGATGGCGAAGGGTTTTCGGAGCCCGATGATAGTTGACCGATCACTGCTCAGTCAAGCGGTGAAACAAATAGCAGTGTGAAACATGGTGATTTCTCATTGGTTGTTTTTGCACTGTTGTTGCAAAAAAACATTGATTTCTAGAAGCTAGATTGGTGAAAAGCAATTTATTATGCAGTCTTTTGAGATCGGTTTTATGGTGGTTGGTAGAGCCTGAAGTTAGTAATCTCTCTGCACCAAATTTATTATGGGGGTCGCTCGATGCAAGATTGCACAAGGATCCAATCTGAGATTGATTTGGTGTGTCAGTGAAGAACTGAATTTAATGCACCCTAATCAGTGGTTGTAGAGAGACTTGTAATAGTCGGTCTTGACTAATAATCTGAGAGATTTTTGAAGAAGAGCAAAAGAATATTGAGAGAAAGGTTGTCGTTGAGTTTTGTATTCATTGTATGTCGAAAGAGCATTGTAACAGTGAGTGCATGAAAACTCAAGTGTTGCTATGAGCTAACTATCAGAGAGTGAGGGCTGTAACTTTGTATGTAATCTTTTGCTTACTGTAATACAAAGTGTTTTTCTCTTGGTGTGGTGGGTTTTTCCTGAAAGGGTTTTTCCTGAAAGGGTTTTCCCACATAAATCTGGTGTTATCTCTAAAATCATTTTATTTTTTTTACTCTTGTTACCCTACATGCGTTCATCTAAAGTGTTTTAATGTTTTAAAACTGGTCTTTGCATGTCTCCTCTGTGGTTTTTGCACTATTGTTTTTCCTTATAGATATAGTATCCAGAGGCGCGCATATACATCATATGGATATCTAATAGTGGATTAACTAGGTTGTAGTAGAGTAGAGTGTCATCACTTGGTCCTAGCATGGGTTGTCCTAACAGTCGTACATTTGACGTCGGCCCCATATGGTAACACACATGTGGGACCAATTATCCTTTCATGGAGACAAGGAAATTGGTCTTTCCAACAAGGCCTTCTTGACCCATCCTTACCCTGGATGAACGCTATAGGCATGGGTGAGGCATCCATTTAACTTAATTAACATGAAGTTCTACCCAACCCCCAAAGTAATTAATGAGGTTATCACTTGACTACAAACGGCCATATGGGTTGTCCTAGATGCCAATTTGTGCACCGACCCCCATTGGAAGCCACTCCCCTTTCTACAACTAGGAACCCAAAATCAAATGACAAGACCCACTTGCATCAACACACAACAAATAACAAGGAAACAAAGTGAGGTATAACTTTTCATGCATTCAATCAAAACCTTAATGACGAATACACAATGTAAGCTAATAACCAATAGATACTTCATTCAAAACAAGGCATTCATCACCATGGATAGCAAAGAATACAATCAGGAAGACCATTTCCATTGCCTCTAGAATACTCTTAGAATCCACTAAACAATAGGGCTTAAAAAAAAAAAAAATCCCACAATTCCATTAATCATTTTACAATAACTCACTTGTTTCACAATATAATCCAAAACAATAGCATCACGTATTAGCCACAACAGATTGTTTTCTCAATTATAATTGTTCACAATAACAAATGCCATGGTACAATTATAAATTGACTAAAAGATAATTATAAAAAGACTCAATACAAGTACCTCCTTATTTGAGTACAATGAAACATCACATTACCGACAATAAACTTATAATACATATTACAAGCCAAAATTTCAATAATGCAGCCATTAAATATATATAGTGCAGCTAATTTTTACTTCTAAATCAATAAGGATAAACAAATTAAAATTTCCATTTTTCAAACATCAAAAGGAGTTTTTTAAATTTCCTTATTTATAAAAATCATAATTTGAAATAAATGATTTCATTCACTCAAATGTACATGCATACAGATATGTATATACATATGTGTTTATATAAATATATTTATGGAAATCTACAATAAAGATATATAAAGACCCATATATATATTCTTCTTAGAATGCGCAAACCGAATATCATAAGCCCAACATTACTCTTGATGCAAAACAACGATACAAGGAAAGGTCTCACATAACAATCACTTCAAATACTATTAATCTGCAGATCACTATTTAAAGGATGAACTATTGCATGCTGAGGATCGGCGAATTATAAGGAAATCCAACATCATTTCACCTACAGAACTCAACATTGGGTGACTCATTACAATGGATTGGAGAAGACCTAAGCTACAAACGACTATACCAATGTGCTTCAACTAGGAACACAGACGATTTCTCTTATTTTAGGGGATGACGACCATAATGTGAACATTAAAATGTAACCAAATTCATATCAAATATCAATCAAAGATAATATCAATTGAAATTTCTAGTTAACTAAAGATCATTGAATTGCTTCAGCATGCATTTAAAGTTTATATCGATGACAACGACATCTTTCCAACTAATAAATGAAGGAATAAAATAGTTCAAAGAAGCGAACGATATACAATTTAATTATCAAAGGAAAATGATCTGGGTGAATACTCGAACCATGAAGACTCGGTTACAGTGAGGCAATACTAGTAGCAGGTAGATTATGACAATTCTCAAAAGGAGTAGCATCATAATAGTGTGTATTACCTTATTTCAAGTTCAAAAGTATAAAATACCACACAAAGCCAATGTATGTATCATGTGTATAATGATAGGAAAACATGTGAATCTCATTTTCACCAAATATGGCACAGCTACAGAAACATTATGAATACATCTACAAACAAAGGCTAATCTGATGAATACAAAGGCTTTAATATATCCTAAGAAACTTTATGAAGCAGATTATAGAATTTACATAGCAACCTATGGATCGGTGTCAACTCCCACGACCTCCAAAATAGAGATCTCTAGCAAGAAGACTTTAAAGGAATTACTACTGGCATACATTGAGCAACTGATTCCTATCAAATTAAGTAAGAGAGGAAAGAGACAACATGCACAAATATATTCATAAGCTATGCCAAGTATAGACTCTCTAATAAGAGTTATTGGAGGTCAAAGATGAATTCGGTTTTCTCATTTATCACTTTCCACTGATCACAAAGATAGATTGAAAAAAATGTAAGGTATGAACTCCAAAACATCTGCTAAATACAAAATGGAGAAAGCTACACATAGAAGATATATCAAGAAAGGATTTTTCAAGAGAAACTTTCAACCAGTATTATTTTAACCCTGGTAATACCAGTATAGGGTGCACCCAAGAAAATGAGCTAATAGGTTAAAGCTTCAGGAAGTATGATTTCTGAGTTGCGTAAAGTGCTTAACAGAGGAAAATTCCAAAAACAAACCAATAATGGAATAGAGGAATGCACTGAAAGAGGAATAATTACTGAGCAAGTGACAAAATCACCAAGTATTCCAGACGAACAGGGTTTTCAACAACTAAAAGAAGATTACGGAGTAAATTCTAAAATTTTAACCAGAAATAAATAGTTTCAGGCAGTATATTTTTGCAATAATCATTTTTTGAGAAACATTTAAATTGAGAAGAAATCATGGCACCTAGAGTAATTTGAATCACAAAGCTAGAAGTGTTGTTGGATTGAATTCCAGTGACAGCTGCAATTTCCTTCCAACATTTAAATTTGCAAATCTGGAGCTCCAAACCTTCTGAATCCAACCACCCCCATAAAAGCCCCAATCTCCAAAGCTTCAAAAATGTCCAGGAAAGATTTTCAAGAACCCCCCAGAGTATTCACAGTAGACTCAAGATTAGTTTTTCCAAAACCAAAAATAACCAAAAAAGCCCCTCTTTTAGTTAATTGCAACTAATTTATTAATTACTTCCCTCTTTCCGTAACTGCCTTCCCTTCTTTTCTTTAATTAATTTTACTTTTATTTTTTTATCTCCATTAAATTATTATTTTACAATTTCCACCATGCTTAATAATTTGCCCATAAAAATTTAATTTAATTATTAAATGTTTAATTTATTACTTTAATCCTTACATTTCTTACATCATAGAATAATAAGCATATTTATTTAAATAATTCATTCTCCAATCACAAATTTTAATTTATTTAAATCAAACATAACATTAATAACATTTATTTATTTAAAATTTATAAATTATAATAATTCATTTATATAAACTATCAAATACCTTTTAACCATAGTATTCATACATTTAATATAAAATCCATCAAACATCAATCGAGCATATAACTCATATGGACAAACCAAGCCACAAACAACAACATGGTTAGGACGAAGCACGAAGGGGCATTACAGGAGACACCTTCTACTCACTACTTCTAGTAGTCCAACTCATTGAATCTTGCACTGCACTTCATAAATTCTAACTTCACAACTCTATAATTCACATCACTTGCATCATAATTATTTATACACACATCTCTCATCAATACAACATGTATCTATACCTTCTTTAACCTTGAACATAATCTCCAAGGTCAGCTATGCACCTCAACCATGAAAATTCAAATTAGGTTGGAACCATAACATTCTTGTGGTGAAAAGGAATGAAGGTATAACACAAAACACCTTAATTTAGACATGAATTCACTCATACATGTCACACCATGCTTCCAAAAACATTGAAGTTGATCCACAATTAGTGTAAAAATCCAAGGTTGGTCAAACCCATGTAAACATTGTTAAACACTTAAGTAAACACTTTCTTTGATCCAAAGACAACTCACAGACAACATACATCACTTGAACACAATCTAGAATATTCCATAAAAACCCTGAAACCCAACAAATTCCTTTGCAACTATAACTTTCATCTGAAGAATGTACACGCCAGTACACTCAGACAACCTTCCATGCATTGTAACTCAGGAAACCACCTTGCGGAGCACCAAACAATGAAAAAATTAAACTAAAGATGCATATGAGAAATGTTAGAATACTTCTAGATCCATAAGACCAAACATCAAAATATAGATAAATGTCGAGAAAAACCATTTCTCCCAGACACCAATGTAATACACAGTTCTCACACTAGTGAATAGAACCTTCTCTGCACAAAAATATAGACCAAGAAATTTTGGATATAGCACATATGAACACCTTTGACAAACATACCTAAACCAAACAAGTATATCTTCATCCTGAAAGAAATGCGAAGCAAAACTAGAACACCACTTTGTATGCCAAAACACCTATTTAACACACTGTTTCCTCTTTTATTCAATTTTTTTCAAAATTATTTGGAAACCAAACACCAAAGACACATTATCATCATCTTTAGCACTTCCTCATCACCACTAAACCAACTACAACACTACAATTGAACTATACATCTATAAACAAAAGCTTATCAAAATAACACAAGAGGTTGACACCAGTAACACTTACTAATGACAACATAATGGCCAACAAAGTTCATCATCATAAATTTCTAAAAATGTTCCCATAGACCTATTGACACCAATGATAACATAAGCATAATATTTTTGACATTAATGAAAACACATATTGGACATACTTGCAACAATCTCCCCTTTGTCATTGATGGCAACACATGATGTGAAAAACCATCAACAACAAGCATAAAATCTTTGATTACCAACAAACTACTCAATACCAACTCTTTTCCTTTCTTCGCCTTATACCATGCTCTCCTTTTCTATTTTTTCTTTTGACCTTATTCTCTCCCCATTAAAGCAACTTGTCTTTTTCATATAAATTTCTCCCCCTTTGACATTAATGGAAAAGGGTAACATATTTGCACCTCTCCCCCATTGATATCAAACATACTTGTATATTCTCCCCACTTCTCTACAAATTTCTTTTCCTTTACTACTTTGCATCCTCTCCCTTAGGAGCACACAAAAACTATATCAACCAATAACCACTGCACATATATCCTTTGACATGGATGATAAAGGACAACAACAACTAGCATAACAACAACATTCAATCCCCCTAATTGTAGAAACCAATAATGCCACTACCTACTCCCCCTGAGAGATGGCCATCAACATCATTCCAAAAAGAGGAATGAATCTTAAGATCCACTAGATTGAGGCATATCCTTATGAATATAGTTCAAGAAAGGAGGGCTAATAACCTCTAACTTCTGTCGAAGATACTCAAAATTATCCTTAGGAAGAGCCTCAGTAAATATGTTAGAAAATTGATCTTTTGCAGGCACGTATTCAAGCTTCACTACATTCTTCGCAATCTTCTCTCTCAAGAAGTGATGCGAGATTGAGATATTCTTTTTCCTTCAGTGCATTACTAGATTATTTGAAATATTTATTGCACTTGTATTATCATAGAAGATAGAAATTGGTTTATTATAAATGACTCTGATATCCTTTAATTTTTTCCTCATCCATAAGACTTGTATGAAAAAATATGCTATTGTGATGTATTATGTCTTTAGAGTAGATAAAGAAATTGAATCTTGTTTCTTTCTTAGCCATGATACCAATCTGCATCCAAGATAGAATACACCACCATAACTTCCTTTGCATAGCGATCTAGCACAATAAATTTTGGATGCAATACCTCTAAAAAACTCTAACCAACATATCCAAACCACACAAACAGATCTTCAATATAGATTTATTAATGTGTATCCAAACCAAAACACAACTTTGTATACTAGAACACCTTTGCAACACATTATATCCCTCTTTTATTCAAATTTTCTCAAAAGCACTTGGAAAGCAAGCATGAGAGCCAAATCCTCAACATCTTTAGCACTACCTCATCACCACCAAGCCAAATACAACATAACAGCACAACCATACCTCCATATATAGAATATTATCAAAGAAACACTAGAAGATGACACCAATAGCTTGCTAATGAAAAAAAAATGCAACTAATCAAAGCATCATCAGAGACAACATCAACTCAAAACCACTGCTCACATGCTTGCAATAATCTCCTACTCGTATAGGTCACACCAGTGACAAAACCAAAACTTGTTGACATCAATGACAACACCAACTACACATACTTGTAACAATCTCCCCTTTGTCATTGATGGCAACATATAATTTGAAAAAACATCAACAATAAATGAAACATATCTGATCCTTAATATTCTAATCCATACCAACTAATTATCTCTTTTCTTTCTCCCCTTTACATCATCATCTCCTTTTCCATATTACTCTCCCTCAGCTTCTTTTATTAATCTCTTAGCTACACTATTCTCTCCCCTTTCTCAATTGAACATTTTTCACATTTCTCTCTCTCCCCCTTTGACATCACTGGCAAAGAGCAACAAATTTGCATATCTCCCACTGATATCAGACAACCTTTTAGTTCTCTACATGCTCCCCCTTAAAAGCATAAACCATACTACATCAATTAGCAACCACTTCACAATAACAACACTCACTCATCCTGACTACAACAACCAATAATACCACTACCTACTCCCATTGAGAGATAGCCACCAACATCAGTCTAGACCAAGGAATAAATCTTGAGATCCACTAAACTAAGGCATATCCTTATGCATCTAGTTTAAATATGGAGAGGAAATAACCCCCAAATTCTCCTAAATATACTCAAAATTATCCTTATGAAGAGCTTTAGTGAATATGTCAACAACTTGATCCTTTGCAGGAACATATTCAAACTTCACTTCATTCTCTACAACCTTCTCTCTCATAAAGTCATACTAGATTGAGATATGCTTTGTCCTTTAATGCATTACTAGATTCTTTGATATAATGATAGCACTTGTATTATCACAAAAGGTAGAAATTGGTTCATCATATACCCCTCTTATATCCTTCAAGGTTTGCCTCATTCACTACACTTGTGTGCAACAAGATGCTACTGCAATGTATTCTACCTTTGTAGTAGATAAATAAACTAATTCTTTCTTCTTGCTCAACCAAGACACCAATCTTCATCAAAGAAAGAATGCACCACCACTTGTACTTTTTTTCATCTACACAACCTTCCAAATCTGCATCTGTATAAGCACTCAAAGTAAAATTAGTATCTTTTAGATGCCATAAGCCATGTTCTAGTGTGCCTTTCAAGTATATGAATATTATCTTTACTACTGCAACATGTGACTTTTCGAGAATTTCTTGAAATCTAGCCACAAGATAAATTCCATGCATGATATCCTATCTAGTAGAAATTAGGTATAACAATTCTCCAATCATTTATCTATACTTTCTCTTATCAACCTTAGGATATTCATTATTCTTGCTCAGCTTCCAACTGGTAACCATAGGGGTACATACTGGTTTAGAATCTTCTATTAAAAAAAATTCAATTTTTCATTGACATATTTTGATTGTGAACTGAATATACCTTTATTTGTGTGATTGATTTGCAACACAATGAATAAATTCATCTCCCCAAAAATTGAAATTTCAAACTCCTTTTGCATTTTTTTGCAAGCTTCTTGCACATAGATTCATTTCCTCCAAAACTTATATCATCAACATACACTAATACAATCAATATTTGTTCTTTTTCAAAATTAAAGTAAAGAATACTATTTTGGGTCCCTTTATTGAATCCTTGTTGTAACAAGTACCTATCTAACCTTGCATACCAAGCTCTGGGAGCTTGCTTCAATACATAAAGTTACTTCTTCAATCTATAGACCATATTCAGTTTGTCTAATAATGGAAATCCTTTTGGTTGTTCATTGTATACTTCTTCCAATTCACCATTAAAAAAAGTAGACTTCACCACCATTTGATAAACCTTGAAATCCTTGTGCAGTAAAAGACAAAAACATCAGGATAACTTCCATTCTCGCGAATGAAGAAAATGTCTCCTCAAAATATATTCCTTCTACTTGGGAGTATCCTTTACACTCAATCCTTGCATTGTTTCTCACCACTTCTCCATTCTCATTTAGTTTGTTCTACAATAGCCACTTAGTTCCAATCGGATTCTTGTTTTTTATTCTCGGGACAAGTTCCCAAGTCCAATTCTTCTGAATTTGCATTATTTATTTTTCTAGATCCTTGATACAATACTCATCCTTGCATGGTTCAATCACTGTTTTAGATTCAACTTTATAAATTAAACATATATTTACCTATTCTTTAGCGATAGAAGCTTTTCTCCTTGTCAAAAAACATTTTCTATTGTCACCAATGATCTAATATTTAGAATGATTCTTCCGAACATACTTAAGAGTCTTAGGAATCCTTTTCAAAGTATCTTCCTCTTCAACTTGAACTTCTTTATCTTTACTTTCATCTATGTTGTTTTCCCTCCAATAAGACTCATCTGATTCATATCAATCTATCACCACTGAGTTATTCTCTATGTTGTCATCAACCTTGACACTTACACTCTCAAAAATATTTTTCAACCTCTTGTTGTAGTACTAGTAGGCTTTGACTCTTGTAGGATATCCAAAGAAGATACCTTCATTAGATCTTGCATCCAAATTTCCTAAGATCTCTTCATATATTTTGATATAACATTTTCTTCTAAACACTGATATATTTGACAGTAGGGATCCTTCCATACCACAACTCATAGGGATTCTTTGTACTATTTTATATTTCTTGCACTCTGTTAATTATTTAAATAGTAGTGTGATTTGCTTCTCTCCAGTAGACCCAATAGATTTTATTCTTTTGTCATTATCCTTAGAGCTTCCTAAATAGAACTTATATTTTTTCTTTCAACCACTCCATTTTGTTGAGGATTCCTAGGGGTAGATAAATGCCTCCTTATTCCATGATTCTCAAAAAAAAAAAAAAATCATTGGAGGTGAATTCTCCACCTCTATCAGACCTCAAACACTTGATTTTCATATATATTTCATTCTCAACCATTACTTTGAATGCCTTAAACACATCTAGAAATTATTATTTTTATTTGAGAAAAGTAACCCATTTCATTCTAGAGTAATCATCAATTAATATCATGAAACACCTATTACCTTGAAGACTGCTTACTCTGATACAACCACAAATATATGTACGCACAAATTCCAATAGTCGAGTAGTAGATTGTTCTTTGACTCTATAGCTTCTTCATGCTTGCTTCACAATCTAACATTCCTTGTAATATTGAACTGAACTGATCCTTAGTAAGTTATCAAAATTGATGTGACACATCCTTCTATGCCATATCCAAATTTTATTAATGTCAGTCATAAAAAAATGAACATCAACACCTTTAAGTTGATGAACATTACATTTAGTCCTTCTTCCAACAACAACCACATTTTTAGAGTTTTTTATGATCTCACATCCATCACCCTAAAACATAATATTATATCCTTTTCTACACATTTGTCCAACACTCAAGAGGTTATTTCTTCAATGCTTAACATAAAGAAAATATTTTTAATTATACTTTTCATCAAAACTGATTGAACCTTTTCCACAAATCTTAGCAGATGTATCATCACCAAAACTTACTACACCTCTTTCATATTTCTCAAGTTTAACAAAATTAATTTTTCACTGATCATATGATTTGAGCATCCACTATCAATGATCTAGTAGTTCTTCTCCTCTCTAGCATGAAAAGTAGTCACCATATTTCCTTCAGTATTATCATCTACTTTTGAAGTAATTTCCTTCATACATCTCTCATAGTTAGAAGAATTAGCTCCATCTTTAATACCCATGAAAAAGCATTCACTATCTTCATCATTCTCATAATCAAATTCATCATCAGATATAGTGGCATCTTCTCTAACATAATAACTTTTCTTAAATTTTTTACCTTTTTTCTCCTTATTTTTTTCATTCAAGTCTTTGTTTGGACCTATTGAAGCATAATAACCTATCTTACCACAACTAAAACATTTGAAAAGAAAATTACCTTTGTACTTACTAGTACCCTTTTTCATTCTCCTTACAAAGTTTTCTTCTACATCATCAAGATCCTCATGGTCTAATACCTCAGTCTTCTCTGATTTTCTCGCCTTAAAAGCAATCTAAAATTTTGCATTACTTGGACCAAATTCTCTAATTTCAAAAGTAGACAAAGCACCATACAACTAATGTCTAGAATATTTTCTTAAATCTTGAACTTCCTCAATAGCATAAACTTTATGACAATAAGATTTAGGAAGAGTTATCAATACCTTCTTTAATTTTTCCACCAAGACCTTTGATGGAGTTGATAACTTCATCCACCTTATGAATGTAGCTTGTAATTTTTTCATCTTTAGACATCTTTATGTTGTCAATTATGATCTTTAGATTCACCATCTTATCTTTCTTGACCTTATCATTTCCTTCATAAATACTTTCTAACCTTGTCTAGATATCTCTAGCAGATTTCAAATTTAGAACTTTCACAAGTTCAATGTTAGGAAAACCACTCAAAAGAGAATATGTTTCTTTACCATTGTTCTCATAGGCCTTGATCTAATCATTAGTATGTGTACCACCAATAGGCTTAGTATATCTAGTCTTAATAGACCTCCAAACTCCAAATCCAAGAGATAACAGGGAACCTTCCATCCTTTTCATCAAAAATGCATAGCTTGATCCATCAAACAAAGGAGCATCTCTCTTGAGTGTCATTCTAGATGTACCTCAAGTGGTTAAGCTTTCTTCCAAGGAAAAATTATTTGATACAAATTGTTGAATGAATAAGTCAACTAACATGGGGGTGAATCAGTTGTACATTAAAACTTCAAAACCCTCATTAATTTTCACGTCCACATCAACTCAACTAACCCTTAATCTGTTAGAATGATTTAGCATGAAAGAAAATAATAGAAACTAAAAGTCATCAATAACATGTGCAATAGAACACCAAATTTACATGGAAAAACTAAGGGAAAAACTAGAGGGAGGATTAGCTCATAATATAAATTATTTTCAACACCGATTATAGTAGGCTCACTATTAGAGGGCTCACTACCAAAAAGAAAGAAGGGATCACTATCAATGGTTCACTTCCATATTACATAAAAGAAGAAAGAAGATTGTTATAGAGATAAATCCATCTCAATAGAATAGACAATTCCAACAAAGCACCACCAAAACATTCACAATCTTACTAAACATTGTAGATACATTCTGCTCACTACATTTAATAGTCTAACTCATTGAAGCTTGCACTGCACTTCATAAATTTACACTTCACAATTCTACAATTCACATCAGTTGCATCATACTTCTTTCTACACATATCCATCATCAACACAACACTTATCTATACCTTTTTTAACCTTGAAAACAATCTCCAAGGTTTACACAGCTTGACCGTGTAAATTTAATTTAATCTAGAACAAGAATATTCTTGTGGTGGAAAGGAATGAAGGAAGACAAAAACACACCTTAATTCAGACCTTAATCCACTCATACATGTCACACCACACTTCCAAAAACATGGAAGCTAATACACAATTAGTGTAAACACCCAAGGCTAGTTGAACCCATCTAAACACCATTAAACACTTAAATACATGCTTCTTTTGATCCAAATACAACTCACAACCAACATACATCACTTGAATAGAATCTAGAATATTCCATAAATACCCTAAAATCCAAAATATTGCTTCATAATAACTTTCACCTAAAGAATGTAGATGTCTGGTACACTCAAACAACCTTCCATACATTGTAACTTAGGAAACCACCTTGTGGAGCACCAAACAATGAAAAAATTCAACTAAAGATAGATATGAGAAATATCAAAATACTTCTAGATCTGCAAGACCAGAAATCAAACTATGGAAAAATGCAGAGCAAAACCATTTCTCCCAAACACCACTACAATACATAATTCAGACACTAGTGAACACAACTTTGTATACACAATGATTCAAACCAAGAAATTTTTGATAGAGCACCTTTGAAAACCTCTAACCAATATATCTGAACTACACAAGAAGATATTCAACCCAGCAAAAATGCAAAGCAAAACAAAAACATCACTCTATATGTCAAAACACCTCTTTAACACATTGTTTCCTCTTTCATCCAAATTTTATCAAAATAACATAGAAAAAAAACAATAGATACACCTTCTCATCATCTTCAACACTTCCTTATCACTACTAAACCAACCATAACACTACAACCCAACTATACATCCATAAAAAAATCTTATCAAAGAAACACTAGAGGTTGACACCAGTAACAGTTACTAATAACAACATAATGAAACCAATAAAATAATCATCATAAAATTCCTAAAATATTCCCATAGACCTATTGAAATCAATGACAACACAATAATAAGCTTGTTGACATCAAAGACAACACATACTACACATAGTTGCAACAAACTCAAGAATTTTTCTATTAAATTTAGTTATAGTTTGTCACATACTTGAAATGAAATGGTGTTAAGGTCATATAAAGTAATTAAGGGGTCCTCATGCACATCAAAGTACATGTAATCTATTAAAAGGGCCATGTCCTAGATTAAAAAGGTTTATGTCATATATAAAGGTTGATGAGTAGTCAAAGATCCACATACCTATTATAGGTTATCGCCATTTATTAGAAAATAATTGTAAAAAATAAATATGTGCCTACATATATATGACACCTATTTTACTAAGTGTTATTATATTCATATTAATTTATTGAATTGGAATAATAAAGGAGAGTACCATTTTTACTTTACATACTTAGTGGAATATTCATGTATGGCCACACTAGAGTAAAAATAAGTTAGGGATAGGAGAAAAGTTCTCAAAATATTATGATTGAGTAGTTTATCTATATTTTTTTAGGAATTTTGAATGTAATGATAGACTTATACTTGATCCAAAATTTTCCAAAAATATGGCTACCCTCTAAATTTGGAAACCACTATCCATGTTTAAACCCTTGTACATTTGACCACTAGTATCTAATTGGGATGCAAGAAAAGGTAACTATTTCTTGAAAACTCTCAATACAATGGTGAGCTCATAATTAATCCACAAATCTATCATATGCACCTACATTTTAAAGTGAAAATATGAGTCCATAATTTAATGTAGTATTTATATCCCACTCTTCTACTTCTCTAGATATAAGAGAAGATCCTACTTAATATTTCAATAAAATATAATATTTACACACTAAGATATCCTAAATGAATAAATAAACTCAAATTTCTTTGATTTTTTTAATACTTGGCTACAAATATAACCATCTAAGATCTAGAAGGTCAATGTAAACCACAAATAACTCAGTAATTTAATATCATGAGAATAAATTGTATTCTTATCAAACATTGCAATTAGAATATGATGTGTATGAAATATGAGAACCATTACCTATATAGACCAAGGTGAAATAAATGAGAAAATAATCTTTTTTTTTTAACCTTATGACATGACACATAAAGTAATAATACCATAAAAATGCTCCAAGTAAACTAAAGTGATAATGTGTGAAACTGGCCCAATACTATAATTAGTTAAGGAAATAAACCCAATCACACCAATTCTCCCCTTAAGTGAAACATAAGCGGAATGAAAAATTAAAAAAATCAAATATTATTCTGTAGACATGTAAAATTGGCATCATGCATTTAATTAGATCATATTCATCCATTCATCAAATAAATCAAGTTTATTTGATTAATCTCTAAAGTCCTCCATTTAAATTAAATAAATTGATCTTTAATACTAACATCATCCCCTTTAGCTAAATAAATCAAAATATTTATTTAACTATGTCTAGATCATTTTCCATCTCCTTTTGATTTATTTTAATCAATAAATCTAAATCAAATATGTCAAATCATCTAATCCCTCATTAAATTAATCCAATCCTGATTAATTTAATCTAAACTCATGTCACGTCCTCTAGCTTTTCCCACTTACACAAATAAATCATTTAATTGATTTATTAAATCTTCTAATTTTCCTCAACATGGCATCTTTAGGGAATATTCCTCCAATTTGAATCTTCCTCTCAAATGACTTGTCCCTTCCAACATAGGATTAACTCCCCTCTTACATGTCCCCTACTTGGCATTTAAAACCCCTTTCTTCTCCCTCCAACAAGCCAAATTTCAAATTTGAAAAGGCCACCTAATGTCATTTATTGGCACATTCATCAAAACTTGCACATCCTTGGCCCATTAACATGGTGACAAGTGGCTTCTTCCTATTGGCTGGTTTTTTATCACACATTCATCCCATTTGCTTCTTCTCTTGTCAAACTCTTATATAAATGAAGAGACTATCCTTCATTTCAATCATCTGTAATTTAGAGCAAAGTTATTCTCTTCACATTGAGAGCTAATTTTATCCACTTCATAGCATCTTCAAGGCATTTTATCATTGATCTTATCAAGGATTGGGATAGGGCTACTTTCCAAACAAAAAAGTGACACCAATCTAATATGGGATAGGTATGCTTCATGTTTTTCTTTATATTCTTTGGTTATCTTGTTATTGGATTGCATTTTAAAGCATGTTGGATTATCTCATATGGATGTTGAATATTTGTTATTTTTTGAAATACTAATCATGCTAATGGTGTGTGTTAGAATTTTAGCCATTTGTAGATTTTGATGTCCACATAATGGTGCTAGAAGGAGAGCTGAACTAATGCATTTCACTTCTATTTTGCTTGTATTTAAAAGTTGTTTATTCTACTTTCTATGAAATGAAATAGGAATTTTTTGAAAAAAAATTGTTGGGGCTTGAGGAAATATCCCACCCTTTACCATACTTCGATTTCATTAACAATTCCACTTGCTACACAATGGTTATCATAGGTTTTCTTCTGATTTCCTACATATTGGCTCACTTTTATCTATTTATTAGCAAACTATCATAACATTTGCTAAAAGATACTACACATATTTTTTCTTCTCATGCATTGAGTTTGAGATAATTTGTGAAGTACCTTGCATATATATTCAATGAGCTCAATCGAGTAGATTGTATATTTTCTACCAGATTATAATTGGAGTAGTTTCTGTTATAGTATAATGTAGTCATGTACTGGTTTCTCGAGGAAGATAAAGTAGGATTTTGTTCTGAACTTTACTTTTGTCGAGCCTTCTTAATTAAACTGACATTTTTTACTATTGTTAGGCATTGTTAAATATTTTTTTTAATTTTTTCGGGCCTTTCAAATACTTGGAGTCATTGCTAAAAAAAAAAAACTAACTGAAGGAGGTGATTAATGGGGATATCGAGTGATCCACAGATTGCTTGAGTCGCTTGTGAAACCTAGGGCGGGATGGCACTTTTATGAGGGGCAATACAAGTCAAAAGTCACTCTAGATCTAGTTATCTTGCACCTACACTCTGGCTTCTTGTTTGGTGGAGATAGAACAAGAGGTTTGTGGGCATTTCCCTCTGATTTTTTTTTTTATTCGAAGTTGTCATTAGATTTTTTTGTCGATAAATAGTGAAATGAATGTATAGGAAAAATAAATATTGATGTGAGACAAAGGAAGCAAAATGTGTGTTTCCCAATCCTAGGTCTATGCATTTATCTCCCACACGTACATTGTTTGTGTATGCGTGCAAATGTTTCTTTTTTTCCATCATACTTATAACTATAGCATTCATTTATGGTGTCAATAGACACGCTATATGCTTGATCATTGAGTTTTAAAAGAATTTGCGATAGGTTTTTTTTTTCTTTTTTCTCAATCAACAATTTCTCTCTTGGCAACTACAACTGGCAATTCTAAATAGAGAAATAAAAGGCTAACACATAAAGGTGTCATTAACATTGATTGAGACAGTTCACTTTATCTTTGAATTAATAATGAGTCAAGTGTTGTGCAAAATCATTGTTTACGGTTTGCCAATTTAAAATATGTTTGACAACTCGACTTTATTCCATCTTGCAACATTAACTCTTCTTGTTAAGGACTAGGTATTCCAAAATACAAAACTATCTAAGTGTAGAAATTTTTTTTGCTATGTGGGGGATTGACTGGTGATTGATTGTAATTTGGAGGGGGCACTTTTATTGTTGGCAGATTTCAACAATAAAAATCACTTAATACAGATTTAATACATTGAAAGCTACCGAGTTTGAGAATATCTTTCGTAAAGTGGGTTTTTTTTTTTTAATTCTCTTGACTTAAAAGGCATTAAGTCTTTTTTTTTTTGAGAAAAATTTAATACCCATTAATGCATTAGATAAAATTTTAAAATTCTTTGTTTTTGATCAAATTTCAATGCTTTGGGAATATAATGATTTGCATATCTTTTTTTTTTTCTCTTGAACATTTAATCCACACATTTCTTTCTATTCTTCTTATAGGTGTAGTATTATGGTGTAGCAAGGTGGAGAAAACTAAAAATAAAAAAAGCATTGGAGTTTGAACAAAATAAAGTGGAGTGAAATTAAAGAAGATTAATCATTGAACATCGAAATCAAGATTTGAAAAAAAATCATTTCTTAATGCTTAATGTTATAATCTAAGGCTCCAATTCCTTCTTTCGTTTTATGTTTTAAACCAAATCACCTTTAAATTTTGGTTTAAAATCAATCATTGATTTGATCTTTTTCAAGTTGGATTGAAATTGAACCTTAGAAACTTACTAAATTTCAATTTGGGTTCTAAAAATTTGGTAGACAACTCTCACATTTCCATTTTGGGGCTTTAAAAAAACTCAATTTTGCCTTTGGAAATTAAAATGAACATGTGCTTTTGTGTCTTGTAATATTTTTTGCAAAGTAATTTCATTTAAAAAGGCGTATGCACTTCTATTGTGCTTCACAGAGATCTTGAGAATCAAAAGTCTTTTTGGTGACATTAAGTTGCATAAAAGATTGCCTCCACATTTCAATTGGGTTTTAAAATTGAATAAATCTTGCAAGTGTGAGTGGAACATATGGCATGTGTTCTCTCTTTGTTTCTCAACAAAGATTGATTGAGGTATGGATATGTTCACTTGCTTTTGCTTACCTTAGAGGGCCTGCCTTTGTGGGAAAAATTGCACACCCCAAGGGAATGACTCAAGCAGTAATGAGCTAAAGCCAAGCTCTTGCAAACCGCTATATAAATTTGTGTTCACGGTGAAAGCCATGGACAATGGGAAGTGACGCATGGTAACTCTCCCCTAGTATATGTTTAATGCATAAAGCCCTTATTCTAAGGGTTGGGAGATCTCTCACAAGGAGTTTATCATTGCACCCCTTAAACTGGATGCCCTTACTATAAACTTTTATTTAGAAGCCAAAAATCATTTTCTACTTGTTGGTGCAAAAGGTCATGTCCTTTGAAGCCACCCCACATAACATGCGGTTTTATTGTAGAGATGAAAAGTATGCCATGGGAGATTTATGGGTATTGATGTTTGGCTGACCTGAGAAGTGTGTGTCATGGAGGGGATCCAGTGTGGTCAAGCATCTAGTCATCCACACTGAATATGCGCAGTTTGATTTATTGAAGTGGGAATCCAAAATAAATATTGTCTTTTCATCCTAGGATTGTGCATGCTCTTGGAATCGAAAAACACTTT
The DNA here is from genome assembly GCA_007115665.2 of Sequoiadendron giganteum. Classification (NCBI taxonomy): domain Eukaryota; kingdom Viridiplantae; phylum Streptophyta; class Pinopsida; order Cupressales; family Cupressaceae; genus Sequoiadendron; species Sequoiadendron giganteum. The sequence continues at coordinate 431,984,461 of CM021100.1, forward strand.
TCTTGAGTCTCAAAACAATTGTAAATAGACATTCAACATTCAAAATCTTCAAATTTCAAACCCTTTAGGAGGGGCGAATACCTTTGACCAAACCCAAGTGTTGTTGCTTTCCCTAGGGATTTTTATCCCTAGAGGTTTCTAAGAATTTGGATGTACATCATAATTTTCTCATACTAAAGTCAACCTAGGAAACTATTCTCTTGAAACCTTGATTTTCACATAATGGACCTTGTGGAATGAAAATGAATTGATACATAGAAATTTAGTTTGAAACTTTTAATCAAGAAATTGTTTGTGGTAAAAAGGACTCATTAAGCAAAGTAAAGAGACAATTGAACCCCACACATGTGTTCTTTCAAATAATTTCCCACAAAATCAATATCCGAAAACCAAAGTTCAAAAGTCAGTCCAAAAGCTCATGAGAAATGCCTTGAAAGATTTTTTGAAGTCAGAGAAAGATTGGCTTACAACTTCTACAAGAAAGCTTCAAAAAACAGCCCTAACTTGTATGAGTTTTATTATCAACAAAATCCAACTCTTTTGCAAAGGTTTTTTTTTCTCACATAGGAAGTATCAAGCATGTTCTTCAAAACTGAGGTGTTGTAAGAAGGAGTTTTATCTAGGTCAAGTCTAGGATCAAAATCAATCACTCTCATCCATCCCTCAACATCAAAATCAAACATCATTTCACCAACAACTCTAGGAGACTTTGAGAACATCATTTATGCTAAACTTCTAGGAAAAAAATCAAAACCACTTTGTTTTCACTTAACACACCTAGTCAAACTATCCTCTTGTGTACAAGTTTACTCTAGGATAACACAACTTCCTAGGGTTTACAATTTCATTATCCAAAATCACCTTGTTTGACTTAACACACTTCGTCAAACTATGCTCTTGCGTATGAGTTTACTCTAGGATAACACAACTTCCTAGACTTTACAAGTGCATTATCATTTTTTTGGACTTAACACACTTAGTTAAACTATCCTCAATCAAAATCAAATCAGATCAAGTCTTAAAGTTTAGCATCTCCCTCAAGGTTCCTCAAGAGTTTCATCATCTGTATCACCCATCTTTCATTTATCTCATCCTCATCATTACTTTGATCCTTAAATTATCCTAGTTCTTCTCTTATTTTAGCCTAAGGTTTAGACCAATCTAAGGGGTTAGAGGTTCATCTCTTACATTCCTAAAAATTTATCTCTATTTTATGGTTCAAACTCGATCTCAACACAAGAAGAATATGGAGCAAAACAAAGAAACATCCACTTCGAGCGATCTAAGTCAAACTAAAACAACATTCAACTCTATGATAACCATTGACCTCCCAATCAATCCTCCTCAAATACCTCAAAATTTTCAAGAGGAAGGTCATGTAGGGGATATCACTAACCATGGGATGACACAAGAAGAACTTCTATAAATGGTACAAAACCCTCAGAATCACCAAATTTTCAGTGACATGCTAGAGTTAGCAAAAGAAGGGGCTAAAATCCCTTCCAACTTTGGCATAATAACTATTGTGGAGAGATCCCTCATAATCATTCCCTCACCCACATCCACACTTCCATTTCAAAGTGTCACTCAAGACATCCCCCAAATCATATCATCTATCACTTCAACCACGTTGGTTGTTAACAAGGGAAGCACCATGCTTCGTGAACTCCAAAAACATTGCCTTGTGAACAACTAAGGGTTGAATTCAAGCACCACATAATATCAATCCATCCTAGTAAATCCATTCCACTCGTATGTCCCTCTCACATTCCATGACACCAACAACCCAACTTCTTATCATGCGACACCAATCTACCCTCTAGACACGCAAATCTCTCTCCCTATCTCACAAGGACAAGGTGACTTGTTTGGAGCAGGGGGAATCTTGGATCCATCATCATTACTTCAAGGGATTGCACCACCCGTCTTTCCACCATTTCCACCCCTACCACTCACATCTACATCACCCCTCGGGTTGGGTCTTCCTCCTCTTCCTGCCATCAATTAATCAAATCAGAACACCCTATCAAATCCTCCAGTAGCACCATATATATCACAATAATAGATGGCAACCATCCAAGCAACCACAGTGATCAACACATCCTCCATTCCTCAAAGCATGGTTTCTCAGGGACCAAGCACCTCGATTGCACCATCCATAGCTCAAAACCCAATCATTAACATGACTGTTCTACTCATCACAATGGTCGGTGTTCTTCCTAACCCACCACCATTACCACCAAAGCACAACACGGCGAATTCATTCATGACGATATTGCAAGTTGCTTGGTAGGATTCTCAACAAAAAGCACTCCAAAATTAGCAGGCCACACAACTAGCTACTCAGCAAGTGTAGGTGCAATTAGCTACACAAGAGGAACAATAGGTTGCACAAGCCCAAGCTTTATTACAAAAATAGCAATCCGAACAAGTTTCCCAAGTTGCACAAGTAGCTCAAGCCACCAAAGCTGCATCAGCCGCACATGCTGCTTAGATTGCACTTGAAATCCAACAAGCGCATGCTCAGGCATGAGCCCAATTCCAAGCTCAACAAGTGCAAGCCCAAGCATAGTACCAAGCACAATTGCAAGCACAACAAGAAGCATATCATCAAGCCTTGTAAGACTATCAATTACAACAACAATATGACCAACAACAAGCGTTGTTAGTGCAACAACAACACGACCAACAACAAGCATTGTTGTCTCAGCAGAAAATGTAGGCATCACTTGCTCAACAAGGCTTGCAACAAAACCACACCAATGTACCACCCATTAATCCCATACCCCATAACATATTCATCCTACCTCATGATCTGCAAGGTGATGTGATGACATAAATCAAATTTCTCTTACAGCAAGTGCTAGATCTTCAATCAGGAAAGAAAATCAACATACCTAGCAGCTTGTGCCCCTATCTATTTGAAAAAAGCTTGGAAATGGTACCATTCCCGAAGGGATTCGAAATCCCCAAATTTGATAAATATCATGGGATAGGAAACCTTGAAGATCACATCAGGGACTTTTAGGTACATTGCATGCAAGTTGCATATAATGACACATATCTAATGTCGTTGTTCCCTTGAAGCTTAGCTGGTGACGCTATGGAATGGTTTTCTCGTCTGCCTACTAGCATCAAAACATTTCAGGAAATTAAAGACACATTCCTCAAAAATTACTCATTCAACATTTCTATGGATGTTAGTTTGGAAGAACTCTCGACACTCAAACAGGGGAAGGAGGAATCATTCACCACCTTTCTCCAACAATGGTGATCCAAGGAAAATCAAAGCAAGTGGGCCATGCTAGAGGAAAAAAATGTTTGTACCATCATTACGAATACAGATAAGACCTTGGAATTCTATTTGAAGATGCAATGCATCACCACATACGATCAGTTGATCCCGAAAGTGCTCAATATTGAATGGGCTCTTGTGCCACAAGGGGGCACACATACTTATCCTAAACATCAAGATAGTCACCTATCTACCAGCTACAATGATAAACCTCACACATGGACAAAGTACTGAAATGTCACCAATGATGGAGTGGTGAATGCCAAGGTTGTTATGAATGTTCCCAAGCAAAATAATCAGACACATCATCATCAACCACAGAACAAACACCAAAATAACATTCAAAAAAATGTGGTGAACCAGCAACCGCCCACAACTAGATCAATAATCTCAATAATCAAGGAGGACCACCTCCATGAAACAAGTATCCCCCCAAACAGAAACTCACAACCCTTGGGGAGTCAGTTGAGTCCATAGTGAAAAATTTGGTTAATGAGAGCATCATCAAGGTCCCCACTCATGATAATTACAATGAACCCCAGGTGAAGCCACCCTAGTACAATGAAAATCTCCTTTGTGATTATAATAAGCTCAAGGGACACACAATCACCAACTATATTTAGTTGAAGAACATCACCCAACATCTCATTGATGACAAAATAATAAATGTTGGAAAACCAACCGGTAATCAATACCTAAAGATATACATGAATTTGATGCGCAACCATAATCAAGGAAATGATAAAGGTAGGTAGAAGTCTGGCAAAGAGAACCATGTATAGGAGGGTCTTGTCGCATGCCTTGATGAATTGGTCATTGTTGTCAATATCAAGGGACCCAACACTGATTGTGGAGTCACCACACATAGAGGCAAGGTCACTATTGTTGGGGCATCACAACCATCTAAGACCCCCACCTCAAGATCCACCCCTAATGGTTATAATGTCCTTGACTAGTTAAAAAGAACCCTGCTCGGATCTCCATCATGGGGCTACTGAAGATTTCAGTCTTCCACAGGGAAATACTTGAAAAAGAATTATCTTTATCTACTATCTCCCCAAACCTTCATACGAAGCAGTTCCAAGCAATGGTTAGCAACATTACCATTCTAAATCTCCTCAACTTTTCCAATCAGGACTTCCTCGCCCAACCATCTCATAACTGTGTGTTACACCTTGAATTCTTGGTCCACAAGATTAAAGTCAAAAGGGTCTTGGTGGATGGAGGTGCAGGACTTAACATCTGTTCGCTAAAGCTCATAAAAATATGGGAATCTCTAAGGATTCCATTAAGAAGGGAAAAGGCATTACAATAAGAGCATATTATGACCAGGAAAGAGTGTCTCAAGGCACTATCAAACTCCCAATCCAAGTAGGGCCAACTACTATGGAAACCACATGTCAGGTCCTCGACCTTGACTTGCCCTACAATATCCTCCTAGGATGCCCATGGATCCATGGGATGAAGGCGATCACCTCAACATTCGACCAATGCATCAAATTCTCATACCAAAATTAATAGGTCACAATTCACGGTAATCCTGAACCTTTCGCCTATTGCAAGAATCTAGAAGCGAAGTTCTACAAAGTTCTTGAGGTCCTGAAAAATGATGAAGTCCCTTCAACTTCATACATAGACTCCTCCAACATCGCCCCCACTTATGGGACAAAGAAACCCTCCATTCTTCACATATCTAACATCAAGATCATGATCCAAGATAATGGGTATGGAGATTACAAAATGAAGAAGAATGCTTTTGTTGTAGATGAGCTACCTCAATCTCCTAGGTCACATGGGAAACCTCAACCAGCTCAAACATCCTCTCACACTTTTAGGGTGGATCCTTCTAGATTCCAATTTTTGGGGGATCTAAGACGGGAGGACATGGATGAAAGAGACATTTCAATCTCACTATACCAAGATAAAATGCCTATGATTAATCTTCCCATGGATGAATGAAGCAAGGGGCTAAAAATGATGCTTAGTATGGGCTACAATAGAAATGAAAGCCTTGGAAGGAACAAAAATGGTTGACTGGAACCCATCATTGTTGAGAAACAAATGAATAATCTTGGCCTTGGGTGTACCCCTCTGAGTATAACCATGCATGGCTAAGGTCCCCCAGTTAATGTAGTTAGGACTCCCCCTCCGTTATCGACAACTGTCCGACAGTTACCAATATCCTAGTTTTGCCCCTATACAACTTCACCTTTGATATAATTGATGTTTGTAGTAGTAGTGATGAGGAGGATATCATAACTAGCCTACCCATTTTATCTGAATACTCCTCCCTACTCATGATTAGTACCTTATCCTTTGAGTCAGACAATAAACTCACAAAATAAACTTGGTCTACCCCCAACTCATTGACTACGACCAACGAGGACCACCAAGTCTGGACACATTCGAAAATGATGAGGCACTCTCGAAATTCATGGGACTATGGGATATAGTGCCATCCAAGGATCATAAAGCAGGATTTGACATCACAATGGACACACAGGCCTATTACAGGGAGACGATTGAGTCCTTCAGTCACAAAAGTGAACAATTAAGAATAATCTTAAGGTCATTTAGTGAAAACCACACTGTGGCATTCTCTAACCATAAAATAGTAAAAACAAAGCACACATCCAATAGTGAAAACCTCTCTTAGGCATCTGAGGATGAAGGATTCAATATTCCCCTCATTGCAATTCATCAAGAAAAATCAATGGTCCTAGCAGAACAGTGTAACCTCGTCAATTTGGGAACAAAAGCAATACCACACATCGGTTTCTATGCCGAGTCACTTCTATCAGAAGAACCTCCTAGCAACATTCTTAAGGGAAAGAAAGGTAAAATTTTCATGGACCTGCACTGACATGTCGGGTCTTGATCTGGAAGTCATGGTTCATCACTTAGCTGTCTATCTAGGGGAAAAGCTAGTAAGATAAAAGTTGAGAAAGATGCACCCCCAGATAGCCTTATTAGTCAAAGTAGAATTGCAGAAGCTCTTGGATGCAAGATTCATAAGGCCAATTGATTATCCTAAATGGGTGTCAAATCTTGTACCTATTTTAAAGCCAAATGGGGGCATCCGCATCTGCACCGACTTTAGGGACTTAAAAAAAGCATGTCCTAAGGATGAATTTCCACTACCAAACATCGACATGATAGTGGATATGATGACTGCACATGAAATGTTGTCACTAATGGATGGTTTTTTCTGGATACAATCAGATTATGATAGCAAAGTTAGATCAACACAAGACATCATTCACATGTGCGTGGGGGACCTACTACTAGAACATGATGTCTTTTGGGTTAAAGAATGTTGGTGCAACATACCAAAGAGCCATGACACTAATCCTTCATGAAATGATTCATAAGATAGTGGAAGACTACGTAGATGACATATTGGCTACATCCAGAAAAAGATAGGACCACATAGTATCCTTGAGCTCTATTTTTGATAGATTAAAAAAATATAAGGTTCATCTCAATCCAAATAAATGTGTCTTTGGGGTGCAATCAGGCAAGATCTTGGGATATATAGTGTCAATGAGAGGAATAGAGGTGGATCCCACCAAATTCAAGATGATCCTCGATATGGAAGCACCCAGGACACTAAAATAGCTGAGAGGTCTACAAGGCAAGCTCTAGTCCATCCACAAATTCATAGTGCAACTAGCAGATAAAAAAAATCCCATACTCTCATCTAATCCACAAGGGAGTAGCATACAAGTGGGACAACAAATACGACCAGACATTTAACAAAATCAAAGAATACTTACTCACACCAACAATTTTGATGCCACCAATCCGAGGGAAACCATTGATCCTATACATTTCAGCAGCAATGGCATGTCTTGGTGCTCTATTAGCTCAACATCATTAAAATGGAAAAGAGAGAGCAATATACTATATCATAAAAACCATGGTGGGACACGAGCTAAACTATACTCCTATTGAAAAATCTTGTCTAGAAGTTGTGTTTGCAGCTCAAAAACTCAAACACTACATGTTGGCTCACCAAATCAAGTTGATCCTGAAGATAGATCCTCTTAAGTACTTACTTTCTAAAGCTACTCTCATAGGACGAACATCTAAGTGGGTCATGATATTGACAAAACATGACATTGACTATGTGGAGCGAAAGGCCATCAAGGGACAAGTAATTGCAGATCAACTAGAAGAGGCACCTATATATGCAAAAAACCCACTAATTTCAAAATTCCCTAACGAATCAATTTTCAACCTAAGTGTTGCAGACCACTTGAAGATGTATTTCGATGGATCTTACACACAAAATGGGTTAGGAGAATGAATTTTCTTCATAACTCCCCAAGGAGACTACATACCCAAATCTTACAAGTTGTCATTCTCATGCACGAACAACATAGCAGAGTATGAGGCTCTTGTCATAGGCTTAAGAATCATAGTACAATGGCATATCATGGATCTAAAGGTATATGGGGACTCTCAACTCGTAATCAATTAGGTAAATGATGAATATCAGACAAAGGATGATAAACTAACTCCATACAAGAATTTGGTCGAGAGACTCAAAGATTCATTCACTGATATCAGATTTGAACAACTACCTAGAGAAAACAACAAAGTAGCAGACACAATAGCTACAATTGGATCACTCTTGGAAATTCTGTGCAATGTCCCAAAGCAGGAATTACTTGTAGAGTAGCTTTTCATACCAGCATTGGAGGTACCACAGTTTGAATTTGTGTGTAAACTCGTTGGTCCTGGTGATCCTTGGTATCATGACATTTACACCTACTTAAGAATAGGAGTCTTGCTCGTCGATATAACCCCGAACCATAAATGAGTCTTCATAAAAAAATCAACCCGCTTTGTCATCCTAGGAGAAACCCTTTATCATAGGAGCATTGAAGGAACCCTGTTGCATTGCCCGAACACTGAGGAAGCCATGACTGCATTAATTCAGGAACACAATGATATTTGTGGATCACACTCGAGTGGTATGACCTTGGGCAAGAAGTTGCTGAGAACCGGATACTACTAGCCCATAATAGAGAGGGACGCACATGACTTTGTTAGAAGATGTTTATAGTGCTAGTAGCATGGGGACCTAATCCATACACCAACTCAAGAGCTACATCCCATTCTTACACCTTGGCCCTTCTCACAATGGGGACATGATCTCATCAGAAAAATCACACCCACCTCATCCAACAACCACAAGTTCATCATCACCTGCATCAATTACTTTACAAAATGGGTTGAAGCCATTCCCATGACCTACATAATGAGAAAGTAGATATCCAAGTTCATCATGAACTACCTCATTTTCTAATATGGTGTCCCCCAAGCCATTATCTCAGATAATGAGACACCTTTCAAGAATTAGGATGTCTATGACCTATGTGAAAGATTCAATATTCAACATTTCTTTTCCACTTTGTATTATCCCCAAGGCAATGGGCAAGTAGAAGCTACCAACAAAACCATCTTGAAAATCCATAAGAAAATAGTTAATGACGTTGGTCGTGACTGGCCTCTACAACTAAATCTTTCCTTATGGGCCTATCGCACCAACATCGACACACCAATAGGTGCCACCTGATTCTCCTTGGTCTATGGATCAGAAGCTATCTTACCCATTGAGATCGAGCTCCCGTCCTTGATAATATGGCTACAAAACCTCATAACAGCTGAAGAATATAGGGTATCACGACTGAATGAGCTGGATTTACTAGATGAACGACATATGGATTCCTTAAACCATCTATAAGTATATCATAATTGATTTAACTAGAGTTATAACAAGAAGATCAAGAGGCGAACCTTCCAAGTCAGCGAACTTGTGCTAAAGGAGAACCAGAAGAATGTGTCAAACCTAGAAAGCAAAAGAAAATTTGAGCCCAACTAGTTGGGACCTCTTTTCATCATGAAAAGCTATAACTTAAGGGCATATCAGTTATCAACACTAGAAGGTGATCCTCTAGAGGAGCCCATGAACAACTCCCATGTCAAAAAGATTTATGCCTAAAATATTTCAAGGTATAGAACCAAAAAATACAAAAAAATAAAAAAAAAAGTTCTGAAAAAATGGTCACCCTAATGAAAACCTGGTAAACAGATGTCTTGGTGACAACAAAAAAATCAAAGAATACAAAAAATATAAAAAAAAATCAAAAAAAGAATTGAAAACAAAAAAAAAAAATCGTCCTCTAGTAAAAACCACTTCGGTGGCACTTTGAACAAGTAACTTGGTAAAAACCTGGCAAACAGGCACCAGGTGTAAATAAAGTACTCTCCATCTACTAGGATCTTCATGACTCACTCATCCATTAAATTCCATTTAATCTTCCGTCCATTTGTATCTATATCATAGCTTGATCTTGTGCTCGTATCATTTTCCCCCATAGTAATACTTGGCATATTCCTAAGGTTCATTTGTCCTTCCTTTATCAAAGTAGTATATCAAATCATGCTTCTGGCATGTTCCTATACCAGCATTGGATCAGATTCATCTATATTCTTGCGATCTTCTTTAAACATCAAAAATTTGAAAACATTCAAAAAATCAATGAAATATCCAAAAACATTTAAAAAATCTATCAAAAATCCGAAAACATTTAGAAAATAAAAAAAATCAAAAGCATTCAAAAAATCCATCCAAAATGCAAAACATCAAAAATCCAAAATCCAAAAAAAAAAATCCAAATCATATCAAAATCCAAACATGTCGAAAATCTGAAAAATAAAAAATAGAGTCATCAACCGAACTACTTGTCTTTGAGCTTGAACATAGGCAAGGTTGATCTTTGATCATCCCCTGAGACATTTAGGTCAATCCTTAGGCATTTGTCACAATGGAAATCTATTTTCCCATTTATCTTATCAATCAAGTCTGCGTCAGTTGAACTATGTGGTCTCTATGTGTATAACGTAGCCAAGGCTAATCTATCGATCAGCTCCCGAGACCCCTAGGATAGGTCTTTAAGTCAGTCTATTGGTTAAATCAAAAAAATTACAAATTAATTGAAAATTTTGAAAATCAAAACATTCGTAAAAAATTTCAAAAATACCGAAAACAGCCTCAAAACATTTTAAAAAACCCAAAATGGTGCATTTGTCTCATCTCGCTTTCACCCACAATAATCATCATTCCTAATAAATCAATCGTCGCCTTCATCCTTTGGTAAGTTAATTGGAAGCAAGTCTAGCAAGTCTTAAAATAAAAACTCAAATCATCAAAGTCTCAAGTCTAGGTCATTAAGTCAACAAGTTGATCAACTTAGAGTATCAATAGCTTATCAACCAATAAATCTCATCATCACCTGATCACAACATGTCCTAGGATGTGATCTTCCTGTGATATAAATCAACACTAGGCATCACCGTAGTTTAGTCTTGGCTAGCGGTATGAAGAACATTATCTTGCTTGTTTACTTTACCTTTTCTTTGGATTTATCTTATTGCGCTCATTCCAAGGACCTCTCGATGATGTCTAAACATAAAGATTTAGAGAGAAAGGAATGGGATAATGATCATTATCCTTTTATCTAATATGCTTGTTGGATGTTGTTGTAAAATAACTTCGTCATGCGTGTTTTGTTTGGTTTGTAGGGATGGTGTTTTAGGTTTCTTTTTGACCACATAAGAAGGCTTTCCTTTTTATGTTTTGGTCTGAGATGTCTAGAATATTTGAACTACACTCTGAGTAAAGTTTCGTTTGTCAAGTGTGAACAAGAGTACTCATATCTGGTTGTCGAGTCAAATTCCATCACACTAGGTGCAATGCCATCCTGGTTCTTTACAGCTTGATGCATCGTACCTATGTGTGTTATCAAACATAAGGAAAGTTATGCTCTTTATCTCTCCCATCCCTAGATAAGCAATACATCATCATTCATCATCATATCTAATAAAGTCTTGATGACTAATGGACTTGTTCGACTTCTACATCTTCTTGGATTTAAGGGTTGATCCCTCTCATTCTTCTATCCTCTTTCACACTAACAATGCATCCATCCTACATCCGCACTCTCATCCTGCATAATCATGTTATATCATCATAAGACAACATCATCCATATCATCCAATCTCACATGCATTGCATCATCATTTAAGTTGTTTAAAATAATATAGATTTGTTATTTTAAGCATCTTAAAAACATCTCATTAAAATTATCATTATCATATAGTCTAACCATCCATAGATCCAATTTGAACCTCTTTTTTGCGAGATCGACCCTCAAATCAAACTTCTCACTCAATCTCTTGAGGGGGCAATGTACCAATGTACTTCTTTACATCGAGGCATCCGAAAAATAAAAAATAAAAAATAATTTTGATGTCGGCGACATCATTCTTTGAACCAATGCAACAAGTACATTGCTTCAAAGAGGCGCAAAATGTAGACATGCAAAATTGGCATCATGAATTTAATTAGGTCACATTTTTCCATTCCTCAAATAAATCAAGTTTATTTGATTAATCTCTAAAGTCCTCCATTTAAATTAAATAAATTGATCTTTAATACTAACATCATTCCCTTTAGCTAAATAAATCAAAATATTTATTTAACTATGTCTAAATCATTTTCCATCTCATTTTGATTTATTTTAATCAATAAATCTAAATCAAATAGGTCAAATCATCTAATCCCTCATTAAATTAATCCAATCCTGATTAATTTAATCTAAACTCATGTCACATCCTCTAGCTTTTCCCACTTGCACAAAATAAATCATTTAATTGATTTATTAAATCTTCTAATTTCCCTCAACATGGCATCTTTAGGGAATATTCCTCCAATTTGAATCTCCCTCTCAAATGACTTGTCCCTTCCAACATAGGATTAACTCCCCTCTTACATGCCCCCCACTTGGCATTGAAGACCCCTTTCTTCTCCCTCCAACAAGCCAAATTTCAAATTTGAAAAGGCTACCTAATATAATTTATTGACACATTCATCAAAACTTGCACATCCTTGGACCATTCACATGGTGACAAATGGCTTCTTCCTATTGGTTGGGTTTTTATCCCACATTCATCCCATTTGCTTCTTCTCTCATCAAACTCTTATATAAATGGAGAGGCTATCCTTCATTTCAATCATCCACAATTTAGAGAAAAGTTACTCTCTCCACATTGAGAGCTAATTTTATCCACTTCATAGCATCTTTAAGGAATTTTATCATTGAGCTTATCAAGGATTGGAAAAGGGCTACTTTCCACATAACAAAGTCCAACCAATCCAATATAGGATAGGTATGCTTCATGTTTTTCTTTATATGCTTTAGTTATCTTGTTATTGGATTGTATTTTAAAGCATGTTGGATTATCTCATAAGGATGTTCAATATTTTCTTTGTTTTGAAATACTAATCATGCTAATGGTGTGTGTTATAATTTTAGCCATTCGCATATTTTGATCTCCACATATTCTTATATAATTATTTTTCTATTATATAATCAAGTCGAGCATTCCAAGTAAATACTTTATTAAATATTTATTTCACTATTGATATGAGGATTTGTATGTTCAATCTATTGATGTAATTTGGTGATTATATAAATTTAATTTAATATTTTATTAGTACTTGGGTAGTAACATTATGTTTTGCTCCTATCTTCATGAAAATTAGCCCAAAAAAATTAAATCTAGAATTACATTTATATTCAAATTTGGGTTCTTGACTTAGAGTGCACTTATTCTTTATCTTTCATCACATCGCATTTTTATTTTATTTTAATTTAATTAGAATGATTGTTATATTAAGGGTTATATTAGCATTTATATTAAGAGTTTAATCGATTTAAACATGTGTCATATTTCTGAATTCTTCAACTCTTTTGCTTGCTAACCTTTAACATTGATTTTTAGCACATGAATATCTATATCCATATATATAGCTATATCTATATTAATATTTTATTTTATTTTTTATTTATCTATATATTGACCTTTCTATGCGCATGCATACACACACACACACACATATATATAACACAATTAATGATATAAATGATTTCTAAGATAAGTGAACTTAATTGGAAAAAATAATTTATTGAAGAAAAAGTAATAAGAGATGATATTTTACTCTTTTTACAATTATATCCCCTTGTGTAAAATAATTGCAACTAGCCTTTGAGATACTCAATTATGGAAATATCTATCAATATAAACAAATAGGAGATTTATCTCGATTCAAGAGAAAATGTGCTTCACAACATCCTCTCTAATTGATGTATGTATGTCATTTGATCCATTTAATGAACTAAGATTCTATATTTTTACCCTATACTAAAAGAAACAAAAGAAAAATTGTATTGAATTGTTTTAATGAATCCCTTAATAGAGATATTCTTAACTTTAGTATCATATAAATTAGTAATAAAATTAAAGAACAAAGATTGAATTGAAAATTATAATAACTAATATTCTCATTATATCATTGGGCACATAAACATAAATTATAATTAATTACTATAATGAATATTCTAAATTTTAATAGATTTAGGAATACTTGAATGAGATAATTAAAAGCGTGAATACACAACGAGGGAGGTAAAAATAAGCACTCAATAGAAAAAAATTCTAAGTGCATAAAAATATTTTCTCCATAAATCATCCTCATAATGATGAAGAATATTACTTCGATCAATAGGTAAATAATACTTTTAATAATTGAATGATATTATCGATTCTCCACATTTTTAGAAACATCCTGTAATTTTTATGTGGAAAATGATAGGATTTATCCTCAAACTTTACATAATATATAATATTTTCTATACTTATTTTGAAGGTTCCGTTTGGTATCATTAATAAATCATTGATAAATACATATTGTAGGTTATCATAAGACTAATTTGTAAGGTATTTTTTCATTGATCAACCCCTTGAAACTCAATAATAACAAAAATATTGGCCAAGTGCCTAAGATGAATATTATGTAATCCTTTTACTAGAAAAAAATGTGAGTATTGATTTATCTCTATAATGATTGAACACTTGATTGTACTTGATGATAAGAGGAAATTAGAATGAATGGATTGTATGTCCTTAGATACTAAGAACTAACATCAAATTTCTAAAACCTGAAATTTCAATTTTAAATTGGAATGAATAAGTTTTTAGTGATGGACTTGTTATTTTACAGAATGATGGTTAGATATATTTGAAAATAAATAAACATCGCTAGATGCATACATGGGTGTAATAATTAGGTGGTGAAGATGAAATTATAGGTATATGTTTGTATGTGTGTAAATAGAATGAGTAGGACTATATGTGAAAAAATATTTTAATTTACAAATAGCTAATGAGGATAGTATATTGGCCCCAAATTCACACAATATCATGTTATTCATTATTATGTATGTGTCTTAAAATATTAGCTAAAATAGGTACAAAAATAATTTGGAAATGGCATGAGTATGCAAATGTCACAATAATAATATTATACAATTACTTTTTTGTTAAACTATGCACATATATATTGGCCTAGAGGTGATATTTGAAGATTTTAATCATTATCAATTTATTTAGTATACTTAATATTTTTTATTTATCAAATAAATAGGTTACCCTAAAAGATAAATAAACCAATAAAATGAGGAAATTGAGTACTATGTGGCTCAATAAAATAAATAATGAAAAAATTAAATACTTCTCCATTTAAACCATAGAAAAAACTATGTGGTTGTTTAACTATACAACCTTAGAAATAAATGTTATTTTATATGAAACTTAATCAAAAGATAACCTTTATTGTTCTCATAAATTTTATTACAATATATTATTTTGATATATATTTATATCCATCTAAACAAAGAGATAATATTGAAATGATAATTACATATATTGTCCATTTCATTATCATAAATGGTTTTATTTAGCTATACAATAATCAAAAGGAAAAATAGTATGTGTGGAAACAGTTTGAACATGATCTTGGAGAACTTTCAGTGCTTTATACGCTCTTGAAGGATATGAATTCCCATATACCTGCATATGTCCCATAATTAAAATATTTTATTAGTTTTATAACTTGAGAAACTTGAAAAATAAATAAACTAAATTAATTATTAATAAAAATCAATACCTTCCAAGCATCATGATAGTGGCCTGTGGATTAGTACCAGGAGAATCCTTATATGTCGAAGCATCCACAACCCTTAGATTATTAACACCATTAACTTGATACCTTTCGTCAATGACCAAACCAGCTTGACAACCTCCATGGTAATGGTTAAATGTCGTGAGCGTATCATTGCAAAAATTGGCCAAGGCATCATTTGATAGATTCGTCGGTAATGCCGTTCCAAGGAATTGAAGGTTTCTAGAATGTCCATTATTAGTTACTGCAAACTTTTGAATAGAGGATGTCATACTTAGATTAACCATCACTTTCACAACAAGCATACATTTTTGTAAATCAGAAGGGATTTTATAGTTATTGTAACGAACATAGGGAGTGTCTTGAGGGTTTGTGCTTCTAAGCCAAAGCTCCCCAGTTGACAAGGGAAATGCCACCTTACTTCGAACAATACCTAAAAAATCTATATTTGTGGCATTACTTTGCTGGTAGCTACTACCCTCAATATAGAGTTGTGAATTGTCTAGAATTCCCACTACTTGGCTATAAGTATATTCAAGTGGTTTTGGGGATTCTATAGTGATGCCTGTGCCTGGATTATCTTGAACTTTTGCCCCTACTAAAGGTAAATCTAAGAGAACAGTAATATTCAATTTTTTAAGCTCTTTTCTTGGACCGATTCCACTTGAGAGGAGAAGTTGTGGACTACCTATGCTTCCTGCTGACAAAATAACCTCACTCTTATTTGACAATAGGTTAAGTGACACTTTATAAGGTAGACCAGTATTATTGCTTGTAAACTCCACTCCACTAGCCTTAAGCTTTCCTGCAATATGGATTCAAATAATATTACACATATACACATTGATAGATATGAACATGAAAGATTTCACTACGAAGGTAGTCTATAATGTCTAGTCATTTTGACTTCTTGTTTCTCAATATTTATAAAAGAATAAAATAAATATTTCTCTAAATATTAAGAAATGATATTCAAAAAATATGAATGAGACCATTATTCTATTTAAATATTACCAAAAATTAAACACTACTTATATCTTTTAATCATTAAAAAAAATTATTAGAAATTATTCAATTATTAAATTGTTTGGTATTTAAATGAAGTAGAGGAGTTCCGTCTAAACAAAGAAGTTGATACACTGTAGTGAACGATCAGTTATACAAGCGAAGAACGTTCATCACAATGAACCCGTCAAGTTTTGTCCCATCAATTGGAAATTATGAAAATTAAATATGTAAACGTACCTGATTCCGAATTGAAGAGGATTCTGCTGGCAGTAACATTGAGAAGAACAACAATATTTTCTGGGTTTGCATACTGGAGAAGGTCTGCGGCTGTATGTCTCTTTCCATTCTTGTCAAAAATTGAAGCACTGATCTTGGTGCCCTCCAAATTTTCCAAAGTATATCCATTGTAAGGAACGACTCCTGCTTCAAGAAGCCCATCCTTCAAAGCAGAACTCCAAGGATAAAGCTTGTATTGTTTGAAAGCATTCAACTTTTCTACCCATTCATACGACTCTTTTACAAGTTTCTCATCCCACTTCATTTCCCGAATATATTCAGAGCTCGCCCTGCTGTAGAATCCACCGTTGATAGCTGTTGAGCCGCCTAGAACTCTCCCCCTTATCAACTGCACTCCATCTTCTGAGACAAACCCCTCCGCTACGTACGGATAATCTGCGGAATCCCCGAAAAGCCTGTAAAGACCTTTGAAGTCCTCAACATCAGGATTTCCGTAGGGTGAGTCTCCCCTTTCCAATACCAAAACAGAGTAGCGCTGTGAGAGAGTTGCTGCGAGGGGACACCCCGCTGCACCTCCTCCAACCACAATGTAATCATATGCCCTTGCAGCTGCCTTTGCAGCATCTGCTGTCATAAACGGATATGGGTATTCTGCAAACATGGAGAAAAGAACATTACATATCAATATCACAGCCTATCCCTAGGTTAAAAAAACAACTGTATAAGAAAAGATTGATAATTTGTACCGACCTAGATTAGATGTCCCGGCTTCTGAACAGTATTGATAATCATGATTTGTAAACATCAACAGGCATGAAATTACAAAGATTACTATCTCCATACTGATAAACCAATCTAGATCCTCTTCTAAGATAAATTGTTACGTTGAAGTGTTTGCATGGGATGGAGCTATTTATAGATGAGATGCAAGAAGGACCGAGACAGTTTCTTAAGCATGACGAAGGGAGCTGCACATTTGACCCGTCTAGTTAAAATTAGACATTTAACTGTCTTTAAAAAATAAAAATAAAATTCAAACATTTGACCCGTATATAACGGAACTATGACTGCATGGTGAATCCTGCGCTAATTTCGTATTAGAGGTAAACATTACTGATGTCGTTACAATTTGTTACGTGTTGCAATTGTTGTTTGTTTGGTATTAATATAATGGTTTCTCTTTTTATAATTGTCATAGAATTATGTAATAATGTTTTTTTATTAATTTTCCAAGTGTTGTGATTGTTGTTTGTTTGTATTAATCTACAATTTTTTTCTATAAATTATCAATTTTTCACAACTGTCATAATATTGTGTAATAGTGTATTTTATAAGACTTTTAAATAGATAAATTTATTAGACGTGTTGTAGTTGTTGTTATTAGTTTTAATATATACATTTCATAGTAAATTGCCAAACTTTTACAATAGTCATAATATTATGCAATAAGATTTAGATAAGGCTTTTAAATGGACAAATTTATTAGACGTGTTATAATTGTTCTTTAATAGTGTTAATATACACGTTTCGTAGTAAATTGCCAAACTTTTACAATAATCATAATATTATACAATAAGATTTTGATAAGTCTTTTAAATGGACAAATTTATTAGATGTGTTGTAGTTGTTGTTATTAGTATGAATATATACATTTCATAGTAAATTGCCAAACTTTTACAATAGTCATAATATTATGCAATAAGATTTTGATAAGGCTTTTAAATGGACAAATTTATTAAACGTGGTTTAATTGTTCTTTATGAGTATTAATATACACGTTTCTCAATCAATTTTCAAGCTTTAAAGTGTCATAGTATTATACAATAACCCTTTTTATAAGACTGTTAAATAGTTAAAATTATTAGACGTATTGTAATTGTTGTTTATTAGAATTATATACACGTTTCTTGATAAATCATCAAATTTTTACAACTATCATAATATAATACAATAATAATTTTTAATAAAGTTTTTTAAACAAATAAATTTACTACATGTGCTGTAATTGTTGTTTATTGACATTTATATGTACCCATTTCTTAGTGAATTATCAAGCTTCTACAAATCTCATAGTATTACATAATAACATTTTTTTATAAGGCATTTAAATAGATTAATCGTCAACATGTACAACTAAACATTCAATAAAGGAGCTCAAGCAATCTACAATATAATGTGTAGATTCATTCATATATGTTGGAGTGTATCTATACCATCCCATACTAAAGTTGTTTCTACCCACTTTAAGAGTTATTTGAGGTATTTTAGTACTATATACAATTTTATATTTTTATTTTTAAATGTAATAAATATTTGGAGATATGATTCAATATAGAAATTTTCAGATCATTATATTTAGTGGTAGGTGTCTATAAAATTAATATTTAGTAGTATTGTTGTTACATAAATAACTTATATATAACTTAAATGAGCCCAAATTCTTTAATTATATTAAATCTTATTAAAATTAACCATTGTATATAACATAAAATTCTCAATAGTTGAACAAAAAAAATGATTTAATATTTTTAAAGAATATATCCTTATGATATTGTAGTGTCAAAAAATTGCATGTTGTGGAAATTTCACACTTACACATATAGGTTAGCCTTATGTATGAAGAAAACCTATAAGTTAGAATTTTATGATTCTAACTTCATAGTCAACAATAATGAAGCGCTAGTAGATTGAGTGCCTAATTCTCACAAGGTTTTGGTTAGACACTAGTACAACATAGACGTCTCTGCAACACCCTAAGGCCCCCATACTTTTTAAGAATCAAATGTAAATATTCTTTGTTAGTTTCCCATGGCACGTGTCATAGTGGGAAGGATATGAGTATAACACATCCTCTTGTCCATGCAGCTTACCAAAAAACCATTTTGACTCTCATTTAAAAAGAGTGGACTAGAATGAATGAAAGGTGTATACACCTAAAAATGGTCACATTATAATAAGTCTGGTAATTAATTAAATACAAGTTATTTAATTAATCTTCTAATTCAATCTACATATAAATAAATTTAATTATTTATTTATATTGTTCATTTTCCAATTATTCTATTATAATTAAATAAATAAGTTTACTTAATTATTATCACTTTTCCATTTCTTCTTAATTAATTAAATAAGATTCACAATTAATTTAATAAAAATATCACATTGCTTTATTTTGAATAAAGTGAATATTCTTCTTCCAAATCATAAAATCATCTTTAAATCTTCTAAAAGTCATCTCACATTTAATTAAATATTTTTAATGTTTAATTAGAAACTTCTTATCCTGATTCCTCATATAATTAAATATTTTTAATATTTAATTAGCAGCTTCCAAATCCACATGTCACATGAAATTAAATAATTTTATTATTTAATTGATGAATTATCTTCAACCATGAAAACTAACTCATAACTAAACTTGACACATGGCAAGTTTCCTCTATTTTTGAGTGAAAGGTTTAGTGGGTTGGAAACATCTTCCATCTTTTTCTCCAACTTCTCCATTTCTCGCCGTTCATCTTACCAGGCTTGATTTCAACCGTTGATCTTTGGCAACTAGGGTTTTTCCTTCAAAACTCTATAAATACAGCCTGTTTGTGCTTTGAAAAGGATCTAGAATCATAATCAAATTTATCATGAGCATTATAGTTGCACTATCCAACATTTAGTAATATTATTTTCTTGAGCATAACATAGCATCTTAACTTCATCATTTTAGCATAAGTAATCATGGTAGAATAATCTTGTATAATCCATTTTAGTTTCATATCTTAGCTTCATATCATTTAGCAATAGAAATGCATGTTGTATAACCTCATTCTCTAGGTTGTCATTCTGTCAAGCTACTACTTACATAATCTGAGAGCCAACAACTTGCAACGAATCCTTGGAGATAGAGGACAATGAGATGTCTTTGGATAATCTGTTGTGTTGAGAGTTTTCTCATCTTTAATTTAGATTTCTTCAATATAATGTTGCATTGGTGTGTTTTTTTAGCTTTTTAATTAGTCCACATATTCACACACATTTTTGGTGCCTATTGTGGGGCTCTTGCCCCGTTTGTAATATTTTATTGCAGGTTTTCTGGCAAGTTACAAACTAGACTCGCAGTTTAGCGCATATGAGACCAAAGATCATTTTGATAAACATACATCTCCAAAAAAAAAAAAATTCAAAAAGACCAACGAGTATTAAATTTTGAGATGAAAAACATTGTGCTTGTATCAACATGATAATGATTAGTTCCAACAATAGGGCTAGACATAGAATATCATAGATTATTTTTCCAATTTAGATATTTTTTAGGAATGATTTATAAAAATAAGGTAAGATGTTAATCCATAAAATATAGATCATACCATCTCTCCAACCCTTACAATTTCCTCTTTTCAATTGAATAGTTGAAGGATGATATTTTAGACCCATGATATTCTCCTTAAAGTAGCCAAACAAATGAATAATCAAACAAAAGAGAAATATATAACTCTAGGAGAAACCCTCAAATTAATCAATTAAAAACCCAAAATAAAATATAATGCTCCATAATCAATGCAATTATAATTTCCACTTGCAAGAAAATAGAAAGTAGTATATGATTTCAATTCTTAATAATTTTAAGAATAAAACTATGAATAGTTGAAGTGTATTATTTTATCACAATGAGTGAATATCAATGGCACCGATACATGTTTCATAAAATTAATACATTTTCAAAAAAATGAGTCTAAAAAGGAGCCAATATGAATATGAACAAAGTCTTAAAAAATTCTAAATTGAGGATTTTATAGCATCACCTATGATAACTTATAAATTTCATAAATCTATTATACTAAACCATCAAATCCACCACATAAAGCATCAAAAAGGTATTTAATATACAAAAATATTAGAAAAATAAGGTTATAATGCGAAGGGATAAGCCTCCAAAATTGAGCTACAAATTTAGAAATCACACTATTGAAGGGAATTTTTAAAAAATGGTTTACTGATGTCAACATAATATCACCACAAAAAATAAATTAAATTATCATAAATTATTATAATTTCCAACTATATAGCACCACTTTCTAAATACACTAAATTGTAGTTTTTGGAGGGTTTCACCAAATTTTGTTGACGAGTTAGAACAAAACTAAAATAGTAAACTCTATTGAATGTAAAAGAAAAATGAGAGGGGGTGAATCACTTGTGCATTAAAACTTCAAAACCCTCATTAAATTTTGAATCCACATCAACTCAATTAATCCTTAATATTTTAGAATGACTTACCATGAAAGAAAATAACATAAAATTAAACACATCAAAACCATGCACAATACAACACAAGTTTCTATGGAAGACCCAAGAAGGAAAAATCCATGAATAGGGTTAACTGACAATATAAAGTAATTGCAACACCGATTATAGTAGGCTCACTATCATAGGGCTTACTACTTAAAATAAAGTAGAGCTTACTGCCAAATTACAAAAAGGAAGATAAAATAATGTTATAGTGAGAAATCCATCTCAATGTAACAAAAAATTCTACCATAGCATCACCAACACATTCACAACCTTATTGAAGATTAGAGATGTAATTCCCTACCACAAGACCCTAAAGGACAACACGCATACTACAGAAATCAAAGGTACAATTTTTTTATTTAAAAAAGTGTAAAAAATATTACAAAATGAAATCTAACTCGTATTCACCTAATTCCTGTAAGATCCATGATGATGCTACTAAAACCCCATAATGAATTTGACAAGAATTAAAACTCATTGCATTAAACCATTTCAAATAATGAGATAAATCATCCATGAAATGCTACTTATAATATACTTTAAAAGCCATTTAGTTAACTGCATCATCATATTTTCCATTAACACAAAAGAAAGTCTATCGTTAAGATTGCAAGATAACATAATGTGAATGATAAGAATCTCTACACATACATAAATTAGACTATGTCATCTCATAATGATTTCCAGCATCATGACGCTCTATGAAGTTCCTTAAGATAAGATATCTTGAGTAGTGACTTCTCAAGATACTTAAACCCCAAGAAGTCACTCCCCAAGATATCAAATCTCAAGTACTTCTTGGTACTAGTGATGCCCTCAAGGTTCATTGTTACATTTCATAGCATAATTTAAACATACATTTTTACTTCAAAAATCAAAAGTAATATCATTAATCATAATAAGTCATCTATAGATTCCATTTAAATAAACCTCATGTCTTCATCCATTACAAGAGAAAGTTCAACATAAAGTTATAATGTTACATCATATCATTGTAATTAACAATATCTCCATGAAATAAAGTGAGGAGATTACATAAAAAGTATGTTACATAATACATGAGAGTTAAGATACCACATGTATATTCAGGAAATGTAACCAATCAATACTTAATCAAGTGCAAAAGTATTGAATTTCAAAAATAGTCACTACGAACACAAAAAAGAAAGAGAATCCAATGAAGAACATGACACATTCCACCTGACCATGTGGAACCCTAAGGTCCACCCCCCATGCTAAGAGATAGTGAAAGGATCTGACCACCAAATATACAACAAGGTGGCAAACCACTCAAACAAAAAGACTATCAGATTACCAACAAGAAAGTATAATAAAACACCACAGGACAATGATACAGTATCCAGAGGCACACGTATACATCATATGGATATCCAATCATGGATTAAATAGGTTGCAGCAAAGGAGAGTGTCATCACATGGTCCTAGAATGGGTTGTCCTGACAATCCTTCTCTCAATGTCGGCTCCCATCTATGGTTAACATGATAGTCATACATTCAACATCAGCTCCATAGGGTAACACATGCTAGACCAAATATCCTTTTGTGGAGACAAGGAGAATGGTCTTGCCAACAAGGCCTTCTCGACCCATCCTTTGCCTGAATGAGCACTATAAGCATGGGTGAGGCATCCATTTATCTTAATTAACATGAAGTTATACCCAAACCCCTAGGTAATTAACGAGGTTATCACTTGATTACAAACTCCCATATGGGTTGTCCTAGATGCCACTTTTTGTACCAACCCCCATTGGAAGCCACTCATATTTCTACAACTAGGAACCCAAAATCAAATGATAAGACCCACTTGCACAAGCACACAGAAAAAGCCAACAAATCGAGGTATAACTCTTCCCAAATTCAATCACAAGCTCAATGAATAATACACAGTGTAAGCTAATAACCAACAAATACTTCATTCAAAACAAGAAAATCATCACCATAGATAGCAAAGAATACTATCAGGAAGACCATTTCCATTGTCTCTGGAAGACTCTTAGAATCCACTAAACATGAGGGCTTAACCACAAAATAAATCCCATAATTCCATTAGTCATTTAATGATAACTCACTTGTTTTACATAATAATCCAAAACAATAACATCACATATTAGCCACAACAAATTGTTTTCTCAATTACAATTGTTAACAATAACAAATATCATGGTATAATTATAAATTGACTAAAAGATGATTATAAAAAGACTCAATACAAGTACCTCCTTATTTGAGCACAACGAAACATCGCATTACCAACAATAAACTTATAATACATATCACAAGCCAAAATTTGAACAATGCAGCCATTAAATATATATAGCGCAGCTAATTTTTACTTCTAAATCAATAAGGATAAAAAAAATTAAAATTTTCATTTTTCAAACATAAAAAGGAATTTTCTAATTTCCTTATTTATAATATTCATAATTTGAAATAAATGATTTCATTCACTAAAATTTACATGCATACAGATACATATATGCGTATGTGTATATATAAATATATTTATACAAATCTACAATATATATATAGATATCTATAAATATAAAGTAAAATAATTGCATTTAGATTATCAGCTTACTATTAATAGTAATAATAAAACAAAAATGACTTATTTAAAGATCCATATATATATTCTACTTAGAATATGTAGACCGAATATCATAAGTCAAACGTTACTCTTGCTGCAAAACAACGATACAAGGAAAGGTCTCACATAACAATCACTTTAAGTAGTATTAATCTACAAATCACTGTTTAAAGGCCGAACTATTGCATGTTGAGGATCGGTGAATTATAAGGAAAGCCAACATCATTTCACCTACATAACTCAACATTGGGTGACTCATTACAACAGATTGGAGAAAACCTAAGCTACAGATGACTATACCAATGTGCTTCAACTAGGAACAAAGCCGATTACTCTTATTCTAGGGGATGACAACTAGAATGGGAGCATACACATTAAATGTAACCAAATTCATATCGAATATCAATCAAAGATAATATCAATTGAAATCTGTATTATTTGAACCCGGGTAATACCAATATAGGGTGCGCCCAAGAAAATGATATAATAGGTTAAAGCTTCAGATAGTATGATTTTCGAGTGGAGTAAAGTGCTTAACAGAGGAAATTTCCAAAAGAAAACCAATAATGGAACAGGGGAATGCACCAAAAGAGGAAATTTTTTAGAGCAAGTGACAAAATCACCAAGTATTCCAAATGAACTGGGTTTTCAACAACTAAGAGAAGATTGCAGAGTATTCTAAAATTTTAACCAGAAATAAATTGTTTCAGACAGTATATCTTTGCAATAATCATTTTTTGAGAAAAAATTAAATTGAGAAGAAATCATGGCACCTAGAGTAATTTGAATCACAGAGCTGGAAGTGTTGTTGGACTAAATTCCAGTGACAACCGCAATTTCCTTCCATGTTTAAATTTGTAAATCTGGAGCTCCAACCCTTTTGAATCCAACCACCCCCGTAAAAGCCCCAATCTCGAAATCTTTGAAACTTTCAAGGAAATATTTTCAAGACCCTCAAGACTATTCGCGATAGATTCAAGATTAGTTTTTCCAAAACCAAAAATAACCAAAACGCCCCTCTTTTAGTTAACTGCAACTAATTTATTACTTACTTCCCTCTTTCCTTATTTTCTTTAATTAAGTTGTTTTCTTTTAAATTTATCTCCATTACATTATTATTTTAGAACTTCCACCATGCTTAATAATTTTTGCATAGAAATTGAATTGAATAATTAAATGTTTAATTTATTACTTTAATCTTTACATTGCTTACATCATAAAACAATTAGCATATTCATTTATTTATGTAAACACCGTTAAAAACTTAAGTACACACTTCCTTTTTTCCAAAGACAAATTGCAAACAACATACATCACCTGAACACAATCTAGAATATTCCATAAAACCCTGAAATCCAAAAAATTCCTTTGCAACTATAAATTTCACCTGAAGAATGTACACACCAGTACACTCAGACAACCTTCCATCCGTTGTAACTCAGGAAACCACCTTGCGGAGCACCAAACAATGAAAAAATTCAACTAAAGCTGCATATGAGAAATGTTAGAATACTTCTAGATCTGTAAGACCAGATATCGGAATATAGAGAAGTGTGGAGAAAACCCATTTCTCCTAGACACCAGTGCAATGCACACTTCTCACACTAGTGAATAGAACCTTACCTACACAACAATCTAGACCAAGAAATTTTGGATATAGCACATATGAACACCTTTGACGAACATACTTTAACCAAACAAGTATATCTTCAGCTTGAAATAAATGCGAAGCGAAACTAGAACACCACTGTGTATGCCAAAACACCTATTTAACAGACTGTTTCCTCTTCTATTCATTTTTTTTCAAAATCACTTGGAAACCAAACACCAAAGACACCTTCTCATCATCTTTAGCACTTCTTCATCACCACTAAACTAGCTACAACACTACAACTCAACTATACACCCATAAACAAAAGCTTATCAAAGTAACACAAGAGGTTGACACTAGTAACACTTACTAATGACAACATAATGTGACCAACAAAGTGCATCATCATAAAATTCAAATAATCTTCCCATAGACCTATTGACACCAATGATAACATAAGCATAATATTTTTGACATCAATGAAAACACATATTGGACATACTTGCAACAATCTCCCCTTTGTCATTGATGGCAACACATGATGCGAAAAATAATCAACAACAAGCATAAAATCTCCGATTACAAAAAAAAATCTCTATACCAACTCTTTTCCTTTATTCCCCTTATATCATGCTCTCGTTTTCTATATTTTTTTTTGACCTTATTCTCTCTTCATTAAATAAACTTGTCTTTTTCATATAAATTTCTCCCCCTTTGACATCAATGGAAAAGGGCAACATATTTCTACCTCTCCCCCATTGATATCAAACATACTTGTATATTCTCACCACTTCTCTACAAAATTATTTTCCTTTACTACTCTGCATCCTCCCCCTTAGGAGAACACAACAAACTATATCAACCAATAACCACTGTACATATATGGACTTTGACATGGATGATAAAGGACAACAACCACCAACATCACAACAAAATTCACTCCCCCTAATTGCAGAAACAAATAATGCCACTACCTACTCCCCTTGAGAGGTGGCCATCAACATCATTCCAAAAAGAGGAATGGATCTTAAGATCCACTAGACTGAGACATATCCTTATGAATCTAGTTCAAAAAATTAGGGCTAATAACCTCTAACTTCTCTCGAAGATACTCAAAACTATCCTTAGGAAGAGCCTTAGTAAATATGTTAGAAAATTGATATGTTGTAGGCACATATTCAAGCTTCACTACATTCTTTGCAATCTTCTCTGTCAAGAAGTGATACAATATTGAGATATTATATTTCTTTGAGTGAATTACTTGATTCTTTGAAATATTTATTGCACTTCTATTATCATAGAAGATAGAAATTGGTTTATTATATATGACTCTCATATTCTTTAATTTTTTCCTCATCCATAACACTTGTATGAGAAAATATGCTATTGTAATGTATTATGCCTTTGTAGTAAATAAATAAACTAAATCTTGTTTCTTTCTTAGCCATGAAATCAATTAGCATCTAAGATAGAATACACCACCACAACTTCCTTTGCATAGCGATCTAGCACAATAAATTATGGATGCAATACCTCTAAAAAACTCTAACCAACATATCCAAACCACACAAGAAGATCTTCAATATAGATGTATTAATGTGTAGACAAACCAAAACACAACTTTGAATACTAGAACACCTTTGCAACATATTATATCCCTCTTTTATTTAAATTTTCTCAAAAGAACTTGGAAAGAAAGAATTAGAGCTACATCCTCAACATATTAAACACTACCTCATCACCACCAAGCTAAATACAACATAGCAACTCAACCATACCTCCATTTATAGAAATTATAAAAGAAACACTAGAAGATGACACCAGTAGCTTACTAATGACAAAAAATACAACTAATCAAAGCATTATCAGAGACAACATCAACTCAATACTGCTACTCACACGCTTGCAATAATATCCTACTCATATAGTTCACACCACTGACAAAACCAAAACTTTTTGACATCAATGACAACACTAACTGCACATACTTGTAACAATCTGCCCTTTGTCATTGATGGAAATACATGATTTGAAAAACCATCAACAATAAAAAAAACATATTTGATCCTTAATATTCTACTCCATACCAACTCATTATCTCTTTTCTTTCTCCCCCTTACATCATTATCTCATTTTCCATATTACTCTCCCTCAACTTATTTTATTATTCTCTTAGCTACACTATTCTCTCCCCTTTGTGAACTAAACATTTTCAAAATTTCTCTCTCTCTCTCCCTTTGACATCAATGGAAAAGAGTAACAAATTTGCATATCTCCCATTCATATCAGACAACCTTTTAGTTCTCTACATGCTCCCCCTTAGGAGAACAAACCATACTGCATAAATTAGCAACCACTTCACAATAACAACACTCACTCATCCTAACTACAATAACCAATAATACCACTACCTACTCCCCTTGAGAGATAGCCACCAACATTAGTCCATACCAAGGAATGAATCTTTATATCGACTAGAATAATGTATCTCCTTATGCATCTAGTTTAAATATGGAGAGGACATAACCCCAAAATTCTCTTAAATATACTCAAAATTAGCCTTATGAAGAGCTTTAGTGAATATGTCAACAACTTGATCCTCTACAGGAACATATTCATTCTTAACTTCATTCTCTACAACCTTCTCTCACAAATTTATACTATATTGGGATATTCTTTGTCCTTGAATGGATTACTAGATTATTTGATATAATGATAGCACTTGTATTAGATCACAAAAGGTAGAAATTGGGTCATCATATACCACTCTAATATCCTTTAAGGTTTGCCTCATTAACTACACTTGTGTGCAACAAGATGCTACTACAATGTATTCTACCTTTGTAGTAGATAAGGGTATGTGCATGATCATCATGGAAAAAACAAGCCCTTAAGTGGCAATAAAATTTAGAAAATCAGAGTTAGGCAACTTGACGTAAAAATTTCAATAAGTTATCTATATTATTTAAAAATTATGTAAGAATAGAATCTGTATAAAATTGAATGTAGTTTCTAAACTACTAGGTTTATTTAACAAAAATAAAAATCTATTTGGTCAAAATTTGAAATTTCAATTTAGTAGTACTTAAATTTCAGGGAAAAAATAAGAAGTAGGTGTATGTCTGACCACCATTACCACAATAAAATGATAATATTTTTATATAATATTTTAGATATAAGTAGGGGACTCATGTCCCGATGTGATGCATATTTTTTTTGTAATTTTTTTCCAAGTACATAATTAATTATGAATTTTTTATTACAAATTTTAAAAAATATAAAAACTCATATGTCTAAGAACCTTAACTTGGTCAAAACTTCATGAAATTCAATTTTTCATTTTTTAATCCTATAGTATGTGAAGCATAGAATGTGACATATGTTTTGGATTCAAAAAATGTGATACCGTTTGAAAGCTATAGATATTTTTCAATCATCCTATCAATCAAGACTTTAATCATAATTCAAATAGAAAATGAATAATAATTACTTATTAAATTCAAAGTAAATCATAATTTATATTGGTGGAAAGCTGAGAATATCCTTTAAAAACCCTTTTCGTTTCATCAATTTTGGGTAAAGAAATGTCATCAGCCACATGGGCCATCATATCACTTAGATATCACCACTTTTTTCCCATCATAATCCTGCACATACCCATAAAGAAACTAAATCTTTCTTTTTGCTCAACCAAGACACCAATCTTCATCAAAAAAAGAATGCACCACCACTTGTACTTTTTTTCATCTACACAAACTTCCAAATCTGCATTTGTATAAGCACTCAAAGTAAAATTGGTATCTTTTAGATGCCATAAGCCATGTTCTAGTGTGAATTTCAAGTATATGAATATTCTCTTTACTATTGCAACATGTGAATTTCTTAGAACTTCTTAAAATCTAGCCACAAGATAAATTTCATGCATGATATCCATCTAGTAGAAATTAGGTATAACAATTCTCCAATCATTGATCTATACTTTCTCTAATCAACCTTAGGAGATTCATTATTCTTTCTCATCTTGCATCTGGTAACCATAGGGGTATATACTGGTTTATAATCTTCTATTCCAAAAAAAATCAATTTTTCATTGACATATTTTGATTGTGAAATGAATATACCTTTAACTATGGGATTGATTTGCAACAAAATGAAGAAAATCATCTCCCCAAACATTGACATTTCAAACTCCTTTTGCATTTTCTTGCAAGCTTCTTGCACATAGATTCATTTTCTCCAAAACTTATATCATCAACGTACACTACTACAATCAGTATTTGTTCTTTTTCAAAATTAAAGCAAATATTACTATTTTTGGTACCTTTATTGAATCCTTGTTGCAACAAGTACCTATCCAACCTTGCATACCAAGCTCTAGGAGCTTGCTTCAGTACCATAAAGTTCCTTCTTCAATCTATAGACCATATTTAGGTTGTCTAATAATGGAAATCCTTTCGGTTGTTCATTGTATACTTCTTCCAATTCACCATTAAAAAAAGTAGTCTTCACATCCATTTGATAAACATTGAAATCCTTCTGTGCAGTAAAAGACAAAAAACATCAGGATAGCTACCATTCTCGCCAACGAATAAAATGTCTCCTCAAAATATATTCCTTCTACTTGGGAGTATCCTTTACACACAATCCATGCATTATTTCTCACCACTTCTCCATTCTCATTTAGTTTGTTCTACAATAGCCGCTTAGTTCTAATCACATTCTTGATTTTCATTATTCGGACAAGTTCCCAAGTCCAATTCTTCTGAATTTTCATTATTTATTCTTCTAGATCCTTGATACAATACTCATCCTTGCATGGTTCAAACACTGTTTTATGTTCAACTTTAGAAATTGAACATATATTTACCTATTTTTTAGCCATAGAAGCTTTTATCCTTGTCAAAAAACCTTTTCTCTTCTCACCAATGATCTAATCTTTAGAATGATTCTTCTTAACGTACTTATGAGTCTTAGGAATCCTTTACAAAGTGTCTTCCTCTTCAACTTGAAGTTATTTATCTTTACTTTCATCTATGTTGTTTTCCCTCCAAGAAGACTTATCTGATTCATATCCATCTATCACCACTGAGTTATTCTCTATGTCTTCATCAACCTTGATGCTTACACTCTCAACTATCTTTTTCAACCTCTTGTTGTAGTACTAGTAGGCTTTGCTTCTTGTAGGATATCCAAAGAAGATAACATCATTAGATCTTGCATCCAAATTTCCTGAGATCTCTTCATATATTTTGATATACCATTTTCTTCTAAACACTCTGATATATTTAACAATAGGGACCCTTCCATACTGCAACTCATAGGGATTCTTTGTACTATTTTATCTTTCTTGCACTCTGTTAATTATTTAAATAGAAGTGTGAGTTGCTTCTCTGCAGTAGACTTCTGATAGATTTTATTCCTTTATGATTATCCTTAGAGCTTCCCGAATATAACTTATATTGTTTCTTTCAACCACTCCATTTTGTTGAGGATTCCTAGGGGTAGATAAATGTCTCTTTACTCCATGATTCTCACAAAAAAAATTAAACCTAATTGAAGGTAAATTCTCCACCTCTATTAGACCTCAAACACTTGATTTTCATATATATTTGATTCTCAACCATTACTTTGAATGCATTAAACATATCTAGAAATTATTATTTTTATTTGAGAAGAGTAACCCATGTCATTCTAGAGTAATCATCAATTAATATCATGAAATACCTATCACCCTGAAGACTTCTTACTCTGATACAACCAAAAATATATGTACGCACCAATTCCAATAGTCCAGTAGTAGATTGTTCTTTGACTTTGAAGCTTCTTCATGCTTGCTTCACAATCTCACATTCCTTGCAATATTGAACTGAACTGATCCTTAGTAAGTTATCAAAATTGATGTGACACATCTTTCTATTCCATATCCAAATTTTATTAATGTGATTCATAAAACAATGAACATCAACACCTTTAAGTTGGTAAACATTAGCATCAGTCCTTCTTCCAAAAACAACCACATTTTTTGAGCCTTTTATGATCTCACATGCATCATCCTAAAACATAATATTATATCCTTTTCTACACATTTTTCCAACATTCAAGAGGTTATGTCTTCAGCCCTTAACATAAAGAACATCATCTTTATTATGCTTTCCATGAAAACTAATTGAACCTTTTCCACAAATCTTAGCAAATGTATCATCACCAAAACTTACTGCACCTCCTTCAGATTTCTCAAGTTTAACAAAATTAATTTTTCACTGATCATATGATTTGAGCATCCACTATGAATGATCCAGTAGTTCTTCTCCTCTCTAGCATGAAAAGTAGTCACCATATTTCCTTCAGTATTATCACCTACTTGTGAATTACTTTCCTTCATACATCTCTTAGAGTTAGCATAATTAGTTCCATCTTTAATACCCATGAAAACACATTCACTATCTTCATCATTCTCATAATCAAATTCATCATTAGATATACTGGAATCTTCTCTAACATAATAACTTTTCCTAAATTTTAAACTTTGTTCTCCTTATTTTTGTCATTCAAGTCTTTGTTTGGACCTATTGAAGCATAATAACCTATCTTACATCAACTGAAACATTTGAAAGGAAATTTACATTTGTACTTACTAGTACCATTTTTCATTCTCCTTACAAAGTTTTCTTCGACACCATCAAGATCCTCATGGTCTGATACCTCAGTATTCTATGATTTTCCCACCTTAAAAGTAGTCTAAAATTTTGCATTACTTGGACCAAATTCTCTAATTTTAAAAGTAGACAAAGAACCATACAACTAATCTCTAGAATATTTTCTTAAATATTGAACTTCCTCAATAGCATAAACTTTATGAATATAAGATTTAGGAAGAGTTATTAGTACCTTCTTTACCACTTCTTTAAGTTTTCCACCTTGAGACCTTTGATGCAATTGATAACTTCCTCCACCTTATGAATGCAACTTGTAATTTTTTCATCTTTAGACATCTGTAGGTTCTCAAATAATTATGATATTTAGATTCACCATCTTATCTTGCTTGACCTTATCATCTCATTCATAAATACTTTATAACCTTCTCTATATATCTCTAGCAGATTTCAAATTTATAGCTTTCACAAGTTCAGTGTTATGAAAACCACTTAAAATAGAATACCTTTATTTACCATTGTTCTCATAGGACTTGATCTGATCATTAGTATTGGTACCACCAATAGACATAGTATATCTAGACTTAATAGACCTCCAAACTCCAACTCCAAGAGGTACCAGGGAATGTTTCATCCTTGTCTTCCAGAATACATAGCTTGATCCATCAAACAAAGAAGCATCTCTCTTGTGTGCCATTCCAGATGTACCTCAACTGGTTAAGATTTCTTCCAAGGAACATTACTTTAATACCAATTGTTGAATACATAAGTCAACTAAGAGGGGGAGTGAATCAGTTGTGCATTAAAACTTCAAAACCCTCATTAACTTTGATGTGCACATCAACTCAACTAACCCTTAATCTATTAGAATGATTTAGCCTGAAATAAAATAATAGAAACTAAAATACATCAATAACATGTGCAATAGAACACCAAATTTATGTGGAAAAACTAAGGGAAAACCCACAATGAGGATTATCTCATAATATAAAGTAATTTCAACACCGATTATAGTAGGCTCACTACTAGAGGGCTCACTACCAAAAAGAAAGAAGGGATCACTGTAAATGGCTTACTTCCAAATTACAAAAAAGAAGAAAGAAGACTGTTATAAAGAGAAATCCATCTCAATAGAACAAAAAATTCAAACAAAGCACCACCAACACATTCACAACCTTACTGAAGATTGTAGATACATTCTACTCACTACATTTTATAGTCTAACTCATTGAAGCTTGCACTACACTTCATAAATTTACACTTCACAATTCTACAATTCACATCACTTGCATCATACTTCTTTCTACACATATCCATCATCAACACAACACTTATCTATACCTTCTTTAACCTTGAAAACAATCTCCAAGGTTGGCTAGATACAACTCGGCTGTGTAAATTCAATTTAAGTCAAAACAAGAATATTCTTGTGTTGGAAAGGAATGAAGGAAGAAAACAACACACCTTAATTCAGACCTAAATCCTGTCATACATGTCACACCACACTTCCAAAGACATGGAAGCTAATACACAATTA
Source organism: Sequoiadendron giganteum (assembly GCA_007115665.2). Taxonomy (NCBI): domain Eukaryota; kingdom Viridiplantae; phylum Streptophyta; class Pinopsida; order Cupressales; family Cupressaceae; genus Sequoiadendron; species Sequoiadendron giganteum. The sequence continues at coordinate 432,018,767 of CM021100.1, forward strand.
GTGTAAACACCCAAGGTCATCTGAACCCATCTAAACACCATTAAAGACTTAAATACATGCTTCCTTTGATCCAAATCCAACTCACAACAAACATCAATCACTTGATTATAATCTAGAATATTCCATAAATACCCTAAAATCTGAAAAATTCCTTCCTAAGAACTTCCACCTAAAGAATGTACATGCGCAGTACACTCAGACAACCTTCCATACACTGTAACTTAGGAAACCACCTTGTAGAGCACCAAAAAATGAACAAATTCAACTGAAGATAGATATGAGAAATATAAAAATACTTCTAGATCTACAAGACGATAAATCAAACTATGGAAAAATGTGGAGCAAAACCATTTCTCCCAAACACCACTACAATGCATAATTCACACACTGGTGAACACAAGTTTGTATACACAATGATTCAAACCAAGCAATTTTTGATATAGCACCTTTGAAAACCTCTAAACAATATATCTTAATTGCACAAGTAGATCTTCAACCTAGAAGAAATTCAAAGCAAAACCAAAACATCACTCTATATGTCAAAACACCTCTTTAATACATTGTTTCCTCTTGTATCCAAATTTTCTCAAAAATAAAATGGAAAAAAAACAATAGAGGCACCTTCTCATCATCTTCAACACTTCCTTATCACCACTAAATCAACTACAACACTACAACCCAACTATACATCCATAAACAAAAGCTTATCAAAGGAACACTAGAGGTTGACACTAGTAACAATTACTAATAACAACAATTTGCAACCAATTAAAGCATCATCATAAACTTCCAAAAATATTCCCATAGACCTGTTGAAATCAATGACAACACAAACATAAGCTTGTTGACATCAATGACAACACATACTGCACATAGTTGCAACAAACTCAATAATTTTTTTATTAAATTTAGTGATAGTTTGTCACATACTTGAAATGAAATGGTGTTAAGGTCATATCAAGTAAGTAAGGGGTCCTCATGCACATCAAAGTACATGTAATCTGTTAAAAGGGCCAAGTCTGAGATTAAAAAGGTTCATGAGATATATAAATGCTAATGAGTAGTCAAAGATCCACATACCTATTATAGGTTATCGCCATTTATTAAAAAATAATTGTAAAAAATAAATGTGTGCCTACATATATATGAGACCTATTTTACTAAGTAGTATTATATGCATATTAATTTATTGAATTGGAATAATAAAGGAGAGTACCCTTTTTACTTTATATACTTACTGTAATATTCATGTATGGCCACACTAGAGTAAAATTAAGTTAGGGATAGGAGAAAAGTTCTCAAAATATTATGATTGAGTAGTTTATCTATATTTTTTTAGGAATTTTGAATGTAATGATAGACTTATACTTGATCCAAAATTTTCCAAAAATATGGCTAACCTCTAAATTTGGAAACCACTATCCATGTGTAAACCCTTGTACATTTGACCACTAGTATCTAATTGGGATGCAAGAAAAGGTAACTATTTCTTGAACACTCTCAATAGAATGGTGAGCTCATAATTAATCCACAAATCTATCATATGTACCTACATTTTAAAGTGAAAATATGAATCCATAATTTAATCTGGTATTTATATCCCACTCTTCTACTTTTCTAGATATAAGAGAAGATCCTACTTAATATTTCAATAAAATATAATATTTACACTCTAAGATATCCTAAATGAATAAATAAATTCAAATTTCTTTGATTTTTTTAATACTTGGCTACAAATATAACCATCCAAGATCTAGAAGCTTAATGTAAACAATAAGTATAACTCAATAATTTAGTATCATGAGAATAAATTGCATTCTTAGCGAACACTGCAATTAGAATATGATGTGTATGAAAGATGAGAACCATTAGCTATATAGAGCAAGGCGAAATAAATGAGAACATAATATTTTTTTTTTAACCTTATGACATGATACATAAAGTAATAATACCATAAAAATGGTTCAAGTAAACTACAGTGATAATGTGTGAAACTAGTCCAATACTAGAATTAGTTAAGGAAATAAACCCAATCACACCAATGCTCCTCTTAAGTGAAACATAAGGGGAATGGAAAAATATAAAATCAAATATTATTCTCATATAAATATTTTTCTATTATACAATCAAGTCGAGAATACCAATTAAATACTTTATGAAATATTTGTTTGATTACTGATATGAAGATTTGTGTGTTCAATCTATTGATGTAATGTGGTGTTTATATATATTTAATTTAATATTTTATTATTACTTGGGTAGTAACATTATCTTATGCTCCTATCTTCATGAAAATTAGTCCAAAAATATTTAATTTAAATTACATTTATATTCAAATTTGGGATCTTGACTTAGAGTACACTTATTCTTTATCTTTCATCACTTTGCATTTATTTATTTTTAATTTAATTAGAATGATTGTTATATTAAGGGTTATATTAGCATTTATATTAAGAGTTTAATCGATTTAAACTTGTGTCATATTTCTGAATTCTTCAACACTTTTGCTTGCTAACCTTTAACATTGATTTTTAGCACATGAATATCTATATCCATATATATAGCTATATCTATATTAATATTTTATTTTATTTTTTATTTATCTATATATTGACCTTTCTATGCACATGCATACACACACACACATATATATAAACACAATTAACGATATAAATGATTTCTAAGGTAAGTGAACTTAATTGGAAAAAATAATTTATTGAAGAAAAAGTAATAAGAGACAATATTTTACTCTTTTTAAAATTATATCCACTTGTGTAAAATAATTGCAACTAGCCTTTGAGATACTCAATTATGGAAATATCTATCAATATAAACAAATGGGAGATTTATCTCCATTCAAGAGAAAATGTTCTTCAGAACGTCCTCTATAATTGATGTATGTATGTCATTTGATCCATCTAATGAACTAAGATTCTATATTTTTACACTATACTAAAAGAAACAAAAAAAAGTTGTATTGAATTGTTTTAATTAATCCCTTAATAGAGATGTTCTTAACTTTAGTATCATATAAATTAGTAATAAAATTAAAGAACAAAGATTGAATTGAAAAATATCATAACTAATATTCTCATTATATCCTTGGGCACATAAACATAAATTATAATTAATTACTATAATGAATATTCTAAATTTTAATACATTTAGGAATACTTGAATGAGATAATTAAAAGCGTGAATACACAACGAGGGAGGTAAAAATTAGCACTCAATAGAAAAAAATTCTAAGTGCATAAAAATATTTTCTCCATAAATCATCCTCATAATGATGAAGAATATTATTTCGATCAATAGGTAAATAATACTTTTAATAATTGAATGATATTATCGATTCTCCACATTTTTAGAAACATCCTCTAATTTTTATGTGGAAAATGATAGGATTTATCCTCAAACTTTACATATATGTAAGTTTATCATAAGACTAATTTGTAAGGTAATTTTTCCTTGATCAACCCTTTGAAACTCAATAATAACAAAAATATTGACCAAGTGCCTAAGATAAATATTATGTAATCCTTTTACTAAAAAAAAATGTGAGTATTGATTTATCTCTATAATGATTGAACACTTGATTGTACTTGATGATAAGAGGAAATTAGAATGAGTGGATTGTATGTCCTTAGATACTAAGAACTAACATCAAATTTCTAAAACCTGAAATTTCAATTTTAAATTGGAATGAATAAGTTTTTAGTGATGGACTTGTTATTTTACAGAATGATGGTTAGATATATTTGAAAATAAATAAACATCGCTAGATGCATACATGGGTGTAATAATTAGGTGGTGAAGATGAAATTATAGGTATATGTTTGTATGTGTGTAAATAGAATGAGTAGGACTATATGTGAAAAAATATTTTAATTTACAAATATCTAATGAGGATAGTATATTGGCCCCAAATTCACACAATATCATGTTATTCATTATTATGTATGTGTCTTAAAATATTAGCTAAATAGGTACAAAAATAATTTGGAAATGGCATGAGTATGCAAATGTCACAATAATAATATTATACAATTACTTTTTTGTTAAACTATGCACATATATATTGGCCTAGAGGTGATATTTAAAGATTTTAATCATTATCAATTTATTTAGTATACTTAATATTTTTTATTTATCAAATAAATAGGTTACCCTAAAAGATAAATAAACCAATAAAATGAGGAAACTGAGTACTATGTGGCTCAATAAAATAAATAATGAAAAAATTAAATACTTCTCCATTTAAACCATAGAAAAAACTATGTGGTTGTTTAACTATACAACCTTAGAAATAAATGTTATTTTATATGAAACTTAATCAAAAGATAACCTTTATTGTTCTCATAAATTTTATTACAATATATTATTTTGAAATATATTTATATCCATCTAAACAAAGAGATAATATTGAAATGATAATTACATATGTTGTCCATTTCATTATCATAAATGGTTTTATTTAGCTATACAATAATCAAAAGGAAAAATAGTATGTGTGGAAACAGTTTGAACATGATCTTGGAGAACTTTCAGTGCTTTATACGCTCTTGAAGGATATGAATTCCCATATACCTGCATATGTCCCATAATTAAAATATTTTATTAGTTTTATAACTTGAGAAACTTGAAAAATAAATAAACTAAATTAATTATTAATAAAAATCAATACCTTCCAAGCATCATGATAGTGGCCTGTGGATTAGTACCAGGAGAATCCTTATATGTGGAAGCATCCACAACCCTTAGATTATTAACACCATTAACTTGATACCTTTCGTCAATGACCAAACCAGCTTGACAACCTCCATGGTAATGGTTAAATGTCGTGAGCGTATCATTGCAAAAATTGGCCAAGGCATCATTTGATAGATTTGTCGGTAATGCCGTTCCAAGGAATTGAAGGTTTCTAGAATGTCCATTATTAGTTACTGCAAACTTTTGAATAGAGGATGTCATACTTAGATTAACCATCACTTTCACAACAAGCATACATTTTTGTAAATCGGAAGGGATTTTATAGTAATTGTAACGAACATAGGGAGTGTCTTGAGGGTTTGTGCTTCTAAGCCAAAGCTCACCAGTTGACAAGGGAAATGCCACCTTACTTCGAACAATACCTAAAAAATCTATATTTGTGGCATTACTTTGCTGGTAGCTACTACCCTCAATATAGAGTTGTGAATTGTCTAGAATTCCCACTACTTGGCTATAAGTATATTCAAGTGGTTTTGGGGATTCTATAGTGATGCCTGTGCCTGGATTATCTTGAACTTTTGCCCCTACTAAAGGTAAATCTAAGAGAACAGTAATATTCAATTTTTTAAGCTCTTTTCTTGGACCGATTCCACTTAAGAGGAGAAGTTGTGGACTACCTATGCTTCCTGCTGACAAAATCACCTCACTCTTGTTTGGCAATAGGTTAAGTGACACTTTATAAGGTAGACCAGTATTATTGCTTGTAAACTCCACTCCACTAGCCTTAAGCTTTCCTGCAATATGGATTCAAATAATATTACACATATACACATTGATAGATATGAACATGAAAGATTCCACTACGAAGGTAGTCTATAATATCTAGTCATTTTGACTTCTTGTTTCTCAATATTTATAAAAGAATAAAATAAATATTTCTCTAAATATTAAGAAATGATATTAAAAAAAAATGAATGAGACCATTATTCTATTTAAATATTACAAAAAATTAAACACTACTTATATCTTTTAATCATTAAAAAAAATTATTAGAAATTATTCAATTATTAAATTGTTTGGTATTTAAATGAAGTAGAGGACTTCCGTCTAAACAAAGAAGTTGATACACTGTAGTGAACGATCAGTTATACAAGCGAAGAACGTTCATCGCAATGAACCCGTCAAGTTTTGTCCCATCAATTGGAAATTATGAAAATTAAATATGTAAACGTACCTGATTCCGAATTGAAGAGGATTCTGCTGGCAGTAACATTGAGAAGAACAACAATATTTTCTGGGTTTGCATACTGGAGAAGGTCTGCGGCTGTATGTCTCTTTCCATTCTTGTCAAAAATTGAAGCACTGATCTTGGTGCCCTCCAAATTTTCCAAAGTATATCCATTGTAAGGAACGACTCCTGCTTCAAGAAGCCCATCCTTCAAAGCAGAACTCCAAGGATAAAGCTTGTATTGTTTGAAAGCATTCAACTTTTCTACCCATTCATACGACTCTTTTACAAGTTTCTCATCCCACTTCATTTCCCGAATATATTCAGAGCTCGCCCTGCTGTAGAATCCACCGTTGATAGCTGTTGAGCCGCCTAGAACTCTCCCCCTTATCAACTGCACTCCATCTTCTGAGACAAACCCCTCCGCTACGTACGGATAATCTGCGGAATCCCCGAAAAGCCTGTAAAGACCTTTGAAGTCCTCAACATCAGGATTTCCGTAGGGTGAGTCTCCCCTTTCCAATACCAAAACAGAGTAGCGCTGTGAGAGAGTTGCTGCGAGGGGACACCCCGCTGCACCTCCTCCAACCACAATGTAATCATATGCCCTTGCAGCTGCCTTTGCAGCATCTGCTGTCATAAACGGATATGGGTATTCTGCAAACATGGAGAAAAGAACATTACATATCAATATCACAGCCTATCCCTAGGTTAAAAAAACAACTGTATAAGAAAAGATTGATAATTTGTACCGACCTAGATTAGATGTCCCGGCTTCTGAACAGTATTGATAATCATGATTTGTAAACATCAACAGGCATGAAATTACAAAGATTACTATCTCCATACTGATAAACCAATCTAGATCCTCTTCTAAGATAAATTGTTACGTTGAAGTGTTTGCATGGGATGGAACTATTTATAGATGAGATGCAAGAAGGACCGAGACAGTTTCTTAAGCATGACGAAGGGAGCTGCACATTTGACCCGTCTAGTTAAAATTAGACATTTAACTGTCTTTAAAAAATATAATTAAAATTCAAACATTTGACCCGTATATAACGGAACTATGACTGCATGGTGAATCCTGCGCTAATTTCGTATTAGAGGTAAACATCACTGATGTCGTTACAATTTGTTACGTGTTGCAATTGTTGTTTGTTTGGTATTAATATAATGGTTTCTCTTTTTATAATTGTCATAGAATTATGTAATAATGTTTTTTTATTAATTTTCCAAGTGTTGTGATTGTTGTTTGTTTGTATTAATCTACAATTTTTTTCTATAAATTATCAATTTTTCACAACTGTCATAATATTGTGTAATAGTTTATTTTATAAGACTTTTAAATAGATAAATTTATTAGACGTGTTGTAGTTGTTGTTATTAGTATTAATATATACATTTCATAGTAAATTGCCAAACTTTTACAATAGTCATAATATTATGCAATAAGATTTAGATAAGGCTTTTAAATGGATAAATTTATTAGACGTGCTATAATTGTTCTTTATTAGTGTTAATATACACGTTTCATAGTAAATTGCCAAACTTTTACAATAATCATAATATTATACAATAAGATTTTGATAAGTCTTTTAAATGGACAAATTTATTAGACGTGTTGTAGTTGTTGTTATTAATATGAATATATACAATTCATATTAAATTGCCAAACTTTTACAATATACATAATATTATGCAATAAGATTTTGATAAGGCTTTTAAATGGACAAATTTATTAAACGTGGTTTAATTGTTCTTTATGAGTATTAATATACACATTTCTCAATAAATTGTCAAGCTTTTAAAGTGTCATAGTATTATACAATAACCCTTTTTATAAGACTTTTAAATAGTAGAAAATATTAGACGTGTTGTAATTGTTGTTTATTAGAATTATATACACGTTTCTTGATAAATCATCAAATTTTTACAACTATCATAGTATAATACAATAATAATTTTTAATAAAGTTTTTTAAACAAGTAAATTTACTACATGTGTTGTAATTGTTGTTTATTGACATTTATATATACCCATTTCTCCGTGAATTATCAAGCTTCTACAAATGACATAGTATTATGTAATGACATTTTTTTATAAGACATTTAAATAGATTAATTGTCAACATGTACAACTAAACATTCAATAAAGCAGCTCAAGCAATATACAATATAATGTATAGATTCATTCATATATGTTGGAATGTATCCATACCATCCCATACTAAAGTTGTTTCTACCCACTTTAAGAGTTATTCGAGGTATTTTAGTACTATATACAATTTTATATTTATAATTTTAAATGTAATAAATATTTGGAGATATGATTCAATATAGTAATTTTCAGATCATTATATTTAGTGGTAGGTGTCTATAAAATGAATATTTAAAGAATTGACCAAAATTTTATTAAAACATCTAGTAGTTGTATAAACATATAATTAGTTGTTAGTATTCTTGTTACATAAATAACTTATATATAACTTAAATGAGCCCAAATTCTTTAATTATATTATATCTTATTACAAGTAACCATTGTATATAACATAAAATTCTCAATAGTCGAACAAAAAAAATGATTTAATATTTTTAAAGAATATATCCTTATGATATTGTAGTGTCAAAAAATTGCACGTTGTGGAAATTTCACACTTACACATTTAGGTTAGCCTTATTTATGAAGAAAACCTATGAGTTAGAATTTTATGATTCTGACTTCATACTCAACAATAATGAAGTGCTAGTAGATTGAGTGCCTATTTCTCACAACGTTTTGCTTGGACACTAGTACAACATACACGTCTCTGTAACACCCTAAGGCCCCCATAATTTTTAAGATTCAAATGTGAATATTCTTTGTTATTTTCCCATGGTAGGTGTCATAGTGGGAAGGATGTGAGTATAACAGATCCTCTTGTCCATGCAGCTTACCAAAAAACCATTTTGACTCTCATTTAAAAAGAGTGGACTCGAATGAATGAAGTGTATACACCTAAAAATGGTCACATTATAATAAGTTTGGTAATTAATTAAATACAAGTTATTTAATTAATCCTTTAATTCAATCTACATATAAATAAATTTAATTATTTATTTATATTGTTCATTTTCTAATTATTTTATTCTAATTAAATAAATAAATTTATTTAATTATTATCACTTTTCCATTTCTTCTTAATTAATTAAATAAGTTTCACAATTTATTTAATTTAATTGCCATATTGCTTTAAATTGAATAAAGTAAATATTCTTCTTCCAAATCATAAAATCATCTTTAAATATTCTAAAAGCCATCTCACATTTAAGTCAATATTTTTAATATTTAATTAGAAACATCTTATCAACATTCCTCATATAATTAAATATTTTTAATATTTAATTAGAAGCTTCCAAATCCACATGTCACATTGATGAATTATCTTCAACCACTTTAACTAACTCATAACTAAACTTGACACATGGCAAGTTTCCTCTATTTTTGAGTGAAAGGTTTAGGGGGTTGGAAACATCTTCTATCTCTCACTATTAATTTTACCAGGCTTGATTTCAACCGTCGATCTTTGCCAACTAGGCTTTTGCCTACAAAACTCTATAAATACAGTGTCTTTGTGCTTTGAAAGGGATCTAGAATCACAACCGAATTTAGCATGAGCTTTATAGTTGCATTATCTAACATTTAGTAATCTTGTTTTCTTGAGCATAACATAGCATCTTAACTTCATCATTTTAGCATAATTAATCATGGTAGAATAATCTTGTATAATCCATTTTAGTTTCATATCTTAGCTTTATATCATTTAGCAATAGAAATGCATGTTGTATAATCTCATTTTCTAGGTTGTCATTTTTTCAAGCTACTGCTTACACAATCTGAGAGCCAACAGCTTACAACGAATCCTTGGAGATAGAGGACAATGGGACATCTTTGAAGAATTTGTTGTGTTGAGAGTTTCCTCATCTTTAATTTAGATTTCTTCAATATAATGTCGCACAAGTGTCTTTGTTTAGCTTTTTAATTAACCCACATATTAACACACATTTTTGGTGCCCACCATGGGGCTCTTGCCCCATTTTTAATATTTTATTGCACGTTTTTTGGTAGGTTACAAACTAGACTCATGGTTTAGTGCATATGAGACCTGTTTTAGTGCATACGAGACCTGTTTTTGCTTATACATTGGATATTTTAGTGCATATGAGGCATGTTCTAGTGCACAGTTGCTCTGTTTTAGTGCATAGTTGTTCTCTTTTAATGTATAAATGTTTTCTTTTAGTACATCTAGAAAAGATTTAGTGCATATGAGGCTTGTTTTAGTGCATATGCTCTATGCTTTTCTTTTTAATATTCAATCTTAAAATGGCCATATCTTGGTCATATTTTGGTCTTTTTCAGAACTTTTTTTTTGAATTAGGGTATAATTTTACAAGCTATCCAATGGTATAGGTTTTTATCAAGTTTGATAGAGTTAAAATTTTCAAATTCTCAGATATTCTCTAGCACATATGACTTATGTTGTAGCGCATTTGTAATTTGTATAATTTACTCTCTATATCTGACGTGACCATGACCAGTGGTTTTATTGCTACTTTTGGATTAAAATGAACCAATACTAGGGAAGACATTTGGATTAAAATGAACCAATCCTAGGGTAGTCATTCAAATTTAAAATTAACCAATCCTAGGGAAGTCACCAAACAATTGAAATATCTTTGATAAAATGAATCCCATGTCTTTTCAGAAGCAACATCTTCACCTAGTTTAGAAAAATTGTCATTTGGGATTAAAAATTGAAAAAAAATATTTGTTGTGATTGTCAGGTGACAGGCCTACTTTCTCCCCTTAACTGGCTGATCAAAATGCCAAACTCATCTTTTACTCTTGTGGGAAAAAGTACTCACCTAAGAAAAATGACCTAAGTAGGAACCCCTAAAGCCAATGATTCCAACCCACTATAATCAAAAGTGAGTTGTTGATGAAAATCCACTCAACAATAGTGTGGAAGATAACCATCCCCAAAGCCTTTTCTCCAAAGGTTGGGAGGTCTCTTGAGGGAGTATATCATTTTCCACACTAAATGAAAACCCTCACTACAAACTTTAGTGTAGTAGCCAACTAAGTCAGTAGCCAAACATTATAATACTCACAGTGTAAGGGGAGGGAAGAATTTACCCCCAATAAACTCACCATATAATTTCCAAGGACCATTTGTTCAAGGGATCGAGAAATCTAACTTTGAGTATGCACCTGGAAAAGAAGAAAACACGGGTGCCCTCTAGGGGGTGACACAACTATGTGAGTCAATGCAATTCTAAGATGTGGGTTGTGATGATTATGATGACCTTTTTGACAATTAAGAGTGAGTGTGTCAGAGGTGTTTATTTTGTTCAATACCTATGGAAATATCAAAGAACATACACTTATTGTTTATATTTTAGGACTTTAAAAAACTATTTACAAATGCCTGTTGTGTTTTCAAATCATCAATTCAGATAAGATCATCAAGAAAACATGAGAATTTGACAAGTCAAAACTAATCTTTTATATGCTTAGGGACCGGAAATCTAAAACATTTGTTAAGAAATCCCTTGAGAAAAGGATCAAGAAACCAAAGAGGTTCCTTAGTTACAAAAATCTTTTTAAAGAAGTGTGATTGAGGATTTTCTGCAAGGATCAAGATTAGATTAGCATATTCAAAACCCACAAAGAAAATAGAATGCATGGGAAAATGAAGTAAAGAAACAAACAAGAGAGATCTCACCCAATACTTCCTTCTCCATGGCTGACCTCCATTGCACCTTCAAGCTTGTTGTGATGATGACTGTGCCCTTAGATTGTGATGAGAAACTCTACTATGTTGACTAGCTCTGAGCCAAGTGTTGAAGGATTTCAATATAAAATGCAAGAGAAAATTAATCCTTCATGCAAGATGAAGAAGAAGAAGAACATAATAATTTTAAATAGATATGAGATATTCAGGGATCCTGAAATGAAGAAAAAATTGGCATTTTATAGAAAATGCGATTTTGTATGGACAAATGAGATTAAAGATTGATAAGTGCCCTAGAATATGTGGTCAAGATTCAAAATAACAACCCCTTAATTAGGGTTAGGGCAACTATAGGATGAAATTCAAATTGAGTGGACAAGATTTAATTTAAGAAATTAAATCAAGGAATGAGATTAGTTGTGACAGTGAGATGAGAATTAGCAAGTAGAAAAAGGATGAGATAGAAAATCAAGTCATTTTAGAAATAACTTACTTTGTGGAGAGAAATGTTATTTTAAAATTAATATTTTAAATTAATTCCAAAATGGTGAATTCATGTGACAGTAAATAATAATAGTTTAAAATTATTTACTTGGAAAGAGGGAAATTGCCAATTTAAATAAAATGCTTTTATTTAAATTTAGAAAGAAAATCAATAAGAGAATTTAATAATTAAGATTATTCAATTGTGGAGGAAAATTAGAAAGTGGGTAATTTTAAAATATGATTTTATTTAAAATTAGAAAGAAACTCAGAGAGGATAATAATTAAATAAATAATAGAAATTTATTTAATTATGAGCAGACATAAATAATTAATGATGTATTTCATAAATAAATAAAGTTTATTTATTTAAATAATAAATGTAATTTATTTATTTAAATAGTCGGGAGGAATAAAAGACATGAATTAATTAAATAATTAAGAATTATTTAATTAATATTTGACATTGGACGATAGGACATAATTAAATAGTTTAGTTATGTTGAGACGAAGCATGATATAGAAAAATGTGGTTAGCGGGTCTAGGCCATTTTTATGTGTCTACGCTTGCCCCTCTTTGTCATAATGCAACTTGTCACATTGAGGCAAAGAAAACAAGTCAAAAATATGCCCTGATGCAAAATAAGATGAGGAAGAATGACAAGGTGGTAGCAGTATGCCCCCTTGAGAGGATAGTTGGGTTTTAAGAATATGGGTGGGCTCTCAAAATGGATGAAAGGACTAGAAGATGAAATACAAAAGTATATAGGAAAGATAGATAAAGATGATAATGATGCAGACTAGAAGAAATGTTAGATAGAAAAAGATGAATTTTAGGATAGAAGGAAATGCAAGTTAGTGCGAAAAAAAATGCATGTTAGAATCCTTCAATATTTGCCAAGGTACTAATAAGTGTTGCTTGAATCATCATTGGGGGGTAAAAATGACACAAATGAATTAAAAACACTGTTGTATGACATAGACCAAGGTGTGCAAGGTCATCCACTTGCAAGACAGATGGTCGCAAATAAGGAATGTCCTAACTCATACTAAGGGCCAAGTTGCCCCAGTCTTTTTGTCAAGACAATCCACAAACAACTGTCAAAGAAAAACATTATATTCATGAGATGTGATCACACCTCTAAATCCTTCATGGGACATCCTCTAGTTAGCTAGTAACATGACCAAAAGACAAGTCAATAAAAAGATAAGAAAAAATAGCCAAAAATTAATAGCCATTTGATTGTATTGCCAATGTTTGTTTGTCGAAGATTAATTGCATGATAGTTTGATAGTTTTGATGGTTTAACGGTTTGATGGTGCATAGGGTCAAGAAGGACACATCCTGAAAAGGAAAATGACATTTTGACGATTTTCAAATCCAAGAAGGACACATCTTGAAGAGGACCAAAAGGAATGAGAATAACATTTTGACTAATATTTTGGCAAGTTGACTGATTTTGACTATATGATTGTGGCTTATATTGTCTGATTTGGATAAATTTTGATGTTGACAGTTTGAATGACTGTCTTGTGTCAAGCGCGACTATGTCCACTTTATTTGACGGATGCGACCATGTTTGACTTATGATTTTATCTTGAAAAACCTATAAAGAGTGACCTAATGTCTTGAGGATTCAAAGATGAATCTTGCCTATGTAGAAAATGTACAGAGACAACGTAGTTCGAACGATGACAAAGACTGACTAACTCAACGGACTTGACAAGATATGACTGACTTTGACTCTATTTTTGAGATTTTGACATTGATTTGGATGTTTTTGTGTTTTCTTCAGTATATTTTCTAAATTTTAGATCTCTTTTTTTTTAGCACTTTTTCAAATTTTTATGATTTTTTCAAAGACTTTTTCACATTTTTACGACTTTTTGATGTTTTGTGAAAATTTTGACAAATGCATGTGAATGATTTTGACGCACATGAATCCAAGGACATCCATGATTTTGCTGCTAGGGAAACTGAATACCAATTGGAAGGTGACGATGATGATGACAACATTTTTTGATGTGGGAAGGACACATCCCAAAACAACGTGAAGATGACAATGATATGACAAGAGGAGAAAATTCTACATGAGGGCCAGGGACAAAACCAAGGAATGATTTGGATGATATGCCAATTTTTCCATATTGTTACATTTGGAATGACTTGATGAGGACTAGATTGGATGACGAGGGATCTTTAGACCATTGACAATGGAAACCAAGATGGGTGATAGGTATAAAAGGAAAATGGATGGCTTTTGTAAAAGATAGGAGACATGGATGGCTTATGTCAGATAAGGATAATTTATTTTTGTTGAGGTATGGACCTGGATATTGTTATGAAGGTGATGACATGATATTTCATGAAAGTCTTGGACCAAAGGATGGACATGTCAAAAGTTTTCCAAAGCATGATTTATGTTTGTGTCTTAGTCTTTGTCAAGATCAAAATAGGTGGGAAAATGGATGGACATAATAGGGCTTAAATGGATGGATGGAAATGTCACAAGAAATGTGTCATGCAGAGGGTAAGGGAGATGAGAAAAATTGCCCCCAAGTGTAATTGTCCACATAGATGATTTATTCTACAAATGATGCCTCTTTTCCCAATTTTCATCATGGTATTTATCCAAAGTACCTGTTTACCATGTTTTCACTGTTGGATGAAAATTTTCTCTTTAGTATTTTTGCCATTTTTTGAACTTTTTGGTGTCACAATGACGTTTGTTTGCCAGGTTTTCATCAAGGTGATGATTTTTATAATGATTTTTCTATTTTTTCTATTTTTGAGTTTTGTATTTTTTGTCAAATAGCCTTGCTACTTTAGATGACCAATAAATTTGTTGAATCCTTTGATGATTCCAATGTGGAGACTAGTGACATGACATGCCAATAGGGACCTTTTTGAAGTAGTTGCCTTGTCAGGATGATAGCGCTTGCATATAGTTGATCGATGTCATTGTGATCCTTGTTGATACTAGAGTTGGCCTTATCATAATACGCACATCACGATAAAGTTCCATGAGAGTCCTAATGATAGAGAGTTGTTGCCAAGATGTGATGGATTCGTGACATGAGATATTTAGACTTTAAGGAGGATGTAGGATTATGATAGATGATGGTAGATGTGGGAGAATTGTTTGGATGTTTGGATGTAGCTATTTTTATTCTCCAAACTTTAGGTGCCAGGTTAGGATGGTATTTGGAACCAACATTTTTATGTCTTTCTTGATGGCAATTTTGGAGGGGGTGGACATGTATTATATGTGGGAGTCCTCTTGTGTTGTAGCTCCACATTTTGATTGAATTTTGGATTTGACATATTTTCTTTGTCTTATTCATTATTTTCTTGACTTCACTGATTTTGTTTTGGGATCAATTTTATCTTTATTTGTCCACTTGTATTTTTGACTGATTCCATGGCCTTTGGCATGTGCTTTTGGATTTTGTATTTGTAAGACTTTTGTTGGTTCCATGTGGAATTTTTATTCATGATGGAACGATGGTTTGGGGTGTGGAGGGAAGGGGTGTTACCAACAATCTTATGAAAAGGAATCCTCATGATACCTAGTTTGATGTTTGTACCTGATAAAGTTTCCCCCAATATCGAGGAGGGAACACTAACATCATTAGATTTTCCAACTGATGAATATCCAAGACCTTGATGTCTGTAATATGCTTGAACTTGAACAGGTTCCAAAATTCCTTGCTTGTGTAGGCCTAATACTTTTCCCTGATAATTCATGTTCTAACAAATTTTGTTTTTGATGGGGTACTTGTTATTGTGGAACAAAGATGATAACCCATCCTTATTGTGGAAATTAATGCTCAAAATATTCTTATCTATATGAAAGCCTACTCTAAAAAAATATAGACAATCCTAATTGATAGGATGTTGTAGCTTTACTGACATGTTGGATAATTTTTTGATTGAAATCTTCGGTTTCATTTTATGAAATATCATATTCTAATGATTTTGTTGGTGCTTCGAAGTTGATGTCAAAACTGTCTTCATGGTCATTGTCATAGAGCCCACTGGATTCAATCATAACTTTATCATTTACAAATATGTCCATGCTAGGAGACTTTTGTTCTATTGGTAGATCATCTATATGTCCCATGGAGGCAAGTGTCTCATTTTTGGTAGTGTCAATGTTGGAAGCTTGGAGAGGGTCATCTTCACCTGTTTCATCACAAAGGGCATAAAGGTCAAGGAGTGGATCATTTTGGAATTCTTCAAAAGTAGTGTCTTGATCAAAGATGGGCTCAGTTGGAATGACATGATCAAAAATAGGGTCTTGACCAAGGATAGGTTTGTCCAGAATGACATGGTTCTGGATGGAATCTTAACCAAGGATAGGTGTCTTTGGTATGCCATGATTTTGTAGGAGGACTTCTTGAATGGATGTAAAGATAGGGTCCAATAGACTACTTTGATCTGGAAAAGATGGTGATGTTATGATGTCATGCTTTAGAATTTCCTCCTGAAATGTATCATCAAGTGTAGCTAAGAATATGGGACTTTAGAGACCATGACTAGATATGTTTTTAGGAAAACATGGAGCGTCTTGGAATGGATTAGTGTATAATGGACTAGGATATGACATGGAGGTTTGGACTTGGCTGAGGGATGATGGACTAGGATAAAACATGAATGCATGACAAGGGTATGACATGGATGGAGAACTAGGATATGATGTGAATGGAGGATTAGAATATGATGTGGATGTAGGACTAGGATATGACGTGAATGGAGGATTAGGATATGATGTGGATGGATGATTAGGATATGATGTGGATGGAGGACTAGGATATGACGTGATTGGAGGACTAGGATATGATGTGATTGGAGGACTAGGATATGACATGGTTGGAGGACTAGGATATGACGTGGATGGTTGGTTTCCCCTATCAATGTTAGGGTGGGGACAATAGGTGGATGTTTTTTTATGGAAGAATGGAAGGATTTGTGTTAAAAGATTCATGATAGGGAGGGGAAATGGATGGAGGACTAGGAATTATAGGTTGTTGGTAAGAGGGATAGATGGATGGAGATCTAGGGGTTGTAAATTTGGACTTGGATTGGAGGTATAGTGTTTTGAAGTCCCCAACTAGTTGTGCCTAACCATTATTGAGAAATTGGAATTCAATTTGACTAGAAAGCATGTCATAGTGGCTTGAAGACATGATGGTGATTGGAATAAGACTAAGACTATGCAAAATTATAATGAGGACAAAAAGGAATGTCAAATGCAGTGGTAATGAAGACTAAAATGAGTTTCTTATGTCAAAAGATTCCTAGGAAAGGGTTACTAACCATTCAAAGTTTGTCCAATGTCTCAATTTGGATTGTCAAAGGATTGGTTTGAAGGACAAGATGACAAAATGATAAGGTGATGTTTCCACACTAGACTTATGAGTTGGAAATACCTCACAAGAGGACAATGACTAAGGATTGCTTTGTTTGACTTGGTCCAATGACAATCTACCTTTTCAAACAATGGTTTGACAAAGTAAGGAAAGTTTTGCTATTCCAAAGCATGCAAAATTAAGGACTTAAGACGTTGCCTATCTTGAAGATGAGGATGGATAGATTGCAAGCTAAATACAAACTAAAAATAAAAAATGGATGAATCAGACAAGTGTTCTCCTGGTTTTGGTCAAAGACTGCTAGAAAAAAGAGGTTTACAAATGTTTGGTCTCGGATTTTCAATAGAAATAATGTTTTTGGAGCCAATAAGAAAATGCATCGTTCAAGGTATCAAATGCTTTGTAGATTCAAATGCATTGATCCAAAAGGAAATTGCATCATAGGAAGGAAAATGCGTTGCAGGATTTAGCAGGTGTTGTATAGAATGGAAAATGTGGCATTTTAGATGGTTAATGTAGTGTGATAGAGAAATTGTAGTTCAGGAATAAGGATTTTCCATTCAAGATGGTAGATGGAGTGTTTTACCAAGAAAATGCGTCAAATTACAGTCAATTGCATCGATAGAAAGGGCGATTATGGCTTGGCAGAGCAGATGTTGCTCATGAATAAGAAATTGTGGCATTAGAGAGGGCGATTGTGGCTTGATAGAGCAAATGCGTCTAAGGAATAAGAAATTGTGGTACAATATAGAAAATGCATCACATAAAGCAATTTGTGGGAAAAAATTGGTAGTTTGCAGTTTGGCAATGTTGTTTCAAATTGTGAGGTTGATGTTCATTTTTTCATGTTGTGTGAATACAGCTGGCAAACACATCGTGTTGTAAAAAATTAAAAACAACCACATAGAAGACATTTACAAAAGTCCTATGGCTACAAGGACAATATTCTTATGGATCCCACAAACCACATATCCTTAGCAAATGAATTCAGAAGCTTGGCCCCAAAGGCTCCCCCTTACAGTGCACTCACTTCTTAGGGAAACCAAGCTTCCAACCTCCATGAAACTCTCATGGAAGATTGATCATCTCTACTAGGAACTACAAAGGTGTGGTGCCTTGGCAACGACCATTGTTGCACCAAAGAATAGAAGGTTTGTGGTCACTAAAACAAGGGTTTTATTTCGAGCACCCATTCAAAAGGCCATGCGAGAGGCATTGTCATCCCAATTTGCAGAGTTACGCTCTATAGGTTTTGATACACCACAAGGGTGCAGGGGAGTCAATTTTTGGTCTGCAAGAAGTTCTATAATGCTAAGCTTTTGTTAACATTAAAATTTATATACCGGTTGGGTGTAGCTTGGATTTAGCACGTTACTAGTTTGAGTCACTTTTGGGTGAGTAATTTTTCCCACCAAAGAAGGCCCAATGTCTAAGGCTAACAAAAGCGAGCCAACATATTCATAGTTTAATCAATCTTTGTTTAAAAACAAAGAGAGAGCAAATGAATATCTTAACTCACACTCGCATGTTGTTCTTTTTAAGCCCAAATTGAAATGTTTGTTGTGATGATTAACTAAATCACAAAACATAAAAGACAATGGTTCATTTTAACTATTTGTAGTTTTTGTCAAGCATGGGTTTCATTTTAACTATTTGTAGTGTGAGCTAACTAATAGTTAATTTTAAAGTCATGACAAAAGAAATATGATTGTTCTTTTTAATCTCATGCAATTGCATGATTTTTCATTTTACTAATAAGTGATATCCAATTTGTGAAATTAAATAGACAATCAATCAATAACATTTGGTTAGCCTCCAGCTTGACACACGTTGCAATAAAAAAGTTAATAACCCAAAATCCTTAATCTAGAACTAAAAAAATGAGAAGAAATTTGAGAAAGATAAAACATACAACTTTGTTACCAGTCAGCTATGTCACAAGAGAGCAAATGTGGCTCGATATGGAAAATGCATCATTTGATCCATCAATTGCGGCTTGATAAGTTGATTGTGGCTCGATAATTTGATTGCGGCTCGGTTTTTGTCAATTGTTGCTTGACAGAGAAATTGCATCGTGAGATCTATAAAATGCATCATTTCGTACCTGTACCTACAGAACGATAAAAAACATATGAAAAACTTATAAAAATGTGTCAAAAAAAATAGTCGGGTTCACCAATGTGATTGAGGATTTTCTACAAGGATTACGATTATATTAGCATATTCAAAACCCGCAAAGACAATAGAATACATAGGAAAATGATGTAAAGAAACGAACAAGAGAGATCTCACCCAATCCTTCCTTCTCCATGGTTGACTTCCATTGCACCTTCTAACTTGCTGTGATGATGAGTGTGCCCTCAGATTGTGATGAGAAAACTCTACTATGTTGACTAGATCTAAGCCAAGTGTTCAAGTATTTCAATATAAAATGCAAGATTAATCCTAAATGAAAGATGAAGAAAGAAGAAGATAAAATTTTGAAATAGATAAGAGATATTTAGGGATCCTGAAATGAAGACAAAATTGGCATTTTATAGAAAATGCAATTTTGTATGGATGGATGAGATTAAAGATTGATAAGTGCCCTAGAATCTATGGTCAACATTAAAAATAAAAACCCCTTAATTAGGTATAGGGAAACTCTAGGATGAAATTCAAATTGAGTGGACAAGATTTAATTTAAGAAATTAAATCAAGGAATGAGATTAGTTGTGACAGTGAGATGAGAATTTGCAAGTAGAAAAAAGATGAGATAGAAAATCAAGTGATTTAAGAAATAACTTACATCGTGGAGAGAAATGTTATTTTGAAACTAATATTTTAAATTAATTCCAAAATGGTGAATTCATGTGACAGTAAATAATAATAATTTAAAATTATTTACCTGGAAATAGGGGAATTGTCAATTTAAATAAAATGCTTTTATTTAAATTTAGAAAGAAAATCAATAAGACAATTTAATAATTAAGAGTATTCAATTGTGGAGGAAAATTAGAAAGCTGGTAATTTTAAAATACGATTTTATTTAAAATAAGAAAGAAAGTTGGAGAGGATAATAATTAAATAAATAATAGGAATTTATTTAATTATGAGTAGACATAAGTAATTAATGACGTATTAAATAAATAAATAAAGTTTATTTATTTAAATAATCATGAGGAAGTAATGGACTAATAATAATTAAATAAATTTAGGAATTTTTTTTAATTATAGAGTGACATAAGCATTTACCGACATATTTAAATAATAAATGTTATTTATTTATTTAAATAGTCAAGAGGAATAAAAGTAGTGAGTTAATTAAATAATTAAGAATTATTTAATTAATAGTTGACATTGGACTATAGGACATAATTAAATATTTTAATTATGTTGAGACGAAGCATGATATAGAAAAATGTGGTTTGTGGGTCTAGGCCTTTTTTATGTGTCTACAAGGAGATGCTTTTTATATCAAAGTAGGAGAGTCTTGCTTGATTACCGAACATTCATTCATCGATGTCATGACTTTCATAGTGGTTTTGTTGACAATTTTTCTTTAAAGCCTTTATATTCATGAGCTTATAATCAATGAAGAGCTCTATCACAAATGAATAATCAGAGTCATCCTATTCACCATTCGTATATTCCCCAACCTACAATTCAGTATTCCAATTGTCCAAATCAAGTGTTGCACTAGAGAACATGGAAACATTAGGCTTTTGCGAAATCCTCATTCTCAAACTAAGATCAAAACATCGCAAAGTGCATCATCACATCCTTTTCTGATTTTTAGTTTAATTCCCATAAGAGGATCATAATCTGAAAATTAGAAATTCCTTAGTCATATCAATAGAATCCATCATTCTATTCTGATTAAGGTATCCAATAAATTGAACTCTTCCATTTGTGATGAACGTTAATAAAAATTTGGTACAAGCATATGCCTATTGTCACAATATCTCAAAACCACCAAGAAGAAGATGAAAGAGAGAACCCACTTTTCAACATGGGTGATAGGGAATAAAATCCTTTTCATAGGCTTCATGGAAATAGTTCAAATGATGGCATAACCAATTAAATTCTTCAGGAAGCTGAACAAGATCCATAGTTTCATAGTTTCACTTATCTATGGAAAATATTTTAGAGTGAAATAAAGAAGGATACTTTCTTTTATCGACAAACCAATGTTCCAAATTTCCCTCTAACTATGATACAAAGAAAATTAAAGAAGATCCAGAAAAGATTGGCACTCCCTTAAATAATCTTAGTGCTCTTAACCAACAATTAAGAGCACTCCAAAGGAAAATCAAGGAAATACAAGGGGGCACAACTAAGAAGTCCTTTGATGGAAATATGAATGTGACCTTTTCTCCACCAAAAACATCATTCAAATTCAACGTTTTTAAATTTTTGCAAAGGTTAAATAAGAAGCCCAAATATAAGCCATCAAATAACATTGTCCAATCTTGTCATGTCATGCATTTATCTTCATCCCCCATAATAAAAAATGAACCACACGATTCTTTCACCCAAGATAACGATTACATACAATCACCTTCTTCTATCATATCCTCTACATCCAATGATTCATTTCAATCTACACATCTAGATCAAAAAATTATTTGCACTCCATCCCATGATATGAAAATTCTACGAACCCTTCTAGTCTTTGATCAAGACCCCATATCTCAAGAACCATATGATTATCCCCTCCTTTCATTATTCACCATGATAATTCTCTTCCATCTCAAGAACAAAATATTCTTCCAAGTTGTCCTTCAACCCCATCTTATGAATCCATACCCTCTAATGATTCCATCACATCCCAAGAGCATGAAAATTCTTCTATCCTATCTTATGAGTTCCTTCTATTAAATGATGATCAAGCTACTCCATCTAATGATTATTTACCTAGTGTAGATCAAAGTATTCTATCATCCTCATGTCAAGATCCCATCACCCTTCCTAAATTTTCTCATGATCAAAATCCTCCATCATCTCCATGTCAAGAGCCTCTCATATCTCTTCAAGCTATCCATGAACCCCACACCTATAAATTGGGATCCTCCACCTCTATCCACTCTAGTTTACTTCCTACACCTATACTTTCATCCATATCATATCCTCTTCAAAATCCACTCTAGTTTACTTCCTACACCTATACTTTCATCCATATCATATCCTCTTGAAAATGGACTCGCATCTTGTTTCACAAACAATGCATATCCCATGGCTAAACGAATGTATAAAATTATGAACTACAAAGGCAAAGGATTAGGTCTTCATGAGAGAGGTATCCTAGAACCCCTTTCTATCCAAGCACATCCATATTCTCATGGCCTTGGCTATACACCTCATGCTCAACCTATGTAACCTAGTCCATCAAACTCTCCATCCATCCTAGGTCCTTATGTTAGTCCATCAAACACTCCCTCTATCCTAGGTCGTTATCCTAGTTCATCAAACCTTCCATTTATCCTTGGTCCTTATCATCCCAACCCTAGCTCATCAACCCTTCCATCAATATTAGGGTCCTACATCCATCTGTCTCTTATTTTTCAAGAACAACAAAGGCATACATCCTTGATCCCCCTTCAAAAATTTAACTACATTAACTCATCCATCATACCTTCATACCATTCATCTCAATACACTCCTCCCATTTCTTTGGAAGCAATTTGGGCATCAAATGTTAAAAGCTTCAATATAAAAATCCACATGTATCAAAGGATCAACATGTCTCCTTGAAGAGTCATGCAAAAATGAAAGAAATTTTGATCCAAAAGTCAAAAGAAAAATTCGAAAGGCCACAAAGGCCCATCAAAGAAAAAGAAAAATTCAAAAGGCCATAAAAGCCCATCAAGTCAAAAGAAAAATTTCAAAGACCACAAAGGTCCATAAATCAAAGAGATAAATCTCAAAGGCCACAAAATCCCATAAAGAAAATATCAAAACCAAAAGTCATGTGGATTCCTAAAAGTATCATACAAGCAATAAAATCAAAATTGGCATCCAAATTTTCTAATCCAAAAGCTTCTCCCCATTTTCCATCTAAAAACCTATCACCTTCCAAATCCACTTTTCCTCCGTCACTCCACCACCCTTCAAGGTGTGTGCCAATGTTAATCTTGCCATAGTTTCCATCTATCCATCACCAAGCATTCCAACCTCCTATTAATTATCCAACATCCAATCCCCATTCTCCTCCTTTAATTCAAAGCTTTGAATAAGGCCTTAGCTTCTTCTATCATGCCAACATTTATAAGTCTAGTTCCCATTCCCATGGTCTATTAGAGCACATATTCGAGGGATATTAGTCATGAAACTTGATGTTTAAACCCTTCCTCCATCCCCATATCATGCAAATATTATCTTTCATGTCCATCTCCCTATCCATATACTATCTTCCATTTTCCTCTTATCATTCATGGTCATTATCCTCATTTTCACCTTCGATCTTGACAAGGTTAAGGATCTTCTTGAACATCATGCATCTTCTCTTATATTGTGGGGCATCTTGTCTCTTGAATTGGTCATCCCATTCCATCTTAAATTTCCTTGCAAAATCCAAAAAAATCGGAAAACATAAAAAATCCAAAAAAAATGAAAAACATCAAAATCCAAAAAAATCAAAAAACATCAAAAATAAATAATAAATAAATAAAATCAATAAAAATCAAAAATCAAAAATATCAAAATAAAAAAAATTTAAAAAACATCAAAAAAAAAAAAGAACATCAAAATCCAAAAATAAAAAAACATTAAAAAAAAAAAAAAATTCATTCCCACAATCCAAAACAAAATCAATAAATCGTATGCTTTCATCAATAAAATGGTCGTGTGTCACCCTAGAGTGGGGGACAAATCTTGAACTCACTGGGGGCAACGTGTTTTGAGCTTAAACCAACAGACAAGCAACAAGGAGGCAACCTAGTGAAAGCAACAATCATCTTAAACATCAAATTGAACATCAATCACAATCGATCAAACAATCGACCATCCAAATCAACATAAAAAAAAACAAATCAACTCTCATTGAACAATCTCTTTTGAATCATGGTTTGATCACTTTAACACATATGTTCAATTGTTTTATCTTGATTGTTGTTATCATTTCTCTAGAGTACCTTGATGATGTCTGGAACTAGAGGGGCTAGGAAGGAGAATGATATTTTTCTTTGTCTGTTATCTATGAGTTAATCAGTATTACTATGCAAATTTTCATGGGACATGCTCTACAAAGTATAATTGATGACATTCGAAATTTGCATAGGAAAATGATTGATTCTTGTATATGCAAGTGATGATGAGGTCATCTCAGTCTCATTATACCTAGATGCTTGTGTTATCTTGCACTATAAAATCTCAATGGAAGTTGTATGGAAGTTGTACTCAGGTCATTATGGTCTAATTATACCATCAATGATTTTACTAACTTTCAACATTTTAATAAGCTCAATAATGATACCAAGCATAATAAATTAGATGGAAACCTTGCATTTTAGTTTTCATATTAGATAGATTGCATCCATATTGGTTTGTGCATGAGCATTATCATATCCATCACATCTGATCTGCATAATAAAATCCATCTCATATCATCATAAATCATCGCCCAATCCCATCTAAATCTATGCATCCAATCACTTCTTCCAATTTCATCTAATCAATCCATCCAATCTTTTCTTCCAATCTCATCTAATCAACCATTCAATATAGCACAAATCATTTAATCATACCTTAAGTCTTGTTCCTAGCCTTACTACAAGCCTTTATCATCATCTTCATCGGGATGTATCCTTCCCTATCCTTGTTTTCTTTCAGGATGTATCCTTCCCTTATCAACAACACTATCATCATCATCATCATCATCAATCCATCTCGGCTTGTAGTTTGATTGGGGAAACATCATACTTATTTATCCATTTGTGCTTTCTTTCTTCACATTTTATCTTCCCAATCTTATATCACTTTTCATCCTCTCTTGTCCATCATTTTCCATCATCTTCCTCATCTCTCCTTTCATCTAATTGATTCTTCATCTATCAACCTGTCATTGATCCTCACCTATCATGAGGTCAATCATCATCATCCTATCATTGAATCTCATCTATCATGAGATTAATTAGCAAACATCATCATCATCATCATCATCATCATCATCTTTATATCAATATTTCAATAGCGGATTCCATCAAATCATCTTTATTGGTCGATGAATCAGATGACCAATCACTGCAAATTTTCAAATATCATCAAAAAATTCTAAAAATAAAAAATAAAAAATATTCAACATTTTATTTGATTGATCGCCCAAGGGGGCATGTAGGCATCCATTTTCCAAAATTCACATATGGGGAAAACCTTTTAATTCTTTGAAGCAATGCATAAAACACATCACTTCAAAGAGGGGCAAAATGTATACACCTAAAAATGGTCACATTATAATAAGTCTGGTAATTAATTAAATACAAGATATTTAATTAATCTTCTAATTTAATCTACATATAAGTAAATTTAATTATTTATTTATATTGTTCATTTTCAAATTCTTCTATAATAATTAAATAAATAAGTTTATTTAATTATTATCACTTTTCCATTTCTTCTTAATTAATTAAATAAGTTTCACAATTTATTTAATATAATTATCACATTGCTTTATTTTAAATAAAGTAAATATTCTTCTTCCAAATCATAAAATCATTTTTAAATCTTCTAAAAGCCATCTCACATTTAATTAAATATGTTTAATATTTAATTATAAACTTCTTATCCACATTGCTCATATAATTAAATATTTTTAATATTTAATTAGAAGCTTCTAAATCCACATGTCACATGATATTAAATAATTTTATTATTTAATTGATGAATTATCTTCTTGACCAATAAAACTAACTCATAACTAAACTTGACAGATGGTGAGTTTCCTCTATTTTTGAGAGAAAGGTTTTGTGGGTTGGAAAAATTTCCATCCTTTTCTCCAACTTCTCCATCTCTCACTGTTCATCTTACTCAGTTTGATTTCAACTGTCGATCTTTGCCAACTAGGATTTTTCCTCCAAAACTCTATAAATATAGCCTCTTTGTGCTTTGAAAAGGATCTAGAATCATAATTAAATTTAGCATGAGCAATATAGTTGTATTATCCAACATTTAGTAATCTTGTTTTATTGAGCATAACATATCATCTTAACTTCATCATTTTAGCATAAGTAATCATGGTAGAATAATCTTGCATAATCCATTTTATTTTCATATCTTAGCTTCATATCATTTAGCAATAGAAATGCATGTTGCATAATCTCATCCTCTAGGTTTTGATTCTGTCAAGCTACTGCTTACACAATCTGAGAGCCAACAACTTACAATGAATCCTTGGAGATAGAGGACAATGGGACATCTTTGAAGAATCTTTTGTGTTGAGATTTTTCTCATCTTTAATTTAAATTTCTTCAAAATAATGTCACATTGGTGTGTTTTTTTATCTTTTTCATTAGTCCACATATTCACACACACAAAAGGCTCTCTTTTCCTCTCTCATTCTCACAATGAAGCTCTACTAATATTCTCTCTCAAGAAATAGTGAAGATTCCTTTTCCTCACAAGTCTATCATAACTTTCAATCAAAGATGAGAGATACAAGATGTTGGTAACACTCTCTTGTCACTCTATCTTACATAATCTTGTCTATATGATCTTATCTTTATTTATTTATTTATATTTGCGATAGAGGTTCTCCTTCATTGTGTGATTTATTTTTATCAGACATCTATTTTGTATGCATTTTGTCGATCTCAATCCTATCTGGTTGTTTGTGGAAGTGTAAACACTGAAACATGTGTTTGACTAAGCTAAACCCCTAAATAGCTGAAAACATTTTTTTTGTTCTATTTGTCTGCACATGAATATATTCATTGAGTTGGGTACTTTACATTCTAGATTTTTTCTATCTATTTCATCAGAGATGACAACAAAATATGTATATTTCTATGTGGCACACTGGCATCCATGGCCAAGAGCTAATCCCCTTAAAGTTATGATCTTTAGTTCCCACACATTCTATATACTAGTGGATTTAATTTTGTCATTTACTCTTGTAATTAAGTGATTTTTATATTCCCATTATTTAAAACATATTGTCAATTATATAAACAATATTTATTATTTGTCTCGTCACTTGCGTAGTGCCTTTTGAGGTAATTGAGGGCTATTTTCTTCGTAGGACCTCATCATCTTGATGGTAGCGAATCCCCTCCTTTACATTTTTGGTGAACCTAATATGAATGAAATCATGTTGAATCTTTTTGTTCAAAATTTTAATGCTTTTGATAATGCATTTTTTGAGAAGGATTTTGATATTTTAGTAGATTCCTTGGATGATTTCTTAGAGACATCTCCTTCTACTCAAAAAAATTTTAAACAATATTTTCCATTAAAACCTTCTTTTTTGTAAGTTCAAAAGTCCATAAATGTGATGAGTCTCTGTCACCCGTTAAAGGCCTAAGAGACCAATCATTCATGTGACTCTAGGTATCCCTTCTCCTTGGAGGAATAATTATATTTATGGGGTGCCTATAAAAGGCAATACACAAAACCTTTACATGAGATTCATGCAATCTAAGGATCCCTCTTATAGAGTGGTAGCCCATACTTACTGTAGACACATAAAAATGACCAAGGCCTACAAGCACTATTTTACCACCTTTTCGTCCTAGCATAATTATGACATTTTCAAATATTAATTAAATAATTCATAATTATTTAATTAATTCATGACCCCTTTTATTATTCCTGATTAATAAATAAATATTTTGATTTATTTATTTAATGTGTCACTAATTATCTAAAGTCTTCTCATAATTAAACAAAATTTAATTAATCTTTGTCATTAATGTCCTTTTGACTATTAAATAAATATATTTTAATATATTTATTTAATATGTCACTAATTCCCAAAATCTTCTTTTAATTAAATAGATTTATTAGTTTATTTAATTAAATCAATTACCTCTTCTAAATTAAATAATTATTTCTAATTATTTATTTTCCTTATGTGATATTTCTCTCTTTCTAAATAAAAAAAATTATTTAAAATAACTTCACATGGTTAACTGCTTCTTCTTTTAGTAAATAATCTTAAATCAATTATTTACTATGTCACTAAATCAATATTTTGAATTAATTTTAATTCAAAATGAAAATACTCTTCTACAAATCATGTAATTGCTAAAATTACTGATTTTCTAAAATCTCATCTTCTTATCTTTTGATTTTTACTAATCTCATGTCACTTACACATTCATTCTCCATCCTTGATTTAATTTCTTAAATTAAATCTTGTCCACTCATTTGAGAATTTTACCCTAACCCTAATTGAGAGTGGTCATTTTGAATCTTGACCATTGATTCTAGGGCATTTTTCTCAATCCTCAATCTTATCCGTTCGTTCAAGATTTCATTTTCTATAAAATGGAAATCTCATCCTTATTTTCGACATCTCTTAATATTGTGATCTCTTAATATTGCAATCTCTTAATATTTGCAGTCTCTTATTATTATCATCTTTTAATCTCTAAGATTTTTGATCGTTTACATTCTTGCTTAACTACTTGCATTCTAGATTTAACTTCATTTTGCATTTAGTTTATACAAAATCCTTCAAAGCTTTGTTTAGGGCTAGTCCATTTATAGAAGTTTTCTCATGAAATATAAGGGCACACCCTTCATCACAAAAAGCTAAGAAGGTGCAATGGAAGTCAGCCATGGAAGAGGAAAGATTGGGTGAAGTTGTTTCTTGTTTCTTCTCTTATTTCTTGTATGCATTTTATTGCTTTGTTGGATTTAATTAATTTACATGCATGCATATGTTACTAACAATCTATCATGTAGAAAATCCATCATTACATTGGTGAACCCTAACGTTTCCTTGTTAGTGTAATTAATATTTAATTACACTTGCATAACTTTACCTAGGTTTTTCTTAGGTAATAATTAGTTTACTTAATTAATAAGTAAGATTTATTTAGTTGATCTATTTTTAGGTCAACATTAGGGTTGCATACATTGCTTTTATAAATAAATTTTCTTATTGTAATTTCTTAATTCTGAATATTATCAATTTGCACATTTCATGCAAAGGTCTGCTTTTTTAATGTTTTATTTTATGTAGAAGGTGTTTAGATTTGCATGTTTGATCTAGGGTTTCTAACATGGTATCAAATCCTTGACATGCAACCCCTTCTCAAATTCTGGATAAATTCATTATAGAGTTTGTTTGGGGTTCCTCGAGGGTATCATGCCTTGAGTTTATTTATGCAGTGTCTTGGATCAGATCGGGCACCACCATTGGATTCAAAGCACTAGAAAAAGCCAGGTTTGGATTTCATTTTGTAGGTTTTGGTCATGATTTGCCAGATCTGTGAGGGTTTCATGTTTGCTGATTTTTTGGAAGCTCTGGAGATAGCTAATTTTTCATAGAATTTTGAGCACAAACGAAGGTCACCATTGCATTTGTAGCAGCCAAAACCCTAAGGACGCTTCTCATTTGGTCGATTTTTGAACACTTGATCCGAAAGGCAAAACAATTTTGCTAGGGAAGCCATATGGCCTCCCCAACACGTATTTCGAGGCAAAAATGACACACAAATTGAATAAAATGATCTAAACTGACATTGGTTTCTGCACCTCTAGTTTTTTCCATTCATCACCGTCGAGCAGCCACGGAGCGGCCACCAGTCTACCACCGCCACCGGTGGCTCCCCCTTCCATCACCACAGGCCTCCTTCTGGCCCTTGCGGATAGAGCCTACGATCCTATGGGGGACCGGGCGCTATGCGCCCAACCCCTGCTCGCTTCTTGCAGACACCCACCAGTCATATGGAGGACTAGGGGCTCCACTCCAACCCCTTATCCAGCAGCCCCTAGTCACACACAGGACCAAGGGCTGAATTTTTTTTAGCCCCCTGGGCTGCCTGTAGGCCTTATTGGCCAAATTGGAGTGCTCTTACAAAATTGGGCGTAACTTTTGCATACGGTGTCCTTTTTTCACAAACGAGATACCATTGGAAAGCTGATTCCAACGCCAATCCATTGGTGAAAGTAGTTTTTCCTGATTTTGCTCCAGTTTTATTTTGGTAGGTCCTTGAACTCAGAACTTGTGTTTTTCACTCCGGGGGGCATATCTTTTGATTCAGTGATCCTTTTTTCGCCATTCTTGCAGCATTGGAAAGCTAGTTCAGTCCTCTACACAGATTTGAGGTCTTTTTTAGTTTTATTTTTATGTATGTTTAGGCATTCACTCCTTTTTCAGTCATTGGGGATTGTTATAAATGAACTGATATAAAGTTCCATCAGGGGGGTTTCTTGCATAATAATCTTCATTGTGTTTTGATGAAAACTTGAATGGATTGTAATCTGGTTTCTTAGTTTCTTTTGGCCATTTTTTTCTTAGCTTGACACATATCATATTCATATCGGTTCACACTTTAGATTGGGAGCGTATGGTTAATGATCTGCATCAGATCCATCTCAGTTTGAGGGCCACTACATTTGTGGTTAATGTTCCAAAGTCTTTATGGTAATTTTTACCATGGAAGAGTTTCAGTCTTATTTTGATATCGACATCAAGATTCATGGCTTCTAGATTCTGTCATGATCATATCATCTACTTTTGCTTTATGGATTCCAGGGTTGTTCCAGTTTGGAGTGTTCGAGTGTTTTGTGGCATAGGGTCTGTTGTTGCTTTTATCATGATTCCTTGAGTCGATCAGTGACTCTCATCCAGTTTCAGTAGTAGACAAAAGTGTCTTTCCTTGTTTTCCAGATTGCAGTTCCAGTGCTTCTTTGTACCAGTCATCTCATTATAGGGGGGGTTGTCCCACTAGCTTTTCCTTCTCTACCTCATTATTGCATTTGTACATGGGTACCTGATCAGGCCTTGTTGCTGGGACCCATTCATGCTTTCTTGCATTCATCTTAGGTTTAGGTGCATTCTTTTTTAGTCTCTCTAAGTTGTACTTATGGGGGGTGTTAGTGTAATTAATATTTAATTACACTTGCATAGCTTTACTTAGGTTTTTCTTAGGTAATAATTAGTTTACTTAATTAATAAGTAAGCTTTATTTAGTTGAGCTATTTTAGGTCAACATTAGGGTTGCATACATTTCTTTTACAAAGCAATTCTCTTATTGTAATTTCTTAATTCTAAATATTATCAATTTGCATATTTCATGTAAAGCTCTACTTTTTTGATGTTTTCTCTTATGTGGAAGGTGTTTAGGTTTGCATGTCTGATATAGGGTTTCTAACATTCCTTAACACATTTTTGTAGGTTCTGGTATGGCTTCTGGTTTTAATTTTGTAGGTATAGGTACTGAATGACACAATTGACAAACCGTGTGATTGAAATGCTCTGTTGCGCCGCATTCGACTTCATGTGCAACACATTTCCTTTGTCACACCAAATTTGATAGACCGAGCAATGTAATAGACCTATTGCACTATATTATCCAGCCTTTGAAACACAAACACCTGATTGAGTTGAATATGCTTTATCATGATGCATTTGACTGGTAAGATTTTTTCCCCGATTTTCTTTTTTTTAAGTTTTTTCCTGTTTTCTTTATTTCTAGATTAGAGTTTTCTTGGTGCTACTAATCTATTTTCCATAGTGTGTGTCCAGGTGGAGTTAGTTAAAGTGTATTGTTTCTTTTTTTTTCATTTTCTTCAACACATCTTGCATTCTTTTCACTCATGGGATAAAATGAACAAACATGTAAGTGCATAAGGCTAAAATGAACAATACACTTTGTTTTACATGGGTTTAAAATTAACTCTTAGTTAGAAAATACTACAAATAGTTAAAATAGATCCCCTTGTTTAACAAACACTAAAAATGGATAAAATGAACCCCATGTATTTTTTGTTTGTACACATTTGATTTTGGGTTTAAAATGAACAACATGCGAGTGTGAGTTAGCATATTCATGTGCTGTCTCTTTTTTTCTAGACAAAAATTGATTGAACTATGAATATGTTGGCTTTCTTTTGTTAAGCCTTAGATTTTGGGCCTTCTTTGGTGTGAAAAAGTACTCACCCCAAAGCGACTCAAACGGGGAACGTGCTAAAGCCAAGCGATGCCCAACCGGTATATAAATTTGAATGTTAAGGAAAGCTTAGCATCATAGAACTTCCTACAGACCAGCAATTGACTCCCCAGTACCCTTGTGGTGAATCAAAACTTGTATATTGTAACCTGTGCAGACTAGGATGATAATGCCTCTCGCATGGCCTTCTGAATGGGTGCTTGAAATAAATATATTTTTGTAGAAAACCATAAACCTTCTATTCATTGGTGTAGCAATGGTCGTTACCAAGGCACTCACACCTATACAGTTCTTAGTAGAAATGATCAATCTACCATGGGAGTTTAATGGAGGTTGGAAGCATTGTTACCCTGAGAAGTGAGTGCACTATAAGGGGGGGCCTATTGGGCCAAGCTTCTGAATTCATTCGCTAAGGATATGTGGTTCGTGGGATCCATAAGAATATTGTCTTTGCAGCCCTAGGATTTTTGTGAATGTCTTCAATGTGGTTGATTTTCATTTCTTTTTACAACACCAACTGTTTGCCAACTTGTTTTCAAAAAAATTCAAAAACTTAACATCAAACCTACTAAAATCTGAGACAAACTGGTAAATTTGTTGAAACTTTTTCCAATATTGCTTCCTGCGACGCACTCGCTCTGTCAAACCGCATTTGTTACATTCTGAGCCACAATCTCTCTAATGAGCTGTATTTGAAGCATCCTACATTGCAATCAAAATTTCACATAGCATTTGATCTCCCATATGCCGCATTCACCCTTTCAACTTGCATTTGATTGAAATCGAGTCGCATTTTCCATTCTGAGTCACATATGCTTTGTCTTGTTGCATCCACTACGGCGCATTTTCCAAACTTCACAACCATCTTCCCACTGTCAAAATTGAAGTCCAAAACTTGTCTTTTCCAGAATTCCATCAAGTCTTTCTTTACTATTATTGTTTAAACCAGACATTGAACTCCTCATCTTCCCTCAACATTGCATTATAGATCACATTTTTAGGATCACAATAGGATTCCATTTCCATTCCATTAGTTTCATTGTTAACTCTGCCATATCCTTAGACACTCATTTTTGCAGATTTTAGGAGTAGACTCTTACCATCCATTGTCAAAACTTTGCATTCAATACTAGGTTATCTTTGGACTTAATCACCCCTTGTCTTTCAGTCAATATCCTTGTGAATTATTTCCCACTCATCAGTTTAGTGCACGAAAACTTCACCTTCTCACTCCTTGTCCTTTTATAGTCCATTGATATTTCAAACTTGAATCACTGCCAAAAATTTGCTTGTTTAAGTATTCCTCTCCTTAGATTTACCAATAGTGGGTACATCTTAGGCTCACTTTAGTTGTATACCATTTATTATCTCCATTTTAGTGTCACACCATTTGCATTCACAAAATTTTGGTCTCATTTTGGTCTCATTTGCATTTCATAACTTTCCTCAATTCCAAAACCTAAAAACATAGTGTCATATTTAGGTCATTCTCCCCCATCATCCCAAAGTTGAGAAAAAATTTTATGGTTGAAACTAGATTATAGAGAAAGAAAAGACTCATGGCTTCTTTTGGACAAGACAAAAAAATTCTTAGTTTCACAAATGACATGAATTCCTTCCCTAATGACATGAACAATCTTTCTAGTGACATGGGAAATTCCAGTATCAATCCTTTCAGTGAGATGACCATCCCACCCTCTCCACAAAATATTTTTGAACAATTTATCCACAAAGACCCAAGTGGGGAAGTCTTTGAAGAAGACATACTAGTTATTGCCCAACACCCAAAAGTGGCCGCTTTTGTGGAAGAAGTGGTCTTAAATGACTCCGCCAGATTCCTAGCTATGATCCTTGACCAAGGGGCTAAGTTACCAAAGGTATTTGATCTCAATGCTCTTAGAGAAACATATCTCGATCCCCCATCACACAATCCTTCCATGGGATTTTCTTCATAAAATATCATCAACACCATCAATACTACCTCCCTTGGTCATGCTACCAGTGCAACCAATGTATCCACAATAATAAAAAAAACATCTATTGGGGGATCCTCTACTCATACCAACACCACATCACAATCCATCCCGCAACAAACTTCTTCACAAACATTTGGAACAACAATAGGTGCAACCACCTCAAACCTCTTTGGAATTTCATCTAGTTCGATGGGTACATCTAAAAACCTATTATTAGGCTCCTTGAATGCTATGGAAACCAACTCATCAAACCCTTTTGGGAGAAATGAATGAAGAGTTGTCATTCAAAGCACCCAACATAATTCTTCACAAGTTAATACCAACATTCCTCATGGCCACAATTTCTTATTTGGGCAAGGCAATCAAGACACCCAATCTTTCACTCCATTTGGGCATCAACATGCTCAAAATCAACAAGGCCCCCAAATTCAATCCAATATGGAAGGATATCATATCCCCACTTACGCCTCTCAAGTTCATACACAATGGCACATCCCTCATCAAAATGGTCATTTCCAACAACCAAATCAGAACACTCATTTTTCTCACCGACAACCAATTCCAAATCAACATATCTCATCACAATATGTGGGAACTCAATCCATCCCTATCACCAACATGTGTGATTCTACCAACAAACCAATTATGGAAGCACTCACACTCCAACTCGTTGCTCTTAACCCACAAGTGGAGACCTTGCAACAATCCAACAAATGTCTTACATGTCACATGACTTGTGTCAATATCCATTCGACACAACCTTGTATATGCCAGCCTTTCCTCATGGATATGTGGTACCTCATTTTCCTAAATACAAAGGAAAAACGAACCCTATTGAACACATAAGAGAATTCACCACTAGTTGCATGGACATTGTGTATGAGAAAACGTATCTCATGAGACTTTTTTCTAGACTTCTTGCAGGTCATGTACTGGAATGGTCCTCGCTATTGCCTAAAGGAATAAAAACATGGGATGAATTGGAAAAAAAATTTGTTGAAAACTATGCCTATAACATTGACACTGATATTGACATTGCCTCCTTATGTAGACTTACCCAAGAGGATGGAGGAGAGACTTTTATCTCATTTTTTCAAAGATGGAGAACCTTAGCAAGCAGATGCCTGGTGGAAATACTTGAAAAGGAGAAATTCACCATGTTTGTACAAAATCTCCTAGGACCACTAAGGTATGGCTTGCAAGTCCATTGTTGCACCACCTTTTTTGACCTTGTTGAAAAGGGTGTTCAGTCTGATGATGCCAATAATCAGTATCTCCCACACGAGTCTGACTGACTAAACCCACATAAAGATAAACATAGGGCATCCCATTGCCCAACTGCTAAATTTGTACTAGTGGCCAAAAAATGGGAATGTGCTCCCATGCCCAAATCATAAGAAGTGTGGTACCGCAACTGATACTCTGACCTTGATGATAGACTACCTCATGGAGCTAATGGTATAACATGGCCAACAAGCAAGGTCCCCAGGCAAAAACGGTCCTCTAACCCCACATGTGAACTAGTACCTCTCCCCATCCAATTGGAAATCCATGGTCATGGCGATCTGGAATCAATACTCGAGCAATCAGTGTTATGAGCATGGCATCCCACCATGGAAACTGGTCAGCCACAACATCCCTACCAATCTCATAACTGTCAATAACTATAGAACCACCACTGACATCCTCCTACATCTCTGATAGGGCTTGTCACCCTCAATGTGGATCATATACAACCCTCGCCCTATTGATTAGGATGCGCAAAATGTGATAAACATCCTCCAGGGTCACTGTGGCCTCTCCTGTGGGAAGCTGAAAGGAACAGGTCTCAGAATGCCACCTCTCATAGAGTGTTGTCAGTAGGCCCATGTTTTCCCAAATAATGGGCATGTAGGTGACATAGTATAATCCTAGTGTCATCAATCGTTGTTTCTCCCTGTCACTTAGGTTGTCTCTAAAGGTATATGTCGCTAGTCTGAACTCTCATGTATATATCGACACTAATTGTCTCTGCACATGCAGAAACAAGAATTATCACACATGGGTCAACATTATTAATATTGAGAAATCAAAGGTGCATATAACATGGGCATAAGAAAATTCAACTCTGGTCAACCATGGTAAATGACAATTGCATTGCATTGACTACAAATGCATCGCAGTTTATCACATGCGGCTCTACACCTGGCAGTTGCATCACAATAAAGAAAATGCATCGTTCTATCTTGAAATTGAGTAGTACCACAATGATTGCATTGTTTGACAACAAAAATGCATCATTTTATGGCACTTACATCATTCCACTTGGATTTTGCATCGCAACATTGCACATGCATCACAAAACACCGCACTTGCATCGCATTTTGACATTTGCATCATTTCCCATGTTGAATGCGATATTTTATGCTATAACCTAGCTACCCAGTGCACTTGCATCATGATGCAAACAAATGCATTGAACGCGAAGTCAATTGCATCTTACGAGATAGCATTTACATCGCAATGCATTCATTTTCCCCCTGTAACCTTAATAAATGCATAAAATTCAAAAAAATTACAAGTGGGATAGGGTACTTACCGGTGCCTCTACACCCTCAAGTCATTGGAAATTCCACACGTAGTAGCCATGGTGATCTATTGAAGGAATCACCATTGTCTCTTTAAGCTCTGATCTCTAAAAATTCTAAATAGAAAATGAGAAAACGACACTTGGTTTTTCTTTTTCAACCTATTTATAGGTTGAAAATTAGGGTCTTGACCTAGTGGGTTTATACTGGAGGCTCATTTGACCATCTTTGTCTGGAATTATGGATATCTTAGAATCGTCCATTCTCGAATATAATCATGCCTTGGTTTCTCCTATCATTAAATTGTTTAATCGAGACACTTTCCAATTTTTTTTTTACCTCGGGTCAAAATTCAAAAAAAATCCCGAGGGGGCATAGACACTTCATACCTTTTCTAGGGCATATTTTGTACTTGTTTTCTTTGCCATAACATGATAAACTGCATTAGGAAAAAGAGGGGCAAATGTAGACACATAAAAATGACCAAGGCCTACAACCACTATTTTACCACCTTTTTGTCCTAGCATAATTATGACATTTTCAACTATTAATTAAATAATTCATATTTGTTTAATTAATTCATGACCCCTTTTATTCTTCTTGATTATTAAATAAATATTCTAATTTATTTATTTAATGTGTCACTAATTATCTAAATTCTTCTCATAATTAAATAAAGTCTTAGTTTATTTAATTAATCTTTGTCATTAATTTCCTCTTGATTATTAAATAAATATATTTTAATATATTTATTTAATATGTCACTTACTCCCAAAATATTATTTTATTAAATAGATTTATTAATTTATTTAATTAAATCATTTACCTCTTCTAAATTAAATAATGATTTCTAATTATTTGAGTGACTTATGTGACATTTCGCTCTTTTTAAATAAAATAATTTTATTTAAAATAACTTCATATGGTTAACTGCTTCTTCTTTTAGTAAATAATCTTAAATCAATTATTTACTATGTCACTAAATCTTTATTTTGAATTAATTTTAATTCAAAGTGGAAATATTCTTCTACAAATCAAGTAATTGCTAAAATTACTGATTTTCTAAAATCTCATCTCATTGTCACATTCATTTTCCATCATTGATTTAATTTCTTAAATTAAATCTTGTCCACTCATTTGAGAATTTTACCCTAATCCTAATTAAGAGTGGTCATTTTGAATCTTGACCATTGATTCTAGGGCATTTTTCTTAATCTTCAATCTTATCCGTCCGTTCAAGATTTCATTTTCTATAAAATGGAAATTTTGTCCTCATTTTTTGACATCTCTTAATTAATAATGCAATCTATTAATATTTTCAATCTCTTATTATTATCACCTTTTAATCTCTAGGTTTCTTGATCTTTTACATTCTTGCTTAACTACTTGCATTCTAGATTTAACTTCATTTCGCATTTAGTTTATACAAAATCCTTCAAAGCTTTGTCTAGGGCTATTCCATTTATATAAGTTTTCTCATCGAATCTGAGGGCACACTCTTCATCACAACAAGCTAAGAAGGTGCAATGAAAGTCAGCAATGGAGGAGGAAATATTATGTAAGGTTGCTTCTTGTTTCTTTTCTTATTTCTCGTATGCATGTTATTGCTTTGTTGGATTTAATTAATTTACATGCATGCATATGTTACTAATAGTCTATCTTGCATAAAATCCATCATTACACTTACAACACTAGAAGGAATAAAAAAAAAATTAATCAACCTATTCTTTACCACCTCCTCAACTAAACCTTCCTCAGAAACCTAGACCTATAACTAAGCAACCGAGAGAGTATGATCCTATTTAGAAATTTTGTGCTTCTCCCCTCAAGATCTCACTTTGGGATTTACTTTAAACTACTCTGATTTAAACTAAGCTATGCTTAAGGAAGCCTTACAAAAGATCATTTTTCCTTCTTTTGTTCGGCCAAGTGATTTTAATGTGTTAATAAATCATATTCAAGTATATTAATCAAATATTATGTTCCGTCCACATGAACTCCCACCTCCAAAACTGAAAACTCAAGCAAACCTTTGATGATAATAGTCTAAATTAAAATATTGGCATTAGATGTGTTGTCGTTCATACCAGTTCAACACTCAACATATGTAGCATTGATTTATTTCCTAAAATTAAACTAGATTCAACATATCTTGATGCTTCTTCTTTATATAGTCATGGGTTTGATAATTCTAGTTGACAAGTCTTAGGCACGATAATCTTTCCTTTAAGGTTGGGACTCGTTACCATACCCACCCTCGGATATGTTATGTGAGGATCTTTACCATACAATCTTCTCTTGGGAGGGCCATGCATTCATGATTTAAGAGTAGTTACTTCTAATTTACATTGTTCTATGAAGTTTGTTGCTATTAATGAGGTGACCACAATCAAGGCTGACCCAAATGTTGTACACTTGTGTGAAATGGTAGTTTCTAGTTAACTTTAGTTACATATACTCTATAAAATTATATGCATTCATTATATTCTAGTGTGTTGAAATATACTCTAGTAGTACCTATCAAACTAAGACTCTCAAGATAGATCTCCCTAAAGAAGATCCTTCTGAAGAAGAATTTTTTGAAACCTACTCCTTTTATTTATTTTCCTAAACTGAATGTGTGTTTAGGTTATGATTGGGGATCCTTGAACTTTATTTATTCTTATTTCGAGGAGTATAATGTAGATTCAATCCACTTAGACATTCCAAAAATATCATTTTCCTCTCCTAAGAAGGATTATTATTCTTCTATGAAGAAGGGTGATATTGTAGTGTGGAGTATGTACTTTATAGTAATCCTCCTTCTCATGAATTGTAATCACATTATGGACCAAGATTTAATATCTTCTCTAAGTCCATTTATGGAGGTAAAGGTTGCAGGGAATAGAAAAAAGGGTTTTAATGTCCCATTAAAGGCTGATCCATGTGACTCTAAGATTGGACTTGGATAGCACCCCATAATTTCTAAGGTGATTTTGTGGTTGAATTTCAAAATGGTTTAAGTCAAATATCATCCTCTTAAACTAATTCATCCTAAATACAATGAAAGAAAGGTTCGCTCTTGTAAGAGTTGGTATAAAATAGCTTACACCATACAATCTATTTGGTTGAAGATTATAGCCACCCAAGATCTAAGAAATTCATGAAAGAACATGAGAGATCAATATGCAATGCTCATTATTTCAATGGAATTAAATCTAATAGAATTGAATAGAAAATTGTTATGAGAATCCCTTGGTTATATAGCCAAGGTGTGAAATGGGATTAAATAGGATTATGACAAGTGTCTTAATCCTATGTCATGTGACAACATATTATAACTACCTAGGACACATGTGTTAGAATTCAAAAGATAAGGTACGATTTAATGAAAACTAACACCTTTTTGAAATATTCCCTCCTAGGACCTAAGTATGCATAACATGTAAATAGGGACTTCTAATTAATAGATTTGTAAAACCCATATTACACCAAAACGTCCCCCTTAAGTGCAACTTAGGGAGTATTAAATTATTATGCAAATTATAGAAATATGGGTCACAAGTATGAGGCCATATTAGGTACCCATGTAAAAAAGAAAATGCAATCTCTCACAAATGGAGGAAAGGAGAAAACCTAGTGGGACAAAAGTCCTCCCTAAATGAGAGATGAAAAACAAAATACTCTTAATGAATAATGAGGACAAAATCCCATGTGAGGAAAAAGTCCCCCCATAAGAGAGAAGAAGAAGAGAGACCATGAATACCCCCCTCAATGTTGACTCTCCTATAATGATGGTAGAAGCTAGACATTGAATAGTGAAGATGATCCAATAAATTATCAAACAACATTCCTCCCCTTAGGAAGAAAAAAAACCAAGATGGTATGCAAGATGTCTTCCCATTCCTAAAAGGAATATGAGGGAAGACAGATGATGTGAGATGCCATCAAATAATGCTCAAGTGTCTCCATGTTGATGCTGAAATTTGTAACACTCCAAACAAGTGTTCTAGGCCACACTACAGAATAAGACAATCTAGAATATTCTAAAAACTATTTTACAACACAATCAAAAGATAAAGATACCTCCTTTGATGATAAAGAAGCCTCCAAATTTTGTCCAAAAGTATCCACCATCATGTCAAATTGAGAAGGATGATCATGTAGAGAATGAACAAGAGGGTCAGAATGTTCCCTTGCAACAACTAAAGAACGATCATATCCATCAAAAAGAAGATGAATGCAATCAATGATGTTTGCAAAATATAAAATGTGGGACTCACAAAACAAACTAGCAATGTCTATCAAGTACTCATTCCAAGTATCCATCTCTAGAAGATGATGTATGTCCTGCTACACTAAATCACAAGGAGCCAAAACTATGGCAATACAAGAATCCTCAAGTACAATAGTATATGAAGGAGATCGGATATCAACACCTGGCACTAGATCCTCAATAGATGAAACAATACCAAGATTCAAATTACCATACTGAATCTCCTCAAAACTAACCACACTAGATGATTAAATGTGAACATCTATTGAATCAATAGGAGAAAAATGTGAGAAGGTGTACACTTAAGATTGGTGATCAACCTCCCCAGCTGTAATGATACCTTTTCTATGAAAATCCCAGATTATGACAAAATCTGGTGTGAATTCAATACTCTTTCCTACTCCACCATGTTTGATTGGATAGATAGAAAGTATAGTTGTTGACAATGAACAAAAAGAACATATTTAAATTATTTTTCATCCATGTAAATGGATCCCTTCCCACAAAAATTCATATGTGTGTTGTTAGCCATCAAGATGTGTGGTTATTAACATCTTGAATGAAGAGAACATACTCTTTGATGAAAAAATGTGATGTTAGGATCTTGAATCAAGTATCCACCTTTCTGACTTACAATCTGCAAAGGAAACATGTGATTTCCCCTTGAGCTTATCAGACTTTGATGAAGAATATGATGCTTATTAAGAAGATGCTTCAACTCATCAATTTGTTTGGAATAACATTAGTGTCCATCATGCCTTGATTTATTGCAAGATGCACATGTAAGCTTCTCTTTATGTCTTGTTCTTTTTCTTCTTTTTCTTCTTTTCTTATTTTTCTTATTATCAAGACTCATTGATTTCTTCTAAACCTTAGACTCGCTAGAAAATAATGATTTGACTTGGAAGACTTGATTAGACCCATATTAGTTAACTTATCTTCCTCTTGGAATAGGAGATTTGAAAATTTATCAAACTTAGGATCAATATATGATGCTCCCATAGAAAGTTGATGAGTATGAAAGCCAAAAATAAAGACAAAATACTTAGGACTAAGCTTGTATAACACTATTGGAAAAATTTCATTTATGTTGTTGTTGGAAATATGAGCATGAGGGATAATCACAAGGTATATTACTACGTGTTGCACTGTTTTCATTTTTACCAACATTGTATCTTGATATGAAGAATTTGGTGCACATCACTTTGGTTGGTTTTAACACGTCTTGAAATTATTATGCTATACAATTTTGCAACATGGTTTGATCTAGAGAAGTCAATTGTGTTGGAAATTAACTAAGTGTCAATTTAGCCAATTTAGTGTGATAGAGCATTCATTTTTGGGTCTACATTAGTTTGTAAATTAAGTTTCAACTCTACACTTCTAACATAATTTTTTTGGTTATTAGAACTATCTCTTTCCAAAATTTGATCATATTTTGGATTTTGGTTTGAGAGAGTCTAAGCAATAGAAGTTTGGTCTAGCAGTTTACAGTTATTTTTTGTATAATGCATTTGAGTGGGAGAGTTTTCACTTCTCCATAGATAGCTTTCTTCCTTTGTCTTTCAAGGATAAGTTCATAGTTTGGAATAGTGTATGAATTCTAGTTGGAATATTGTATGAATTCTTGTTAGTTTATTGAGCTCCATTGGAACTATATTTCATGCATATGATAGATGTAATTGTAACAGTTCAAAATAGGTTATGACCCAAAATCTCTCATTTATATTTTTCTCTATGGGTAGTGATTCCACTTGTAGTGTAAACTTCTGTAAATATATTATAACCGGCTAAATATCTTGTGAACTAATCCTCACCATGGTTTTTCCCATTTTGGGTTTTCCACGTAAAATTTTTACTATTCATTTGTTATGTGGTGTTGATTGATATTTCATGACTTCTTTCTTTATTATACTTGAATATTCTTTGGTGATTGGACATTTAATGTTTGAATGGTTTAAGCAAATACTAATTCACCCGCACCCCTTCCCCCCCCCTCCCCCCTCTTAGTATTGTGGGTGTTCAACAATTGGTATTAGATCTTGGTTACTTGGAAGGAGCTTACCTACTCGGGGAAGATCTTTGAGGTTAAACACATGGATAATAGAAAATTTTCTACTCCTCTAGAAGAGATTCCAAATGTAAGAATCATAGAAGAAGATTATATGGTTGAAAAAGATGGAGAAATAAAAGTTTCCCTTGAATATAGATTTGAAAGAACTAGGGGTGAAAACGAAGATCTAAAATAAAATGTTAAAGAATCAAATCAAGGCATAAGGAATTCATTGAGAAACTGAAGCAAGCAAATGAAACTATCACTAGTCTAAGAGTGCAAGTTGAAGA
This sequence comes from Sequoiadendron giganteum, assembly GCA_007115665.2. NCBI lineage: Eukaryota > Viridiplantae > Streptophyta > Pinopsida > Cupressales > Cupressaceae > Sequoiadendron > Sequoiadendron giganteum. Next base: position 432,062,570 of record CM021100.1, read on the forward strand.
AAAGAAAAGAGTCTAGGAATGCTTGAATGAAATGATGAAAATAAAATTAGAGGAATGCACAACGATTGAAAAAGAAGTTGTGAATATGCGATAAGATCTGAAGAAAGCAATGAGTCATGAAGAAAAATTCAAGATGAGTGCTACAAAGCTTAATGAGATGATTGCAAATTTGAAAGGCTCTAAAGAAAAAGGTGGACTAGGGTTTGAGACAAGAGAAATTTCAAATTTAGATCAAGCATCAAATACTGAAAAGAAGATTTTAGATAAGAACAATGGAAAATAGTTCTAGAATCAAAGAAGACTACCGATTAGACAACCAAATGCACAAAGGTAGCCATCTTTGTTTTTTGTCATTATTGCAAAAAAAATTTACATAAGTAAATGGAATGTAGAAGCATAATGAATCATAATGTTCCATCATTCTTTGGTCAATTATTTACATGCAATAAATTTTTTCATATAGCTAGAGAATGTAGAAGTCAAATGATGAATGGTTGTAATAATGGTATAATAGTTGAATCTTTCAAAGGCTACTATTATACATTTTATGGGTTTGGGTATAAATCTAATCAATGCATATCTAGAAAAAATGGAAGGAATGTTGGATATAAGAATATCACTTGCTACAATTTCAATAGGCCTGAACACATTGCTAATTTTTGCAAAAGCAGAAACACGAGGAAGGATAACTCGATAAAGAGGAATGAACCAGTAAAAAAGGTTGATCTTGTAGAAAAAAATGAGATGGAAAATATTTGGAGAAATAAAGGAGATAAAAAGTTAACGATGAACCTATGTCACCATCTAGTGTAGATGTGTCCTTTCAAAACTAAGTTAAGAGATTTAGCTCATGGGGAGATTTGATGAACATATTATTTCCCTTATCAAAGAAGAGGTGTTGATGCCTCAACACAAAGATATGTGATGTATATCAACATTCTTGATCTATTGGTGAAATTTGTGGAACATTAGAAGTTGATTGTGCACATAGTGAAAGGTTTACTAGCTCTATTGGTTGAAGCATTTAATGAAAAACTAGGTCAAATAAAAAGGATTACATGTGATTTGACTAACGAAAAATCATTCATAACAAGCATTGAGAATGAGCAGAGAAAAAAAGGAATTATCAAGGTGATCTATGAATTAGTGCATTAAAACCCTAGTTTGGTAAGCGAAGGAAAAGGTATTTACGAATCTTGTTTAAACTAGTTTTTAGAAAACCTTGTTTCAAAGTAGTTTGAATCTATTTTGAAATGGCTAAACCGAGGGTAATTGAAGTTACAAAGAAACCACAACCTAGATTTAAGAAATATCCTACCAATCAACAGAAGATGACCCATTAGGCGCTTTATCACATGTTTCATATGGGGTTTTGTTGATTGAGGATATTAGAATCTACATTCATGAAAAAATGAAATAATTTGATCAGGCTAAGCTAGAAGATCTATGGATTAAGGAAGTGATAAGAGACAATTTTTCCCTAAAACCATAGTATCAAAACCTAGTCACAAATAAATTGGATGTATGGCAATGGTTTCCAAATTTTTATTTTGATAGAAAGTGGGTTAGAATGGAATTGATTAGAATTGATGATAAAAAAAAATTGGACAAACATACCTAGCATGATAGTAAAAGAGGTGATTAGAGAGGTTACGGGTCTATACTCCACTAGACCTATTCCTATGTTGAAATCAATTAAGAATGAAGTGGTAATGGAACTCATAGGTGCAACATATGACAAGAGAGCTTTAGTAGTAAATCCCATATGGAATCTATCTAGGAGGTATGTAGCAATGTTGATTGGGTAAAAAATCTATTTCACTAATAGAGATAATTGCCTATTTATCACCATAAATAATGTGACATATGATATGGTTGAAAAAGGAATGGAATATGATCTTTGTGAGTTGCTAAGGCAATAATTGATGGAAAATTTAAAGCAACTAAAGGAGAAGAAGTATAAAAAGAGTATGGTACTTTGGGTATGTATTTAATTTTTTGCTTTTGACAATAACTCCCCAAAACTAAAGGAGTGAAATGGTTGCAAGGAAGAGAACTTACTCATCAGATCAAATATTTTATTAGTAGTCTTGGTGACATGAATGCACAAGATGAGGCACTTCTTGCGTTATTTACATTTTTTTAGAAAAGAATTTATGGGAGAGACACAATTCTAAGGAAAATGGTATAGAAATATAAAATTCACATCACATTTTTGGTTAGTACTGATTAATGAATCATGATGGTAGTTGAACCAAGGATAGTGTGGATCCCTACATTGGCATATCAAGTTAATGAACATGAAATTGTCAGTTCAGTTGATATTTTGTGGAAAAGTGGAAAGGATACAACTAGATAGATATATGTCACTTATGAAGAGAAATCCATGGAGGTGCACATGGGGCATAAGAAACTATTAATACAAAAGAAGGCCAAACATATGGTTGAAGAGTGTAGAGGAAATGTGTGTCTCAAATGAGCAAATGTAGTATGCAAGATTAAAGGTAAGGGAGAATCTAGTGTTGCAAGAGGATCCAAAAGCACAAGAATATCTGGTAGGATAGATACCACTCTTGGAGTTCTATTCAGAAGTCTTTGGGACTAGGAAACCTATTGGATGGAAAATAAAAACAACTGTTATTCCTCTGATGAAGGAGGGCTCCCCTCTGATTGTGCATATGACAGGGACAAAGAAGAAGGCTAGTCTCATAGCACCACTTGTTTCCTCTACAAAGAAGAGTTAAAAGAAAAAGGAAGTAAGAAAAAATATTGCAGTTGTTAATGCAACAAAAGAAGAAGAATAAATAGAGGAAGAAGGACCACAGTGTTGCATAGGCGGTTGCCATTACACCAAAATATCTAGCTATCAATTTTTGATACAAGGAATAAATTTATACAAGATCCAAGATCCAAAGGAGGCAATTAAGCCATGTCAAAAACCCAAGCACAACATTGCATAGTACAAGGAGACCAAGCATGAAACTCTTACAACAATCCCCCTCAGTGCAAGTGAGGAGTTTGTAGTGTACGAAAATGCATACCCTTACATTTTCACACTTGTTTGGACTTGACTTGTTTTATTTATCCCTATTTATGTCTTAATTGGTCCTATTTCGCATCCACAAGCCTAATGAACTATATATTTTTATGGCTTATCCCCACAAACATCAAAGGATAAATCATAGTTTAATTATGTTGGCTATGTGTCCTTGATTTTTGGGTCGAGACTAAGACACAACCTATAGCATCTTTGTCCCCTAAAGGTCGCGGGACCCTAATTTCAAATGGACCTTAAATGGACCCCTCTTTGGATTTTGTTCCTCAAGTTTCAAGACTTGGGACTAAGACACCACCCATTGTGTTTTAGTCCCCCTTAAGTTATTTTTGGGATTTAAATTCAAATCTTGGTAAGATTTAGCCTCCTTTAATTAATGATTTCATATTTCAGCTTGTTGTGGTGTAATTTTGGGATATTAAGCATGGATAAGTATAAATACAAGGTTGCTTCACTCATTTTCATCCTAATAATTCATGAGATCAAGCTAATACTTTTGTGAGAGCATTCCTAATAGTATAATTGAGTTTTCAACAACATTCAAGAGCAATTCATCAAGCATTTGGAGCCATCATTGAGATTCAAGCATCATATCAAGGATATTCTTGGATCATGTGTATTTTTGAGATAAGATTTGTGATATATGGTTTTGATTCAAGTTAAGATCTATCAAGCATTCATTAGATTCAAGATCTACTTCCAAGCTAGCCATCTCATACAAATTTGCAGATTTCAAAACAAGGCTTTTGTGAGTTGCAACATAGAACTTTGTTCATTCATCATTTCCCTTCATTATTCTATTTCATTTCAAGGTTTAGTTACCAATAAGGGGTTTGACCAAGGAAAACCCCCATTCAATAACAATCAACAAGTTTTTCCTCTCTTGCATGTTTGTGATTGCAGATTTAGGTTGAAGAATTGAAGATCATTTTAAGTGAAAATTTACAAAGTTGCGAAGTTGCATTGCAAAGTTGTCATCTCCATGGTAACTCACCTATAGGCTAGATCTAGGGGATTTACGACCCAAGATCCAAAAAGAGGGAAGTGTAGAAATTGGACCTCAAGATCACATTTAGAGATTTATAAATTCTAGATGGGACTAAGTCACCGCCTAGGGTGTCTTCGTCCTCTTTAGGGTATTTTTCATATATTCTTTGAGATCTAGTTCTGGCATCTGAAGATCCTGCATATGTCCCAAAAAACAACAGCGGGACTAAGACAATAGTAGGGGAGCATCTTAGTCCTACTTAGCATATTTTTACAACTTCTTTGTATTTTTTGATTCCTTATTACATCTCCATACTTCCCAAGTACAAATACCCTAACTTTTTGTTCCATAATTTCATCACTTGCACTTATCATTTAGCTTTCATTACTAAGTTTTTTGAGTTGAATGTTAAATTGTCTTTTCCAAGCTTTTTCTTGGTGGTAAACCCCTCAAAGTTTAAAGAACCCCCTCTTAGGTCTTCCCTATTGATAATTGACTCATCCTTTGGGTTGATAGTCAATCCAATTTGGGATCCTAGGACATTATTGAATGACATAAGGACAAATAGGGGCATCTCAACACCCACTATTTTCTTTATGGTTCATTTTCATGAGCTTGACCTTTAAGAACATTCATTTTCTGATTTGGAGTTCATTAAAGTCCTAGATCTAGGTGGCATTCATTCTTGCATCAGTGAAATTTCATCTAACTTTTCTCATATTCGCATTAGTGAAAGTGCATATAGGTTTCATTTTCTCTTTCTTACATCATTTTATCTCATTGAAAAATTGAAAAGTGCATTGTTTATCATCCTAATTGCATTTAGAAACATTGTTATTGCATTCAAAATAAATTAGAAAAAATTATTCAACTTTGCATCCAATTGCTTGTCATTAGTCACTTTTTCTTGCATTCATTTACAAAGTTTTATGTTTCTAAACATTAGGTCCCTAGGTAGGCAACCTGGGAACACTGTAAACAACTCAATTTTTTTTGTGTCTCTACAAAAAACCTTTACTAGGATTAAAATTTCCTCCCAAGCATCTTAGTCCCTCTGTGGGTTTTTGGCTCAGAACCCTACATGTGTTGTTTTCCTTTTGTTTCACTTTTTGGGACTTCAAAATTTCACTAGTGGGACCAAGATGTGCTTGTTGCCATCTTAGGCCCTATTGAATTTGAATTTCTAGTTTTTAGGGTTTAAATCCACTATTTTGTGTTCCTGTTTGATGCCATTGGTTATCTATTTTAGCTAGTTGAGTTTCTGTTCCATGCATTTCATGCATTACTCAATTCCAAATTTGAATTTACAAGATTTCATCTTTTAGGTTCTTGCATAGTACAATTAGTAAATTACCTTATTTCAATTCCAAAAATTTCTTTTAAACATTTCACTTTAGGTCATTGAATTGCACTTTATTTACTTTTCTTTGATAGCATGTTTTCTTTCAAGAGATGTGGATTTGATATGGTTAAAAGTGGATTTCATAAGTAAAACATCCCCTCTTATGAGTTCAATTTAGATGACAATAATGAGGTCATTAAGAAACATGTTATTCATCCTTCTACTATCTTTCATAGCTATGAGAACATCTTAGAGAAAGTGGATCAAACCATTGGCACAATCGTTAATATTACTTTTCCTATTGGTGAGGATAGTATGATACAAGAGGATGCAAGAATAGACAATAATAACAATCATACTTATTCTTCTACTAATACCTCTCCTATTAGTGAAAAAGGTATGTTGGTGAAAGAAGATACAAGCATCGAGAATCTTGGTTGTCCCTCTCCTCCTCTCCATTTGGAAGATATTAGAAAATAAGAATATGAGATCATAGAAACATTTCTAAACATTACCTTACCTAGTTTTCATTCATCTCTTTATTGTGAGAATGTTTTAGTGAAAGAGGATGATATCATAGATATCCATGACAATCAAAATTATCCTTCTCCTAATATCCCTCCTCGACGCAAAGAGGATAGGTTGGTGTTAGAAGAAGCACCTATTGAGATTCTTGAGAATATTATTCCTCCCTTCCCTAATGCTTCTACCATTTGGAAAGATCTATTCGGTAAGCTTGAAAATCATAGTTTTCCTTCTCTCGATGCCTCTCATTATAGGGTAGATGGTATAGCAGAAGAGAATGAGACCTTAGAGAAAAAAGATAAAGTCCTAAACAATCATAAAAATAAAATATAGCCTTCTCCTGATATCCCCACTATTGATGAACAAGACAAGGGTATGTGCAGGATCATGATGGACCAAAAAGTGGTGATATGTAAGTGATATGATGGCCCATGTGGTTGACGATTTTTTTTTACCCAAAATTGATGAAATGAAAAGGGTTTTTAAAGGAGATCTTATATTTCCACCAATATAAATTATGCTTTACTTTGAACCTAATATATAATTATTATTCATTTTCTATTTGAATTACGACTAAAGTCCTGATAGATAGGACGACTGAAAAACATCTATAGCTTTTAAAGGGTATCACATTTTTTGAATCTAGAACATGTTTCACATTATATGCTTCACATAGTATAGGATTAAAAAAACATGAATTTCATGAAGTTTTGACCAAGTTAAGGTGGTCAAACGTACGAGTTTTTATATTTTTTAAAATTTGTAATAAAAAAAAAATTAATTATTTACTTGGAAAAAAATTATAAAAAAATATACATCACATTAGGACATGAGTCTTCTACATATCTAAAATATTATAAAAAAATATTATGATTTTATTGTGGTTAGGGTGGTCAGACAAACACCTACTTCTTATTTTTTCCTTGAAATTTAAGTACTACTACATTGAAATTTTAAATTTTCACCAAATAGGTTTTATTGAAATAAAAATAAACCTATTAGTTTAGAAACTACATTCAATTTTCAACAGATTCTATTCTTACATATTTTTGAAATAATATAGCTAACTTATTCAAATTTTTATGTCAAGTTGCCTAACTCTGATTTTTCTGAATTTTATTGCCACTTAAGGGCTTGTTTTTTCCATGATGATCTTGCACATTCCCACAATTAAACCATCAATAACTCCCTTACATGTGATGAATTCATCTTGGAAGAACCAGCCCTTGAATGTCAAGAATATTTGGTTTGTAGTTCTCTTAAAAATCCTCCTACTAGGGAAGCTATAACGGTGGAAGACAATGATAACATTGATAATAGTAATTCCTTAGATGAAGATTATGAAGTAACATTAGACTCCTCTTCACTAAGATATCATGAAAATAAGCATAAATTTTTTGAGGTTATGCACATTAGATACCCCTTGGAGTACTCTATTGAGCCTAAACTTATCATTTATGCACCCTCTCAAAAACCACAAGTTCAAACAAACCCATCCTTATCCTCAAACCACCAAAGAATAATGTTTCATAGCAACTGAGTTAAAATACTATTTCTCATACATAGAACACTAGGAACAATCCACAAACAAGACAAAAACCTTCAACATCTGTCTCGTTACCTAATCCTATCTTACCAGGCCCCCCTCATTTTCCTTCACAAAGTAGAAAGGAGTATGATCTTGTTGAATAACTTAAGAATACTCCCACAAAGATATCCCTCTAGGAATTGATTGAAAATTCACCTAACTGTCACACTATGTTTTAAAGTGCCCTGTAACAAGTTCCTATCCCTTCTAATGTGCAACCAAATGACATAGATACCATGATTCAAGGACGTAATGCTGACATTTTTTTCCACCAAAGTGAACTCCTTTATTTAGAAGTGCAAAAGCAATGTGACTCTTTCATGATCATAGCTCAATACAATATGATAGGGATAAAGTGAAACCTTGTGGACAATAAATCAACCTTAAATGTGTGTAATGCAAACCTTTTGGATAAGCTTGGTGTTGATAAATAAAAATCCTACCCGCCTCTTTATTTATTAATGGATTTGATAACATGCGAAAACAACTACTTGGTGTAATCACTTTACCTATTAAAGCTAGAAAGGCCACATTAGAAACACCAATCTATGTTATGCCTCATGATCTTTCATATAATCTTATTTTAGGTAGACTATGGATTCATGCAATGAATGGGGTACCTTCCACCCTTCATCATAAAATGAAGTATGTCTACAACAACACAGTGTACACACTTTAAGCTGAACTTGAACCAAATAGTTGTTTGAACATTGAGAAAAAAAAAGAGAATCCTTTAAAAACATTGAAACCAACTACAAAAGTAGAAATCGTATAATAGAAAGATAGAAAAACATATTGATGAAGTCAGGAAGCTATTAGAAGATGATTGGGGTTCCTTAGACTTCGAACCTACATTCATGGGAGAATACAAGATCATAAAAAAAGACTCTAAAAAAGGAAAATCAAAGGAAGTAATGTCAACACAAAATTTGGAAGACCATTCGAAAGCATCCACCTCAACCACTTTAGAGGAAAAATTAAATTACACAACAAACTTTGACGAGATAGACTATCAACCATTGAATCTAAAAGAAATGAAAAAAATTTATGGAAAAGGTTATGAGCTTATAAAACAACTTGGATATAGTGGAAAAGGATGTGGTGCTAAAGAGAAATTTGTCTATGTCCCTATAGAACCTAATGTGAAAAAAACAACTCATGGTATTGGTTATTGTCCTATGATAGAATTCAAACCATCAAACAAACCTTCACTCAATATTAACACTCTTACAAAAGATTCCTCTAAGCTGAATTTAACAATAGTGTATCTTGAATTGATAGATACTAGTGGTCTTGATTGTTATCATTTGCAAGAAACAAATAAATCCTCACTTAACATCAATGTCATCACACAAAACGCTTATGATTTGAATTCCATAAATTTTACATCCCCCTTTAAAGAAGAGAACACAATATTTCAATCTAAAGATTCTTGTATAGGTATGACAACTAATACTAAGAAAGATATATCTTTGTCGGAAAATGAAGAAACATATAAGATACCATTGATCAAGAGGTTATCTTGTTGAGACTGCTTCAAGATCGTAACTCATATCCCTCCTTTTAGGAATACGAAATAAATTTTACTATAAGAATTCATTTTGTGCATATCATAGACTTCATGGTCATGATTCTAATGAATGCAATGCTTTAAGTGATAAAATTCAACATCTTAGGGAGTTTGATGCTCTTCCTTGTGTTGAAGCACCTCATTCCTCTAATTGATACTGATTTTTTTTTAAAAAGCGTGTTTCTCGTCAATCATTTCAACTCAACCTTGTCCTACACCAAGTGGGGGCAAGGAGTTAGGTAGCCTTGTCCTCATATGTCACTTAAATTCATTAGCTCTTCTGGCTAGTTGACCTCCTTCCATGTATGTGTAAGAGCAATCTTGGGATATGGATGACATGCCTTAAGTTGGTTTGCATGTGAAATACTTATTCATGATGTAGCTTGATTCAGAAACATATGACTTGGCAGAGGACTTTTGGAGTAATCTCTCATGTCTTCTTCTACTTTAAAGAAATTTCTCATAGTAATCATGCTAGCAACCACCTTAAAGTGGGGGCATACATCGACAGTCAATTTTCATTGTGTGATTTTATTTCTTCTTGCGATGTGTACTTTTCTTGGTGGTGTGATTGGGTTTGATTTCCTCTAAGAGTGTGATATTTCTTTGAATTTTCCTCTCTTTGAGACATTAAGTAAAATTTTCCCTAGCATGAGAACTCACATGAACTAAGAAAAATCCCTTCGAACATCCCTCTTTATTATTGCGTTGCATTTTTGCACCTTATTAAATTCATGGAGGTACGGCTTTGATATGGTTCATCGGGGCTCACCTAGTAAACCACTAGCTTCACTAGCCCTTGTGAGGATGCATTTTATTTGTTTCCTTATCATATTCCTGGGGGTATGACTTTTATATGGACCCCTTGGAGCTCACCTAGTGGAAAACTAGCTTCACTAGACCTTGTGAGCATGCACTTTTGTCTGCATGGTGGACAACATCTTCCACTTGTAAACCTTGTTGGAAAAATGACCTAGACCCGGTCCACAACACGTTGGATGAACAGTTAAAGATTGATCCATTTCTTTTCTTCCTTTTTCTTTTTATTTTTGTTTTTCATTTTTCTATCTTTGGTGGTGTATGTTTGTGACCTTCTTTTGGCTTCATATATCATCTGCATGTGTGTTCCTTTGTGCCTCTATTGGTCTGCTATAGGATCTTGATCCCGAGGATTTAGCCACCCTCTTGGTTATTTTCATCCTATCTTACTAGCATTCATACATTTGAACCCCTCTTGATTGTGTGGTTTGCTACTTTAGTGTGAGTTTGAAGCAAGTTCATCCTCTCACTAAAGTGAGGGCTAAATGTAGTGTAGTGAAATGAATACCATTCCATTTTAACACTTGTTTGGGCCTGATTTGCTCTATTTATCCCTATTTATGTCTTAATTGGTCCTATTTTGCATCCACAAGCCTAATGAACTATATATTTTTATGGCTGATCCTGACAAACATCAAAGGATAAATGATAATTTAATGATTCTGGCTATGCGTCCCTAATTTTTGGGTTGGGACTAAGATGCCACCTAGGGTGTATTTTTCCCCCAAAGGTTTTAGAACCCTAATTTCAAATGGACCTTAAATAGACCCCTCTTTGGAGTTTGTGCCCCAAGTTTCAAGACTTGGGACTAAGATGCCACCTAGGGCATCTTAGTCCCCCTTAAGGTATTTTTGGGATTTAATTTCAAATCTTGGTGGGATTTAGCCTCATTTAATTAAGGATTTCATATTTCAGCTTGTTGTGGTGTAATTTTTGGATATCAAGCATGGATAAGTTAAATACAAGGTTCCTTCACTCAGTTTCATCCTAAGAATTCATGAGATCAAGTTAAGACTTTTGTGAGAGCATTCCTAATAGCATAATTGAGTTCACAATCTAAGCATTCAAGATTAATTCATCAAGCATCTGGAGCCATCATTGAGATTCAAGAATCATGTTTATTTTTGAACTAACATTTGTGATGTAGGGTTTTGATTCAAGCAAGCAATTCAATTTAAGATCTATCAAACATTCATTGGATTCAAGATCTACATCCAAGCTTGCCATCTCAATTATTGAATGATGTAAGGACAAATATGGGCATCTCAACATCCACTATTTTCTTTACAATTTAGGGTTCAAACTTCTCACCTTGGCTTTGACACCAATTGTTGTAGATGTGGTTGCCGTTGCATCAAAAGACTGACCTGCCAATTCTCAATACAACTTCAAGATTTATACAAGATTCGAGATCCATAAGAGGTGGTTAAGTCGTGTAACCAAGCTAAGTGTCATGTTGCATTACATAAGTAGACCAAGGGTGAAAATATTACAACACCAAGTTGGTCTACAAAGGGAGAAGTGATGCTTCACAAGGTGAAGCCAGTGGTAAAAGAAGAAGATTTGACATTATTGAAATAGTGAAGAGGAAATTGAAGAAGAAAAAAATACTTTTTTTGTTCACACAAGGGAAATGAAGAAAGTAGCCACCAAGAAGGCTTATCTTGAAAGGAAGAGTGAAAAAAACACTTTAGATGAGAGAAAAGAACAAAAACAAACAGAACTGGTAAGGCCTCACTCTCCTATGAAATTGGAAGATTATTCAATAGGATTTTGCATAATGAGATGTTAGGAGAGACTGAAGCCATGTACAAAGAAGCAGATGAGGTGTATAAGGCCACCATTGTTGAAGAAATTATCAAGTATAATTTTTTCCTTGAGGTTTACATGAGAAAAATGATGGCACTCTCAAATTTTTCGAATTTGAGATGCCCATTTCAAAATTTTGCTTTTGCACTTTCAGAAGTGCACTTGACGACTCAATCAGAGTAACCCACTTTAAAGACTTGTATTTTAAAGCCTGTTGATTTTTGTGCAAACCCCATTTACAGACATACTCAATTGACCTATGTGAGTAGACATGTCAATTTTTAGCTTCCTATGATAATTTTTGATAGCGTTTCAAAAAATGAAGCTGGAGAGTTTTGACACTGTTCTGTTGTTTGCAGACTGTTTATTTTATGAAAATTTTTTTTGCTTGAGCTTGGATTTCGCAACCACTTGAATTTCATGTCAGATCAAATTATGTTCTGTATTCTCCATATCAAGATGATCTCACATGTAAGTTTTAGAGCCTCATGATCTGATTTGCTATTTTTAGCATATCAAAACCAAATGCAGTTTGTTCAGTTTTGCATTAGCATTCCTCACAGCATTTCAGAGAGACTAACTTCGACCGTCAATATATTTTGACTAGTAATAATGATTTACTATATTTGATAGTAGTTCGTCAGGAGTTGATTCACTATTTTTATAAATTGGTAGTTGGGTCAGTTTCAATTGGTTCAGAATAGCTGTTGTTTCAAGAAAGCCTGATTGGGAAATTTTTTCGATTAATATCCAGTTCCTTGTGATCTATTTCTCTAAGATGCCTTTTGCACTATACTTTTGGATCAAATTACTATATGCTTGCAATCTCTTATGGTTTCCTGAGGTCGTTTGACTGGTTTCCCAGATTGATTCCGAAGCCCACTGGGTATGTTTTGCCCATTTTCCAAAAGTGTCAAAAACCTCATTTTCATGAAAAACCAGTTTGTTTTTCAACTGCAGAAGCATTCAAAAGCAGTGTTGAGTCAATTCAGCATAAAAAAATTTTAAAAAGGAATTTTTTTTTAGCCAAACCCACATGAGGCCCGCCATGCTTTCAATGGTTATGAACCTATAATGGTTATCTTGTTGCAATCCCATCAAGTGAATTTATTTGTAATTGGTAACAAGCATAAAAATTTATTTTATGAGCATAAGATAGTTGCGTGTGAACAATTCAAAAATAGTAAAATTTGCAAAGGGATGAGTTTTCTAAATGGATGCCAAACATAGCAATGGCTTTATGAATGTTTGGCGCAATGGGTAGAGAAATCCAATTGATTTCTCGATGCATGGAGCAAGATCCAAAAAGTTACAGTTGGTTCATTCTGAGGTAGTAAAGACACATCATTCACTCAATTCAAAGAATACTCAACCACATGAGTGTAATGCCATAGTTTGAGTTTGGAATGAGAACAAATCAAATTTTGAATTGATCAAGTGTGCACTTAAAATGTATGCAAACTCATTATGTGTATTATATGTTTTACATCATTAAGTTGAGGGGGAAGAAATATGGTGGTCTGCAACAACCAAATAATCATGAAAATTACCAAGGGATGATAGTTATGTCATACAAGACAAAACCAAGAGCACAATACAATGCAACTATGCACATGATTGCAAAATTTAGATAAGACCCATCTAAATGTTGATTCTCAATCAATTTACAATGCACACACAAAATATGTCTATTGGAAATGGATAAGACACTTCTTCAAATGGCTCGAACCATCGCTGAGAAGGTGTAGCGAATGAGTAAGAAGCAAGGGCGTGGCTAGCAAGTTATGAGGAGCGCATGGAGGAGAAAGGGTTTGTGTAGTGATGAAGGGAAAATATCAAGAAAATGTAATTGGGGCTGGAACAAGTTTGAGGGAGGCGCCATCATGGGCGGAATGGACAGAGAGAGGTGCTCTAGTCATGGGTATGGGGTACGGCCTTATGAAGAAGTGGTATGCATAGCCAACCAAAGAAAGAACCACACATAATGAAGGAAGAAGACTTACGGACAACAGGTGAGTCACAAACAAGAATACCCGATGGAGAGACTAGCCCATGCCATGTAAGGAGGCCACCATGGTTGATGGGTGTGAGCAGTAGGAAGCTCAATGGACATGTGTGGGCAGTGAGGAGGGGTGCAACTAATTGTAGTCTCTTTCCTCCTAGCCTACACCAAAATGGAGATGCATTCAAGTGGTATGTCCAACCTATTGCAGAGGAGAGGCCCGTGCCATATGAGCATGGAAAGTGTTGTATGCATGTCTGGTTGGGGAAAATACAAATTGGCAGAGGGAGGCATGCCATGAGAGGACCAAAAATAGAGGATAAGATCAATGCCAGTGCAAGCTATGCGCAAATATGTTTATTGAAGGTTTCAGAAACTTCCAAGCAAGGAAGTGAGCAGGGGTGTGACCCGCAACAAGACAAAGATTGACATCAATCAAAGCATGCCATGGGAGGAGCGAGGCCAAATGCAAGAAACCAATTCTCACAAAAAACAAAAATTAGGGCCAACCTCGCTGACCTCATGGGATATTGGTGACGCCATCAAAATTCTTGCGAGGTGTGTGAGAATGCACGAGAGGAGCCCATTTTAATTTTTTCAAAAAAATTAATGGTTTGTGATTAAATGAACGAGGTGGGCCTAGTGCATATTTTTAAATGGTAAAATATTGCCTAATGAGTAAAGAGTTAAATAATTCAAATGAGAAATATTTGTTAATGCCCGGGGGTAAATTTTGCTTTTGCCTAGGTAATTGGAAAGTGAATAAAATATTTACTATTTGGGGATTTCATTTAAAAGTGAAGATGCACAGAAATGTTTAATGGAGAGAGTAAATATTCATTATGTTGAATTTTTTATTGGCTCAAACAAATATAACATGTTGGAAAATAAAGTAAATTTGGAGCCAAAGTATTAAAATTGTAAAAATTTAATAGTCTTTGGGAAATAAAATACAACAAAATTGTTAAATAAAGAGCAGAAAACAAAAACAAAAATTTGGATGGGAAAGAGGATATTTTCCAGTTGGGTGAATTTGGAGATTCTCCACATGGGAATTCTTTCAGTTACTGGGCAATCATGAAAAAAAATAGTTGGAGAGAATAAGTTTTTTGCTGCAAAGGAAGAAGAGGAGATATTCTTTTCAGTTTGATCAGCGGTGAATGAAGCTTCTGGATAGCATTTCCAGATCGAATTTAGGGTTGCTCCTACTTGCTCATCTTCTTCTATATCTTCTATTATTCTCTCATTGTAAAAGGGTTCTGGGGTCTTTTATTGGGCTAGGTAGATAGAGAATTGTAATTTCTAAGTTATTGTTTGAGTTTGTAAGCTGTAATTTTCTGAATTCATGAGTAAATATAGCTAGTTTATGCAAATAACATCATGAAGGTGTTTGAACATTCATGGATGTCTTTAGATTGTTCCCATATTTTTACATTTTGAGTCATTTAAATTCAATAATAAAAAGTGTCTTTGAGTTTATCATCTCAAATTTCATGAGGTTGTTTTTTCTATTCATTGTTTTGTTTCAAGGAAATGGTTAAAATGCTTTGAGCAGGTAATTGTGATTTCAGTTGTGCAGATGGGATTTAATAAGAAGAATCTGATTGATAGTAAGAGAAGGATTGTTGGTGCAAGACACTAATAGTTGATGCAAAACATCAACAATTTAAATCCACTGACTGAAGAATATTTGCTAGGAAATTTGTTTTATGTGTTTGACTCCATGACCCAGAATTGGCACTAATCTATTTGCTGCTGGTTTTTTCTTGGGCAGCTATTTTTTTGGTGGACCTTTTGTGTTCTCTTCTCTATTTTGTAAACTTTGTGGTTTTGGGTCCCTGTAAAACCCATTTTACCCTTTTATCAAAAACAAAATTAAATGCAAAATCATTCTAATCTTACTATTTCATATTTTGTATGTGCGGCTTTCCAATGGCTGAGAGAGGGTTGAGTTACTAATAATTTAGCCAAGTTTAAAGTTTTCAATGCTTCCCTTAGTGTATTTTAATTAGTATTTATCTGCTTTATAAAGCAATGTCATTGTATGAGTGATTTAAGTTTTGAGCATTGTTTAGATTTACCCACCTTGGTCCTTTAAAGCCAAAAGTGTAGGAGATGGCAGTATTTGACTGAATCTTGTCAGTTGGCCACTAGCCTTTGTGGTTCTTTAATATAGAGGTTTGCTACCTCTTAGAGAATTATAAATCCTATGTGGGAAGAAACACCAATAGAATGGCGACTCTATTGGGGAAGATTTTAAATCTCCAATCGCAGACAGTTATAGAGTCATATTATTGTTTGCCATTCTAAATTTAGTTCAAGTTTTGAAGGATTTCATGCCTAGAGAAAGATTTGTTGTAGTGAACTTGAACAGTTTTGTAATTTGTGGTGCTCTGCTAGTGGAAGGAACTCAGAAAGAAGTTTACATATGAAAGAACTTCATACTGCTTGAAGTTCAGTCCTCAGTGAAAAGAGGTGGCAACTCTATTGATAGAACCTATTAAAGAATTTGAAGAAAGTTCCAGATCTACAAATATTACCAATCAAGAAGACATTTTGCAGCAGCTGCAAAATTTCTAGGTATTCGTCACTCTTGGTTTTCAAGAAACTCTTGTGTGAAAACCATATTTGAACTTCTTAGGAAAACCTTTGCTTCCCTATTAAGTTAGTTAGCACTGACAAAGGGAAAGAATCGTAAATTCAAATTTGCACACTTCCATTTGTTGGATCTGTTGAAATTAATTGCAGTTCCATTGAAAGAATTATGTTTAGTACTCAAATATCTCCTAGTTTGGATGGTTAGGATGCATTTGTGTATCTTATGGGTTTCCGTCCAATTGTATTGTCATAATTTTCAAGCTCAGGTTGTCATTATGTTAGTAATTATCCCTGTTGTCCATCATGTGGTCAGGCTTGTAATTATGCACAATTAGTGAGCCTTAATTTGTAATATCCATGGATCACCAATGTAAAGTAGCTATACCAGTGAATACTTTGATTTAGCTTGTAAAGAAGTGTCAAAATTATAATAATTTTCAAGCATCTAATACCCCAAAGTGTAAGAACCCAAAAATTAATAAGCCTAGGTTCAGTCCTGAATGGAATGATGTATTTGAAAGAGGACTTAAAGAAATGGATGAAAGACACCAAATGTTTCAAGAAGCCCAGTCAAGAGACCATCAAACTATGTCTACTTCTGAATTCATTGCACCCATTCTCAATTACTTTGATCCATTGTAAGCTCAGTTAGATTTTTCATGGGTTGATTATGAAACTGAAAGTATGTCAGCTCAAGTTTATAAGGAGATGCCTAGATTTGATGGGTATACCATATGTGAAGGAGATGCACATGTTCAAAGTTTTTCCAGCTTAATGGAGAAACATTCATTCAAAGATCAGGATATGCGGATGAGATTTTTTGTCAGATCTCTTGAAGCAAGAGCTCAAGATTGGTATTTAAGCTTTCTTGAGAAGTCCTTTCCCTGCTGGGATAAATTAGTGTCTGCTAATAGAGAAGAATTTGCAAGAGATCCCTCAGACCTTGTCATGAGGTTAAAGTAGATAAAGAAACAAAATGAAGAGTCAAGTGTTGATTTCAGTCATAGATTTTTTGTTGCTCTTTCACTAATCCCAAAAAATTTCAAACCTAGTACTTCTGGTTGTATCCATATGTACTTTGAAGCTTATGAAGAAGGATCTATTGCATTGCTAAAATATTTTGAAATACTAAGCATGCAGATGGCCTACACACTTTTGGATAATTTGGAGAAATAGAGGAATGAGTATGTTCAAAATTTGTTGCCTTCAGTTATGGGAAAACATGTTGATGGAATTAATAGTTGTGTGAATGTAAATGATCGGATGTTTTCAGACAAGTGCATACTTGTAAAGGTAAAAGATGGGAGGAATGCATTATCAAGTGATGAGAAAGTTATCTTTGAACAACTTACAAAAGAAGTGTACCAAAATGAAAATCAGCAACTGTGTCTTCCAAAGCAAGAACCCGAAGAAGAATATCAGTTGGATTTACTCTTTGAAGAAGAGATATGTGATCAGCAATATGATGATACATATGATTATGTCAAGCCTACAAATGTTGAGTGTAGCTTTGCAACAAGTCTTCATAATGAGATAAAGGAATTTGTTGATTCAGAGAATACTCTTGAGAAAATCAGTGTATCAGCTGCAAATGAAGAAATATGTGATGAATTTAAGTTTGAAAGACAAGCCACAAGCAACTGTAATGAGAAAAACATTGATGGTTTTCAGTCAAATAGTGAAGATATTTGTGTTTATCCTCAAGAGGATGCAAATGAAAAGTTCAATAATGATACCCAATCTGATGTTGAAATGAAAAGTGACGTGGATTGTTGTTATGACAGCCCAGAAGAAAGTAAGAAGGAAGAAGTGGACAATTTATTCACTATGACTAGTTATGACTATTCTTTTGATAATGTTGTCATCAATTCTGGTTCCTATGATTGGGGAGATCTAGTTTATGATCAGCCCATTGAGTTCTGAGAGTTTGAAGATGTTGATACTCTGATATGCCCTGATTTGCAATTTGATATTGCATCCAATTTAAGTGAAGGTAAGAAAGAGGAAGTGGTTGAAACAGTAGATCAAAACAATGATCTATTGAGTTGTGAATAAATTTCAAATCTGTTGACCACATAATATCAAAAATGTGCACATGAGGACAACTCTCAGTTGTTGTGTGTGGCCCCTATTGATTTTGACAGTGATGATGACCTTCCAGATACAAGGTATGATGCGTGTGTTTCTGATGTTCCTCCTAATGATGAACTAGTTGATCATGATGATGATAATATGGATGAAGAAAAAAAAAAAATTGATTGTGATGATGTACTATATGATGAGTATTAAGATATGGACACTGATGCAAGTTCAAAAATCTCTTTTGATGAGTTTGAAGCAGCATATAACCATGAGGTTTATATATCTAATGAACCAAATACTGAAGTTTGTAAAGCAGATTTGGACAAATCTTTATTTGCTGACTTGAATGAGCCTAGTCATGAGTCTTTGAGTGAGAATGAAGATGCTGATTTCAAAGTAGAATCAGGTTATGATTTTGTACCAGAATTGCTCGTTGTTGAGAAAACTTGTGATATTGAAGAGGTTGATACCTTATGTTCAGAGGATGACTATATGATTACAGATGATGATGAGTCAACAATCTCTAATGACTCTCAATACCAACATGATGAAGAACAGTTAAAAAGTGTGCTGACAAATGAGTGTATTTATTTGCATACACTTGGAGATGGTTTGCATGATGAGCAAGATATTTTGGCGGATAGTTGTGATCAAGCTATGCTTTCATATGGTCTTGATTCCCATTTTCAAATGCTATCACTTGATGCAAAATCAAAGAATGAAGAAAGTGATAGTGATGTGACATATCTGATTTGGCTACCTCTTGATGACAAAGCTAAATAGAGAGAAAGTTCACATTTGCACAAGGGCAGTTTGGTATTGTTGTTTGAAAAGATACAATCACCTATGTTATTGTGGTATGACAAAGGCAAGCATAAGTTGAGGGAGATCAGATCTTTCTACAAAATTGTGTTTGATAGAGGTAAGTGTTGATCCCCATTTTTTATTTGGTGGCCTGGGGTCATCAGATGAAGTGGAAAAATAAAAGTTGAATAGGGGAGCATTTTGAGAGCACTTGATAGACTCAACATTTGGTCTACTCTCCCTAGAGATCTAGAATCTTTCTATGCCCACAGGGAGCATACATCCCTAGTTAGAGCCACTGATGGCACTCTCAAATTTTTTGAATTTGAGATGCCCATTTCAAAATTTTCCTTTTGCACTTTCAGAAGTGCACCTGACGAATCAATCTGAGTAACCCACTTTGAAGGCTTGTATTTTAAAGCCTGTTTATTTTTGTGCAAAACCCATTTTCAAACATACTCAATTGACCTATGTGAGTAGGAATGCCAATTTTCAGCTTCCTGCCATAAGTTTTGACACAGTTTCAAAAAGCGAAGCTGGAGGGTTTTGAAATTGTTTTGTTGTTTGCAGATTGTTTATTTTGTGAAACTGCTTTCTGTTTGAGCTTGGATTTCACAACCAGTTTACTATCATGTCAGATCAAATGTTGTTCTATATTCTTCGTATCAAGATGATATCACATGTCAGTTTTTAGAGCCTCATGATCTGATTTCTATTTTTAGTAGATCAAAACCCAATGCAGTTTGTTCAGTTTTGCATGTACATTCCTGACAACATTTCAGAGAGGCTAAATTTGATTGTCAGTATCTTTTGACTGGTAATGATTCAAGAAAATTCTTTTAGCACACATGCTCAAGATACCTTAATGATTTACTATGTCTGATGGAAGATCGTCAAGAGTTGATTCACTATTTTTCCAAATTGGCAGTTGGGTTAGTTTCAATTGGTTCAGAACAACTGTTGTTTCAGAAAAGCCTGGTTGGGCAATTTTTACGATTAATATCCGGTTCCTCTTGATCTATTTCTTTGAGTGGTTTGTTGCACTATACTTTTGGATCAAATGACTATATTCTTGCAGGTTTTTATTGTTTCATGAGGTCATTTGATTGGTTTCCCAGATTGATTCCAGAGCCCACTGGGTAAGTTTTGCCCATTTTTCAAAAGTGTCAGAAACCTGATTTTGATGAAAACCCAGTTCATTTTTCAACTACAGAAGCATTCAAAAGCAATGTTGAGTCAATTCAGCATAAAAAATTTTTGAAAATGAATTTTTTTTAAGCCAGACCCACATGAGGCCCGCCATGCTTTCAATGGTTATGAACCTATAATGGTTATCCTGTTGCAATCCCATCAAGTGAATTGATTTGTAATTGGTAACAAGCATAAAAATGTATTTTACGAGCATAAGATAGTTATGTGTGAACAATTCACAAACAATAAAATTGGCAAAAGGCATGAGTTTTCTAAATGGATGCCAAACATAATAATGGCTTTATGAATGTTTGGCGCAATGGGTAGAGAAATCCAATTGATTTCTCAGTGCATGGAGCAAGATCCAAAAAGGTACAGTTGGTTCATTTTGGGGCAGTAAAGAAACATCATTCACTCAATTTAAAGAATACTCAACCACATGAGTGTAATGCCATAGTTTGAGTTTGGAATGAGCACAAATCAAATTTTGAATTGATCAAGTGTGCACTTAAAATGTATGCAAACTCATTATGTGTATCATATGTTTGACATCATTAAGTTGAGGAGGAAGAAATATGGTGGTCTGCAACACCCAAAGAATTCTTGAAAATTAGCAAGGGATGACAGTTATGTCATACAAGACAAAACTAAGAGCACAATACAATGCAACTATGCACATGATTATGAAATTCAGATAAGGCCCATCTAAATGCTGATTCTCAATCAATTTACAATGCACACACAAAATATGTCTATTGGAAATGGATAAGACACTTCTGCAAATGGCTCAAACCATCGCTAAGAAGGTGCAATGAATGAGTAAGAAGCAGGGGCACAAATAGCAAGCTATGAGGTGCGCATGGAGGAACAAGGGTCTACGCAGTGATAAAGGGAAACTCTCAACAAAATGTAATTGGAACTACAACAAGTCTGAGGGAGGCACCATCACAGGTGGAATGGATAGAGAGAGGTGTGTTGGTCATGGGTATGGGGTGCGGCCTTATGAAGAAGTGGTATGAACAGCCAGTTAAAGAAAGACCTGCGCAAAATGAAGGAGGAGGAATCATGGCCAGCAGGTGAGTCATAGACAAGAATGACCGATAGAGAGACTAGCCCACGCCATGCAAGGAGGTCACCATGGTTTTTGCATGTGAGCATCAAGAAGCTCAATGAAGGTGCATGGGCAGTGAGGAGGGGCACAACTAGCCGTAGTGTCTTTCCTCCTAGCCTGTGCCAAAATGGAGATGCATTGAAGTGGTATGTACAGCCTATTGCAGAGGAGAGGCCCACACCATATGAGCATGGTAAGTGTTGTATGTGCAGATGGATGGGGCAAATACAAATTGGAAAGGGGAGACAAGCCATGAGAGTTCCAAAAACAGAGGAGAAGACCAATGCCAGTGCAAGCTATGCGCAAAATGGTTTATTGAAGGTTTCAAAAACCTTCGAGCAAGGAAGTGAGTAGGGGCGCGACCTGCAACAAGACAAAGATGGACATCCATCAAAGCATGCCATGGGAGGAGTGAGGCCAAATTTAGAACACCAATGCTCACAAAAAACAAAAATTAGGGCCAATCTCGCTGACCTCGCGGGATATTGGTGACGCCATCAAAATTCTTGCGAGGTGTGTGAGAATGCATGGGAGGAGCCCATTTTAAATTTTTCAAAAAATTTAATGGTTTGTGATTAAATGAATGGGGTGGGCCCATTGCAAATTTTTAAATGGTAAAATATTGCCCAAGGAGGAAAGAGTAAAATACTTCAAATGAGAAATATTTATTAATGCCCAGGGGTAAATTTTATTTTTGCCTAGGTAATTGGAAAGTGAATAAAATATTCACTATTTGGGGATTTTATTTTTGCCTAGGTAATTGGAAAGTGAATAAAATATTCACTATTCGGGGATTTTATTTAAAAGTGAAGATGCACGAGAGTGTTTTATGGAGAGAGTAAACATTCATTGTGTCGAATATTTTATTGGCTCAAACAAATATAACATGCTAAATAGTAAAGTAAAGTTCGAGCCAAAGTATTAAAATTGTAAAAATTTAATACTTGCTGGGAAATAAAATACAACAGAATTGTTAAATGAAGAGCAGAAAACAGAAGCAGAATTTTGCACAGGAAAGAGGATATTTTCTAGCTGGGTGAATTTGGAGATTCTCCACATGGGCATGCTTTCAATTACTGGGCAGTCATGAGAAAAAGCAGTTGGAGGGAATAAGTTTTTTGCTGCAAAGGAAGAAGAGGGGATATTGTTTTCAGTTTGATCAATAGTGAATGAAGATTCCATATGGCATTTCCAGATCAAATTTAGGGTTGCTCCTACTTGCTTCTCTTCTTCTATATCTTCTATTATTCTCTCATTGTAAAAGGGTTCCGAGTTTTTGTATTGGGCTGGGTAGATAGAGAATCGTAATTTCTAGGTCATTGTTTGACTCTGTAACCTATAATTTTCTGAATTCACGAGTAAATACAACTAGTTTATGCAAATAACATTACGAAGGTGTTTGCACATTCATGAATGTGTTCAGATTGTCCCCATATTTGTACATTTTGTGTCATTTAATCTCAATAATACAAAGTGTCTTTGAGTTTATTATCTCAAATTTCATGAGGTTGTTTTTTCTATTCATTGTTTTGTTTCAAGGAAATGGTTAAAATGCTTTGAGCTGGTAATTCGTTTTATGTGTTTTACTCCATGACCCAAAATTGGCACTGATATGTTTGCAGTTAATGCATCTCGAAAACAAAATTAAATGAAAAATCATTCTAATCTTACTATTTGATATGTTGTATGTCCTGCTTTCCAATAGCTGAGAGAGGGTTGAGTTACTGAGAATTTAGCCAAGTTTAAAGTTTTCAATGCTTCCCTTAGTGTATTTTCATTGGGAATTATCTGCTTTATAAAGCAATGTCAGTGTATGAGTGATTTAAGTTTTTAGCATTGTTTAGGTTTACCCAACTTGGTCCTACAGAGACAGAAGTGTAGGAGATGTCAATATTTGACTGTATCTTGTTAGTTGGCAACTAGCCTTTGTGGTTCTTAAATATAGAGGTTGGCTACCTCTTAGAGAATTATAAATCCTATGTGGGAAAAAATAACAACAAAACATTAAGAAATAAATACCTATATATTTATCAATTGTTTAGATGGAAAGAAGAAATAAATAATTTATAGAGGAAGAAGCATTGCAGAGGATTAGTTCTCCTCTCTCCAAGCAAAACAAATCCAATTTGGCAATAATGTTTAGCAAGGAACTCAATAATAATCAAAGGGTGACAACCCTTAGGGGTAAATATCAAAATGATTTTGAAAAAATAAAAAAGGAAAGAGTTGAAAAAGAAAAGGAGATAGCAGAGACGTTGGGAATGACACCAGAGAATAAAGAAGAAGTAAATGTGGAGGCCCCTAGACCAATTTTTTTTTTTGAAGGATATGTGTAGATAGATGATGATTAACATGAGAATGATGCTAATAAAGATATCATACACCTCTGGAAGTGGAAGACATGGTAGAAAGGAATGTTGAGGAAGCAGTGATCGAATAATACATTGTAAAAGAATATATTCCTCCTCCAGTACTAGAAGAAAATATTACTCCTGGTTAACACAAAGAACCTTGTAGAGGAAGAGAATGCAAATAAGGATGATGATGAAGAAGGTGCATTTTGAGATGGATAAGAAAAAGAAGACAAAAAAACTCTGTAAATACTGAAGAAAAGGACTCAAAGGGAAAGGTTTGGAGATTACAAAGCCTTTTGGAGAATCCTTTGGTTCCTCTAGAGATTTCTTGAAGAATCTATTAGGAATATAGTTGAATTTCCAACCTCTTGTTTCCTCTCAATTTCTACAACTATCAATGCAACATGGTAATGTAGATCTTGACAAGATCTCTCCCCTTCACAATCTATAGTTGGGAGATGTAATTCATGCATCTACCAAAAAATAGATCATAGAGACTCTCCAGAAGAGTGGAGAATTAATGGAAGAAGAAATCAAGGCATTACAAGAGGTCACACCTTGAGAAAACATTGATACATCTCTCTTCGATATAGAAAAATTACAACTTTTAATTGATTCCTTTAAATAATATGAATTTGGACTTAAGGGTGAAGGAGAAAAAGAGGTAGAGAAGATATTAAATGATAACAAGATGATGGAAATCACAAAGAAGTGTGTACTTGCACTTTTTTTTTTCAAAATTGGTTAAATATGTATAGATTTTTTTGGATAAGGTGAAGGCCTTGTTCTAATATTGTATGAAATGTCCTAGAGCCACACAAAGCATAAAAATTGAGATGGAATCTATTGAGTCCTAGATCAATAAAGCCTCTGGTGCATATGATCTGACATTGGACTTGTCTGGAAGCACAAGGAACACTATTGAATAAATACATTAGAAGTTTTTCTAGTTGCAAGAACAAAGAGAAAATGTCATCTTACAATATGGAGAGATAAGGGACTTGGTGAATGAAAAATTCATACCTATCTCAAGTTCCCTTTTGAGTGCTAATAGGGCTGTGTAGATGAATCTAGTACCTTGCACTCTGAAAGAAGAAGATATATAAATGGAGCTTGAAACATAGTTCAAAATGTATGGGCTAGAATTGAA
Source organism: Sequoiadendron giganteum (assembly GCA_007115665.2). Lineage (NCBI taxonomy): Eukaryota > Viridiplantae > Streptophyta > Pinopsida > Cupressales > Cupressaceae > Sequoiadendron > Sequoiadendron giganteum. Next base: position 432,087,558 of record CM021100.1, read on the forward strand.
GACATGTGAAGATGAAAAAAAAGAATGGAAGACCCATCTTCAAAAGTTGTAGGCATCAACCTCCTCCAGTTAACATATTTATTACTTTTATATATTTCATTTTTTTACTTTATAGATTCTTTGTAAATATGTGGAGCATATAGAGTATTTTACAATACATATTTTTGGTTTCTCACTCTGGCAACATGGTAATGTTTCCTCTCAATTTCTACAACTATCAATGCAACATGGTAATGTAGATCTTGACAAGATCTCTCCCCTTCACAATCTATAGTTGGGAGATGTAATTCATGCATCTACCAAAAAATAGATCATAGAGACTCTCCAGAAGAGTGGAGAATTAATGGAAGAAGAAATCAAGGCATTACAAGAGGTCACACCTTGAGAAAACATTGATACATCTCTCTTCGATATAGAAAAATTACAACTTTTAATTGATTCCTTTAAATAATATGAATTTGGACTTAAGGGTGAAGGAGAAAAAGAGGTAGAGAAGATATTAAATGATAACAAGATGATGGAAATCACAAAGAAGTGTGTACTTGCACTTTTTTTTTTCAAAATTGGTTAAATATGTATAGATTTTTTTGGATAAGGTGAAGGCCTTGTTCTAATATTGTATGAAATGTCCTAGAGCCACAAAAAGCATAAAAATTGAGATGGAATCTATTGAGTCCTAGATCAATAAAGCCTCTGGTGCATATGATCTGACATTGGACTTGTCTGGAAGCACAAGGAACACTATTGAATAAATACATTAGAAGTTTTTCTAGTTGCAAGAACAAAGAGAAAATGTCATCTTACAATATGGAGAGATAAGGGACTTGGTGAATGAAAAATTCATACCTATCTCAAGTTCCCTTTTGAGTGCTAATAGGGCTGTGTAGATGAATCTAGTACCTTGCACTCTGAAAGAAGAAGATATATAAATGGAGCTTGAAACATAGTTCAAAATGTATGGGCTAGAATTGAAGACATGTGAAGATGAAAAAAAAGAATGGAAGACCCATCTTCAAAAGTTGTAGGCATCAACCTCCTCCAGTTAACATATTTATTACTTTTATATATTTCATTTTTTTACTTTATAGATTCTTTGTAAATATGTGGAGCATATAGAGTATTTTACAATACATATTTTTGGTTTCTCACTCTGGCAACATGGTAATGTTTCCTCTCAATTTCTACAACTATCAATGCAACATGGTAATGTAGATCTTGACAAGATCTCTCCCCTTCACAATCTATAGTTGGGAGATGTAATTCATGCATCTACCAAAAAATAGATCATAGAGACTCTCCAGAAGAGTGGAGAATTAATGGAAGAAGAAATCAAGGCATTACAAGAGGTCACACCTTGAGAAAACATTGATACATCTCTCTTCGATATAGAAAAATTACAACTTTTAATTGATTCCTTTAAATAATATGAATTTGGACTTAAGGGTGAAGGAGAAAAAGAGGTAGAGAAGATATTAAATGATAACAAGATGATGGAAATCACAAAGAAGTGTGTACTTGCACTTTTTTTTTTCAAAATTGGTTAAATATGTATAGATTTTTTTGGATAAGGTGAAGGCCTTGTTCTAATATTGTATGAAATGTCCTAGAGCCACACAAAGCATAAAAATTGAGATGGAATCTATTGAGTCCTAGATCAATAAAGCCTCTGGTGCATATGATCTGACATTGGACTTGTCTGGAAGCACAAGGAACACTATTGAATAAATACATTAGAAGTTTTTCTAGTTGCAAGAACAAAGAGAAAATGTCATCTTACAATATGGAGAGATAAGGGACTTGGTGAATGAAAAATTCATACCTATCTCAAGTTCCCTTTTGAGTGCTAATAGGGCTGTGTAGATGAATCTAGTACCTTGCACTCTGAAAGAAGAAGATATATAAATGGAGCTTGAAACATAGTTCAAAATGTATGGGCTAGAATTGAAGACATGTGAAGATGAAAAAAAAGAATGGAAGACCCATCTTCAAAAGTTGTAGGCATCAACCTCCTCCAGTTAACATATTTATTACTTTTATATATTTCATTTTTTTACTTTATAGATTCTTTGTAAATATGTGGAGCATATAGAGTATTTTACAATACATATTTTTGGTTTCTCACTCTGGCATATGACTCAAGGGAAGTCAATTCTATCTTCCCAATTTGTATATTGCAAATATTTCTAAGGGGGAGATATGATGAATGCCAAAATAATTAGCATGTGTGCCCTTTTCCCTTGATGTCAAAGGGGGGAAATGGTTTGGAGAATGTTTTGGATAATTTTGAAGATACTTTGGCATGTTTCCATCAACTAAAGAGGGGGATATTGCTGGAAGAATGTCATTCATTCTATTATTGGCAACATGAACATGAAGAATAAGCATAAGGTATATTACTATGTGTTGTAGTGTTTTCATTGTTGTCAACATTGTATCTTTATATGAAGACTTTGGTAGAGATCATTTTGGTTAGTTTTACCAGTTATTGAAATGATTATGGTATATAATTTTGCAAGGTAGTTTGATTCAGAGAATTCAATTGTGTTTGAAATTGACTAAGTGTTAATTTTGCTAATTCACTATGATAGAGAATTTGTTTTTGGGTTCACACCAGTCTGTAAATGAATTTTGCACTCTGCACTTCTAACATTATTTTGTTGATTTTTATAAGTATCTAGTTCTAGAATTTCATCATGTTTTGGATTTTGGTTTGAGATATTTAAGAAACAATATTTTGGTCTGCCGGTTTATAGTTTTTTTTGATACATTGTGAAGATCCCAATTTATGGTTTAATTTTGATATAGTTTATTATCCATTTTTTGTAGTTCTCATAGAATTTGATGCTTGGATATCGATATTTTTATGATATTTCCTTAAAACTTTGGAGATTTGGCATAAGCTCATTTTCATAACTTTTAAATGACATTGACATGCTATATGAACTATCTATATGAATTTTACATGTGGATTAATGATTGTCACTTTAAGATAGTTGTAGCTATGCAGTTGTTGTGCAACCTAACATTGCCATGCATATATAACTACAGGTTTGCAATTACGAAAGATTCTCATAGCTGGTCATTCGCCATATTGGTCAACAAGGTGATCATTCAATGAAGAGAAGACTCTCGATGATGGGAGATTCCTCATGCAAATCAAAATAGTAACCGCCTTGTAAATGGTCTTAATTGTTTTTTGAGAAGATTTAGGTGTTACTAATATACTAGATCTATGTTAAGAAAATCATGCCTGGCCAGATTATGGGCATGTGAAACTACCTCTCCACTCTTTTCATGCTTTTCCTAAAGTGGCATCCTCTAAATCTATTGAAGCTGACCACCTTGCTAGGTGATTAGTGGGTAGCTTCTTTAAATAAGATGGATTCTCCTTCTCAAGAGCTAGCGATTGTTGTGAACTTTGCTTAGTCTGATAATGTAATCACACTCTTAGTCTTTCTGTAATACATTCATGTTGCTCAATTGTACTCATGTTTTCTAATGAATAAAATGAAGTTATAAGTTTGTGCATCTAAGTTTACTTTACTTTTAGGGGATCCTCATCCAAGGGGGCCCACTTGGTTAGTATTCCATCCTTTAGTTTAGTTGTTATTTTATGTTTAGTAATTTGTTAAGAATCTGGCATTGTCTATTCCTGCAGCCACTAGAATTATACTATGTGACTATTCATGCAGCCAGAGAAGATAGAGTAGTTTCCTATTTGTTCGCTCAAATTTTGATTTCTATCATGTATTTCAGCTTAGTATAGTTATTGGTTGATGCTCAACACTTAATTTATTTCCTTCCAATAAATTTAATTTCAGCACTATGTCTTTCTTAGCTATAGGATGAATGTGGCTACTTTGGATCCCTAGTGCACATTAATTGCTGAACTATTTCAAGTTTACGTCCCTGGGTTGACATGTTAAATGCACCTTCATGATGATTGAAATAGCCATTTAGGTTAGATGTCCAATATTTGAATCACAACTATAAGGGCTTAGTTGTTAAATAATTATATGAGGCTGCAATTTTTGGTGTCATGGCCAGGGATGGTGTCAAACTAGGATGTTCTTTGGAGTCATTGATAGTTTTTCTTGTAGTAGTTTTTTTGGGAGTTTGTTCCTAGTATACCCCTTATTAGGAAATTAATGACCCCCTATTATTTTTCCAATTCTTCGTGTAAGTTGGCTAATACTAATTTGATACTACATGCATAGAGGGAGGAGGAGACATGCTCATGGGAGATTCCTTCCTAACAATCCTGATTTATTATAGCTAGTTGATTATCAGAACCTTCCAAGAGATGAAGAAGAAGAAGAGCCACACCCCTTTGTTGATACATTTCAATATTTGACTAGTTCTGAAGTTCCCTCTAAAGATCAAAATCTGATTGAGAACCCCCTTGCTTTCGAAATTCATCAGGTAGTCATGGCTGATGCAAATAGAAACATACCTAACCAACTAGCTTTTCCTTTCCCCATTGCTCATCAGAATGAAGTAGACAACCTTAAAAATATCCCTGTTTGAGTCTTTCCTAAGTTCTATGGAGCTATCACAAAAGATCCTGACATATTCTTGTTCGAGTTTGATATACTTTGTAGGAGTTATGACTATACCACTAATGGATACAAGCTTGAGCTATTCACTGCCACCTTTAAAGAAGTTGCATTAAGATGGTTCATGAGCCTAGGTAGAGATACTATGGAGACATGGGAGGGAATGAATACAAATTTCCTTGAGAAATACAATGAGTATTGTAGGGGTAGTGACATGAGAGGAGATGACATTTTCAGGATGCAGCAAAAGGAAGATGAGAGCCTAGAAGATTAAATTTTAAGGTTTTTATTTTGCCTACTGAAATCTCCACACCATATGCTCAATGAAGAATCACATAAGCTGATTTTCTTAAGAGGAATTAATGATAGCTTCACAAATTCCTTAGACCTGATGGGAGGAGGAGATATCACCCAGTTTCCTTGCGAGGATATCAAGAAGCTATGTTAGAACTATTCTAGGACATCTTCAAAGAAAGGGAGGGCTTACGAATCCTCCATGGGTAATTCATCTACAGTGGAGTTTCAAGGATAGAGATTACTCACTTCCTAGTGGAATTCAAGAAATACATCATAAAAAATATGGCTACTTAGTTGGATTCAATTCGGGCCAAAAATAAACAAGAGGAGGCATAGGCATTGTTGGAAAAATATTTCCCTCATTGATGACAAAAGAAGAAGGACTAAACATGAAAAAGGATAGCTAGTATTGATAGAAAGGAAATGGAACCTAATTTCAAGACAATTCAAGGTGAATATGATCAAGTCTACTATGTTGCAGAGAGGAGGCTATGGGCTCCAAGATAGGGTATTCCAATAGATCCACTATCTTTTTTCAAGCCATATTTCAATTCTTATTCATCTGGTACCCAATGGAAACCCTCATATCCACCCAATTATGGAGGATATCCACAAAAACCTTGGAATAACCCTCCAAATTCCTAGAACAATCACCAAAAATCTCAACCCTAGTGGGAACAACCTCAGGGGAGTTGGAAGTAGTTTCAAGGAAATCGGCAACCACCTTCAGGAAACTAGCAACAAACATCTAAATGGAGGGGAGGACAATAATGGCCAAACTAGACAATCAATTACATGCAACCAAATTCTCAGCCCCAACCACCTACTATAATGCCTCATTCTGCTAATTCAAGTCCAATTTCACCTAAACCTACTCAACTACCAGCTCATTCCACACCTAACCCAAATAATAAACCATAACAACAAGTAGTATACTCTGCTAATCCAAATCAATTCCCTTCATATGTTGTGAGTGTGAGTGGCATCCACTTGCATTTAAGAACTAATTTTCCAACCCTTTCCACACCCATTATCACTAACCTTCTTGTGGAAGAAGAGGAGCCTATGAATGTCTCCATCTAGCCAAGTGCATCTAAAAATCGTGAACTAGTCCTAGTCAAGCAAACTAAACCAAAACCACCATTTCCCTAGAGGGTGCAAACTGTTAAACAAAAGGAAGAGAAGGAGGACACAACTTTTGACATTTTAAATTATTTGAAGCATATATGTGTCCAAATACCTCTATTTTAGGCCATAAAAGATGTTCCCATATATGGCAAAGAAATCAAGGAAGCATGCCTTAAGAAGCCATGAAGGAAGAAGAAATACCCCACTACGGTTAATGTGGTGGAACAAGTGGTTGACATCATGCTTGGGAAAGTGACTGTTCCAAAATATAATGACCCAAGGAGTCCTATGGTAGTGTTGATGTTTTTTTCTACATAGAAACAACTCAGACAAAATGTGATATCCTATCTCTCTTGGAAGGTAAATATGTATTAGTAAAGAGATAACCCCAATGTATCTAAGGTTAGGTCTTGAAAATGTAGTGAAACAACTCAGAGATAATGTGAATATTGATGGTAATTGCAAAGGGACCTTACAAAACAAATGTTGGAACTTTCAGACTTACCGAATCTTGCAATATGATGATATCTGAATTCCTAAACTTAACCAAATCCAAAGACACAACAACAGATAAGGGTTTAAAAGATACTAAGATTAAAATTAATCATAATATCAACAATGTAAATGATTAAACACTCAAAGGGGACCAATCCTTCAGAAACCAATACCTGCTTAACCCAGATTTAATTTGCAATATTTTGAGGGATTAAACATTTTTAGACCATGAAGCATCCACTCAAATCAACCCAATTTCACAATTGAAATAGATAAATACCCACAATTGAACTTAACACACGAATATTAGCTCCAGGGTAACTTTACATAGCAACTCACAATCAACAAGCTGCCAAAAGTATGGACCAAGGCTTGCTCAAACCCTTCAATTATCAAACCATAAGAACCACTACATCACATCTAAAATTGAAATCAGACATGCAAAGTTAATAACCGCAAAGAAATATCAAATCGATGGAATGAAAAGAACCATGTGAGATAAATCAAAACAAGAAAGAGCACCACAACACAATGTCTTTACTTGCATTAAATCACCCAAAATTTGCAACAATTCTAGTATTTAGTATTACAACACTTTCTTTCAAAATAAACTAACTCCTAGCTCTAGGTCCTACTCTATCAGTAAGTCTTGTTTCAAAATCTAATGATCTAACCCTTTCAAATGAGGTAAAATACCCCATTTATAGAAGTTTTACATCAAGTCGGTCCAATTAGGATTACAAGATCAAGCGGCCACAAAATAGGTTAGCCAAGAAATTGTTTCAATAGACTAATATTCTAGGCATTAAATGCTTGAATCCCTTTCCAATTCAACCTGGATTCTCCAATTGTTGATCGCCACAATGCATGTAAAGGTCAAAAGGAGAAGCGTGTGAAATACCCTAGATAAATGGGAAGCACAAATCTCGATTCCATTACACATTAGTTGGATTTTTTTCCTTGTCTTGACCCAATTTATCTTGCACCATAATAAAGATCCTTTCTAAGTTGGCTAGTGGTGGAGAGATCAATATTTTAAATCTCCTTTCAATTTCTTGAATCTCCTCCCTTGATTCCCTAACGGCCTTGTCCCACTCCACCTTGAGATCATGAAAATTTCTCCATGATAGCTATATAGTTAGATGCATCATCCAAATGGTGGGTAGTGATTGGAGGCCATCATCAATTGGAGCATAAAATTCATGCCACCATTTTCTCAATTGTTCTCAGCTCAAATGTTTTGGTGCCAACTTCCTCCTTCCATTCATTATCTCAAAGAATGAGATACAACCATTATGGAAATTATTTAATCCACTCTCTACTTTCTGACCTTGTCTATGAAATTTCCTCATAATCCTTTTCCTAATCTGTAGGTCCTCATACCATTCCCAAGGCTTTGAAAATTTTGAAGAAGGCAAAATTTTGTCACTTAATAAATTTTCCTCAGTATAGCCCATGATTGTCTTTGTTTTCTACAAAAGGAGATCTACATCATATTTATTTTGGGCTAGTAAGTTATGCACCTACTCAAATAATCTATGACCATCCCCACAAGTTGACAAAACTTCTTTAATCATCTTATCTCTTCTAAACCTTACTCCCTGTAGCCATCCATGTGTAGTCTGTGTAGAGATCTTTATTATTTCAAGGTCATTGACTATTTATTGAGGTAGGATACCTCCTGTTGATGAGAAAGGACTAGCCTGGTTGATGGATTGCAAGGGTTTCATGAGGTCTCGCTGATATTTCTTCAAATCCTCATTTTCCTTGGCCTACTCCTCCTTGTCCAGTCTTTCTAAAATTGCAGCAGTGGACCCCTTAAATTATTTTAAATTATTTTAAATCTTTCCTTTTAGAAGTAGGCCCTAACTCTATTGTTTGGATGTTTTAATCTTGAGGATTTATCTCATCTTCATTCCTATCAACTACAGGAGTAGCAATGTGAATTACCTTGTTGTTCGATTCATACTTGCCAATTTTGGAAATGGTTTTTTCTATTCTCTTTGTTTTACCTTTTTTAACACTAGCCAGTAAATCATCCCAACTTGGAGGAATATATTTTATGACCACTTGTCTTCTCTTTAACTCATCATTGAGCTAGCCAGGAGTAGAAGTTTCTGACTATTTATTTCCTTGTTCATCTTTTTCTTGTTGACTAGTGGAGGAGTCAAGGTTTGGACCATGCACTGCAACAACCTCTTTAGCTTTATCCCCCTTTTATCCCCCTTTTATCCCTCTATATTCTCATTCTTATAATCGTCAAGCATCTTTTTCACTTTATGAGATGGAGAAGGAGCCCTTCCATGCATCTCCTCTTTCTCTGTGGATTTCCCTCCCTTATCTTTGAAAGGTGAATCCTCATATGATACCAGAGGAGATTTCAAAATCGTATCAATTTCTATCTCTACACTTTGAAGATCCATATCCTTAACTTCTTTTGTGTGTTCACCTTGAGGGGGACCCTCAACAACTGTATTTTTTGGCTTATTTTCTTCATGATGCACTTCCTGAGTAGGGAGGGGGGGGGGGGAGTATCAATTTGTTCATGTGCAATAGAGAGAATCATAGGGGAAGCCTCTTCTATTAAATTTGTCTTGGGAGATGGAGTTCTTGCCTTCTGGATGGAAACTTATGTTCTTTCCCTAGAGCTCTCAATATCTACCACCTGTGGCCCTGTTTCACCCTTTTCTTCAGAAGGTTCATTTTTATTCCTTGATGCCTTTGCAATTTTTCTCCTCTTGAGCATAAGAGAATCACATTCCTCCTCGAGAGAAACCCTCTTCTCTTTGGAGGTGACATTTCTTTTCTTTTCTATGGGCTTCCACTTCTTCTCCTCCCCACCTTTGATCTTGATTTTGAAAGAACTTACCTTTCACTTACCATTTGGGTCTTATTCCTCCTTAGAAGAAGACTGAGATTTTAGGCCTCCCATCAAGTCATAAGTGTATTGTTCTCCTTCACTATCTACCTCCAAAATATTATGCTTTATCCGCAATTTGGTGTATTTGATGACAAGAGCATTAATTTGATCCAATTATGTTACTTCCTCCTTTGTCCAGTTAGTTTCACCTAAAGGCCTATCCTTAATTGATTCATAGTCATGGCTTTGTATCACTTCCCCATCATCATCAATTTCATCTGGGTTGGCCCTTATACTATACAATATTATCAAATTGGTAGGTTATTGGGATAATTTCCTCCTCAAAACTTCAAATTCATCCTTACTGCTGGCCCAATAATCTTCAATATCATCGTTATGTTTGAATTCCCTGTTAGCCTTCTTTTGAGCCCCACTTGTTCTGTCAAATATAGGCCTCTCAGTATGTAAAGGTAGGTTGAATTTTCCCATCTCTTCCTCAAAAATATGTGTTGTGGCCAAGGAAGGGAAAGCTTAATAACCTCCAATCCTAAGTGGGAACTCACCACCAAAACCTATTTTTGTGCATTCCCCCTTTTAAAATTGCATGAAAGGCATAAATTTTCCTTGTAACCTCTAGAAGGATGATGTGGTCAATAGGATATCTTGGAAAACCATCAATCCTGATGTAGGAGAAGGTAGGGAATTGTAGAAACCATGCTCCAAACTTTTGGATCAATTCCCTAATAGCATTAGAAATCCTAACGTGCTTTGCACCCTGGAGCAACCTTGTAATGTACATAATGAACACATCATTCACCCTCCTATAATCAAGGCTATCCAAATGCAGCTGAAGGTTGACCTGATAGATCACATCATGGCCAAAGACTTTGTGAATGCTCAACCCCTTATAAGGATGGAACCTTGCCAAGGAATAGACCACGTAAGATGTCACGGCGAAAGTCTTGGTCTCAAACATAGTGGACAACCACTCATGAATCATTTGATTGATTATTCCTTCCCAATGGTAGTCTATACCCCTTTTCATCCTCACTATTAGATAAAACATCAAATTTTCAAACACCCCTGCACTCTTTAAACCCATCACTCTACTAAGAAGAGTGATTGCATCATAGTAGTCCACTTTGAACTTGGTCCTAAAAAACTGCTTTGGCAACTTAGAGACATATTCCATTGGTTTTTTCAGCCAAGTATTAATAACCTCAAGAGCCCTATTTGTTTCTTCCCCATAATATTTCTCGGCTATATCAACCTCAAATTGCACCACATGAGATTGGTCTAGCATGTGAAATTTTTGGGCAACTGAGATAGGAGAGAAGTTTGCAATAAATTTTCCTTGTGGACCTACCACCCTTTGTGTATCTTGGTCATAGTGTTGAGAACATTCCAATAAAAGCTCATAACATTGCACCGACGAAGGAAAACCGACCACATGATGCAATCCTGAATCTATCATTCTCTTTACCATAATAGAAGGGTTGCCTACTGCTATCCTTGCCTTGAACTCCTCATAGTCCCACTTCCCCACATTGGTGTCAATCACCCCTGACCAAATAGATCCAAGTTTTCTCTCAGCAATCTTGATCTTCATATCCAACTTAATTCTTTCAACCTCTAACACAGGAGCCTCCTCAACTTCAGGATCCATTCCTTTTCCTTTACCTCTATTAGCAACAACCTTGTTTGATTCAAATTGCATTCAACAAAAGGTCATCATCAATATTGATTACAACACAAGAGTAAATGTTAGTCCATCATGGATAGCACATTCATCATCCAAATAAACCAAACAATGAATATAATCCCCTAAAATCTCAAGAACATGAACAACTCAGGATTTTCCCTCCTTCGGGAAAATAAAGCTAGGGCAAAAATTAGAAAATTTCATGACCAAGAGGAAATTACTAAGGAAAACACAACCATGAGCCAAAACATCCATAAATCAACATCAAATCTCCATTAGTACAACATCCAATCCTTTATCAATCAGACTAATCATAAAATTATGTCATGCAAGTTCATCCATTTCTACAATCTCCTCATTCTAGACAATTTCAGGGATTTCCACTTGAGAGAGAAATTAGTGATGATACCATGACTTACAGATTTACATGTGACCGTGGGAAATATTTGGGGATTTCCAAGCATGAAGGAATTCCGTGAGACACCTAAAATCCAAAAAAATTAAACACTTCACAGTTTTTCCCAAATTGATCAAATGATCACAAATTTAGGGATTTCTCCTCAAGCTTCTTAGTCATCTCAAAGTGTTGATCCATGACTTAGACTTGTAACTCATTCCAACATAGCCCAATTGTCCCTTAGCTGAAGATTCAACATATGCAATCCTATGGTTCCACCATGACTAAGCAGCCAAAGCCCCAATACACTCATTCATTCAATTAAAACCTAGATAAGTCTTCCAAGACCCCAAAGGAAAGTCACAATCAGAAACACATGGACATAACAACTCACACTTGCAATTAGATTACCAACCCTCTACACATGCGAAACCCTAGATTGAGAAAAACTACATTACCACCAAGCATTGCATAAAATCCAAAGACCAACCCCAGAAAGGGTTTTGCATCATTTAACTATCAAGTCCATGGAGAATCGCAACATTAACACTAAGGGAAGCATCGAAATAAAAGGTACCAACTGTAGTTTAATCAAAAACCTCCAAAAATGCAGAAAACCTAGGCATAAAACATGCATGACTCCATAAAATCACCCATATTCATCAATCAGAAGTAGGGCTTCACGTACATACCATGGATAAAGGGAAATTGAGCAGGATAGCTACCTTCGTGCACTCCAAATCCTATGTAGATGCAAATGAGACCAAGTAATTGTAACCAAGACCAGCAATCCACAACCAACAACCAAGCACACACACAACTCCCTATGACCAAGCTCTTCTCAAGTTCTTGTGAGAAAAATGATACCAATTTGACAACATAAACCTCTCACAACACACTAAAATAAAGCTACAAAATTTGTACGAAAAGCGTAAATGAGGTGAAGTGACCATTTAAAACCTTCTTCGGGAATCTGAGGGGATGACAGACGTCGGGGTTCTAGAGAACTCAAAGAAGTTTGGAGAATTCCATCCAATGCTGAATTACGCGAGATCCAAAAATCTCTAAAATGAAACAACATAATCAATGACCCCGGTGTATCCAAGACACCAACAAAAATCAGGGATTTCTACCTTTGAAGGAAATTCTCGAGACTCATGAAAAACCTTAAACTCCCACATAACTTAGGATTTTCAACATATTACCTGAGAGAACATTTGCAAAGGCAAGATAAGAACTCAAGCATGTTTCAAAGTGGTTGAACCTTCACAACCAGAGGATCACAAACACCCAAGAGAAAAGACCAGTCCCAGAGGTAGGATTGCATAAAACACCCAAAAGATCGAAAAAGAGGGTCTCTTCTTTCAGCGGGGCATGTGTGCAAAAAATGCACAACAGGTAGGAGTTGTTATAAATGGGATCTAGATAAATAATTCTCTCATTGATTTAGGAGAAACAATAAATTTAATGACTAAGGACATCCTCCAACAACCAAATATTTTAAGTATGAGACCTACTCCTACTATCCTGCAAATTGTTGATATTTCTACTGTTAAGACTGATAGTATAGTGGAGGATCATGTGGTAACTCTAGAATCTTGGGAGTACCCAACATATTTTATGATTATTTTTCCTAAAGCTACACTAGGCAGGTACCCCATTATTCTTGGAAGGCCATTGTTAGCAACAAAAAATTCTTATATTGGATGCCAGAAAGGAGACATGACGATTTTAGATGGAAAGAGCACCAAAAATCTTGTTCTCTACCCTCCTACTCAGCCATCCCATGATAGTTATGATCCTGTATGGCCACATGCTGGTGAACAGGCCGAGGAAGTTGATTATGTGGCACAACTCATGATGTTAGGAATTTGTTTTTTCATGTAGCTTCAAGATGAAGATGAAGTAGTATCTAAAGTAATTCAAAACCATTATGAGATAGAGGAAGCATCATCCTCTCATACATCTGATTCTACTAATCTAGTGAAGACACTCCTTCCCACTCTTCCTCTAGCCACTATTCCTGCAACAAATATTCATGTAGATTCTCTTCCTACAATCGTTGTTCCCGCAACAATGGGTATGTCTCATATATTGCTTGCACATGAACTCAAGGCACCAAGCGTTAGTGAAGTAGCTATGGTAGAGTTAACTAAAAAAGTGTAGGTGTCAGAAGTGTTGATGGGTGTTTTATGCACATCTCAACACAGGCAATATGTAAGTGCACTACCTCTTTGGAAAGGTAAAAATCTACAAAAAATTTACAAATCACTACCCCAAGGTCACTCGGGTGTCAGGTCTTGAGTTTCATGGAGTATCTCAGTTGATGTTGATGTGATTTTTCTAGTAATCATAGGATGAACTTACAGAAGTTAAGCTAGAAGGAAGCTCAATCTACAAATATAGTTTTAAAGATGGAAATTTGTTGTAAGTTGGTTGCAAGTTCAAAAAACATCCTTGAACTCCATTTCTGACTTAACATTTGGCTTTACAATGTGTAATGAACCTTAGTACAGGTTACTTATAATAAAAAGGGAAAAAAAGCAGGGAAGAGGGATTGTTCCTAGACCTACAACTACTAAAGAATAGTGATCATGGAGGTCTTTGATATGGAAAACCTCCTAAATACAAAATCTCACTTAGCCATAAATTTCACAGTGCGATGAAATTTGTGCTATCTTCTAGGGACTACAATTTTTTTTACCACTCACTCACCACATACATGCATGAACAAAGATAAAGATTTAAAGGCAACTTCAAATTTGAGTTGAGACTAACTTTACACAACCATCTACCAACAAAAAATAGCCAAAAGTATGGACAAAGAAGGCATCTACATGACAAAAATCTTCACAACCATGGAACAACATCACTAAATCTACCAAAGTTAACTGAAAGGAAACTAAAAGAGAAAAGTAAATCCAAATAAATCATCTAATTATGAGAGAAGAATCATGAAACATGAGAAGAAACTCAAAAATACACCAATGCCAATGTATTTCTATTGCAATTTTCTATAGCATGTCTTTACAACAACTCAACTCTCCCAAAATGAGAGGAGGAGACCCCCATTTATAGTGTCCAAAAGGAAAAACATGTGGCCATGATTTGATCTCATTGTGTGGAAAATATTCACTCACATTAGGGTTTCACCTACCTCCAAAATATATTACATTTTAAAATACACTTTTGTCTTCTTCCCTATTTTGTCCTTTTGTGACAACACTATACCTTTTTTTTTTTGTTGATTGCTCTTTGTTGTAGCTATTCTGTAAGTAGCTCTTCACCAACAATAGGGTTTCCTTCTTTATTTTTCAAGGATTCCTATTCCATGAACTTTAGGAACACTGGCTGGAGCTTATCGACCACTATAATCTTGGATCTCAACACTTGGTAGCTCCACTCTTTGTAATTGTCAAAAAAATTCTCCCAGTCTTCGTCATACTTGGCGGTGTGATCCCTTAACAACTTTGATTGGGTGAAGGCTCAGGCAGCAAAACCCATGAAATCGGTGGTTATCTCGCCTGACATTCCATCTAACAACAATAATGCCCATTGTAGTAGCCCTTATTGACTTTACAGTCTATCATAAATAATGGAGATGGGTGTTGCCACAATAATGGGTTACACTTTTTGGGACATCCTCATTTTTGCTGAAATCACATATTTATAGAAAATATAATGATTTAAGCCTTAAAAAGGTTTCATTTAAAGGATTTTAATTGAAGAGGGTTTGATCAAACCCACTTATATCAAACCCCCTTGGATAGAATCTCACTAGTTTTAAACCATGCCTATAATGGAGTCTCCTCTACACCTATCAAAATGCTGATAAAAGACCACTTTTGATTTACCTTGTAGGGGATCAAATTAATTCATATAAAATTTTATCTTTTTTAAACATGTAATACTTATTATAAGCTTCCCAAAAAGTATTATTTTAATATATTTAATTTTTATATTTTTTCTATGTAGGTTTTTCAATGAACATCGAGGTCTTTGTTTCACACATACGAAAAAATAGGAAATGAGAGAAAAAAATTTCTAAAATATACATGCACACTATACATTAATGTCCTTATTCCAACAAAAAATAATAAGTTAATTCAAATGCATACAAAAAAATTTATGCAGCTGAAAGTATAATATATCAAAATTATAATTACTCTGACTTAGAAAATTAATTAAAAAAAATTTATGTAACAAAAAATTATGAAAAAATATTCATCCACTAGATATTGGTGTGAAAAAATTGTAATTAAAAAACTATAATTGTATCCTTTCTATAAAAAAAGTTATGCAGCTAAAAGTAAACATCACTTTTTGAAAATGATGTTTAGCAAAAAAAAATAAGTTCATAAAAATTACATAAAAGGATTCACAATTTATTTTTTAATTTAAAAAAAATATATAATTATAATCTATTCACAAAATATCACAAATCACTAGTTTGATTCATCTTCAAATTCTTAATGGTTTAGCTTCTATAGGTGTAAGAAAGTGAAAGTTTGGTGAAAAATGTTGATTTCAATGTCAAGTTTGGCCAAACAGTGTAACCCATTATTGTGGGATCACACAAGTGTGCATAATAAATATTGTAATTGGATTATTGTTGAATATGGTTGTGTGCCATAATGTAACCTCCTCTCTAAATATCTATATATTGATGCCCTGCCTCTTCTTCTCTAAGGTAATGTGGGGATTTTGTGTAATTGTTTGTTTTGTGATCAACATATCACCATTGTTGTCGATTTTTCCTTCATCTGGTATCGGATCTAGTTCAAGAAAAATCCATTTCCAAAAAAGATCAGATAGCTGCATAAAGGAAGATTGCTAGAGAGAAGTGTTGATTGAATATTGCAATCAAAAGGAAATTGTTGTATGTGTTTTACATTTCCTGCAGGTTCAAAAAGGAGACTATTGTATGTGTTTTGTATTTCCTATAGGTTGAAAGAAAGTTTTTTGAAAAAGGGAGAGTTGAAATTTTTCCATGTGAAGAGGCGTGTTGCAGATTGGAGAGGAGAAAATTGTGTGCAGCCAAGAAGATTGCATGTAAAAAGAAAAGAAAAAAGTCTTTTGAATCTTGTTGCGTCAAGAGGCATCAGATCTGTGGGAGATTTATCCCATGTATAGTGCACAAAGGTGAAAGTTATATGAGAATTTTATTTTTTTTTGCAGAAAGAGAAAGTTATGTGAGAAATTTCCTTTTCTCTATAATTCATCCAAAAGACAAACTTTGAAGTCTTTGACTATTAAATTTTTAATATCTTTATTAGGAGTACGTGAAATTTATCTCCATTTAAAAAATAAATCTTTATCACTTTATTTTAAAAGTTTGTTACTTTAAGAGTCAAGTTTTAGCTTTTTTGAAAATGAAAAAAGAATTATAAATATTTTTTTTCAAAGTGATAATTATTTTTTGAAAAATAAATCTGTTCTAGAGTGTTAAATCAATATTTTTTAATTAAGTGTATTATCGGTTGAAACTGACACTTAATATTGAAAAATCAATATAATATAAAAATCTTTTTGGTGTGGGTCCTATTTGAAAGGATGGGAGAGTATCCATTTGCAAAGATCTCTCTAAGTTTTTTGTTGAGCCGTTGAGTTATTGTGCACATTACTCTTATGGAAAATATGGCAAGAAATGTTATGTCTAACATGCTAATTCCTGTATTTGAAGGAGACAACTTAACATATTAGTGTACTAGGATGAAAAACCTACTCAAATCCAAAGATTTGTGGGAAATTTTACAATTAGGGTATGTAGAACTAGATACAAATGCCTTTAATACATTAAATGATCAACAAAAAAGAGAATACAAAAGAAATGTAAATAAGGATAATGAAGCCTTATTTCTCATTCAAGGTGCAATTAATCAGACAATTTTTCCTAGGATAAGTGGTGCTATTTGTGCACATCTAAAAATGGTAACGGTTAATCAAACATGTTAATTAATTAAATATGAACTATTTAATTGATATTCTTAAGTCATCTACATATAAATAAATTTAATTATTTATTTATATTGTTCATTTTTCCAATTCTTCTAGTTTAATTAAATAAATAAGTTTATTTAATTATTTCTATTTTCCTCTTAATTAATTAAATAGATTTCACAATTTATTTATATTAATTATCACAAGTCTAAATTCTAAATTTAAATGATATTCTTCATTTCACTTTTAATTAAATATTTCCAATATTTAATTATACACTTTCTAATTCTTCACTCTTCATATATTTAAATATTCTAAAAATATTTAATTAAAAGCTTTCTTTCCTCCATAATTAAATATTCTAAAAATATTTAATTAGAAACTTTCTTCTTTTCATATTTAATTAAATATTGTATATATTTAATTAAAGCACTTTTATCATCTCTCACACATAATTAAATATTATTTATTTAAATTATGGAAGCTTCTATTTGTTTGTCACATGTAATTAAATAGATTTATTTATTTAATTATAGATTTTCCTCAAATATCAACTAACTCTTCATAAATGAAGTGCACAAATGACAAATTTCCTTCATTTTTGAATGGAAAAGGCTATGTTTGAGGAAACATCTCCCATGTTTCTCTCAACCTTCCATCTTTTTCTCAACTTCTCAATCTCTTACCGTTCATCTTAACAGGTTTTGATTTCAACCGTTGATCCTCACCAACTAGATTTCTTGCCTCCAAATATCTATAAATACAACCCTCTTATGAGCTGGAAATGCCAATCTCTTGATACACTTTAGGGTAGTAGACAAGGTTAAGAGAACTCAACCTTCTACTCTTTAGGTGCTGCCAAACCTTGGTGGGTATACCTTTTTGAATTGAGCAGACTTATTTTGTGATTAAATTTCTGAAATGCTTTGTCCAAAATGGCAGATGACAGTGAACAAAATGAAATCAAACTTGATAGCAATCTTCTAATCTAAATCCTAAAATGCTTAATTAACTGATATAAAGAAGCTGAATGAATTCAAATAATGAAATTGTAGAGACCAGTGCCTTGTTGGGTATGCTGAGTCAAATGAAATAGAAGTGGGCAACTTATTCTGGTAGAAAATCAAATTGCAGGCATATGATATGTTCATAACTTGTATGAACAATGCAAGATTATAACTACTAAGCTCTACTTTAATAATCCAGATGAATCTCCCTGATTACTGTGATCAACAAAAAGGATTTAATCTCTACTTGAGAGAACTAGTTTAATTAATCACACAAATACAACAAATGTGCATTGACAAACTGAACATAAACTTGTTATGCCAATTTAAACAACTAGAAAGAATCAAAATGGAGACAGCTTCAGCAATAATTTTTCAATAAACTCAACACACAATTGATACCAAAAATAACCTGCCACACCAGCTGATTCCCATTGAATTCACCATTTTAAAACATGCACATAGTCTCTAGAATGAGAACTTTACTCTATTGTGCCCATTCCTAATCTACCCTACCTAAAATATGATCCCCTCTCAATTACAATGGGGCACATATATATACACCAACACTTAGAAATCATATCGTTTCAAATTCATGTCGGCCCAACACAAAAATTAGGCTCCAATCGAGTTGGCAAGCAATGGCTCTCAAGCATTATACATGTCGGCCTTAGTGTTTGAAATTATGTTATTTACTTGTGAATAGTCAGTGAGACATAATGCAACGTCCTGCCGAAGGCAATTCAATCATTATTCGCCGTGACATCCACCATTCGGGAAGACGCCATGCCCGACAAGTCTACCTCCCGCCAATGAACCCATTCCTCCACCTTATTCACTGAGACCTGTCCTGATGTGCTCCATTGGTGAAACACCCTGATTTCGTTGAAACTCTCATTGAAGACCACCCTTATGCCGATGATAATCCTTTCCATGCACGAGTTGGGGTGATGCATCTAGTTCGTGAAATGACCCTTAATGTATAAGTCAGGGAGACACATCAGAATCGTTATGATACTCCACTGAAGGTTAAAACCTTTGCCGATATGCCCAAAAGCACTTGTCGCCGAGACACCTTCATCTCGGTAAGATGTTAGCCCGATTACCTTAACAAATGCTGATAGATGACACCACTATTGCCAAAACAATAGAAACATCCTGTCAATAGGCAACAAACATTTGCAATAGAAAAAACGGATTGGGGAAACACCCACATTGTCATGCTGATATGGACCACAATATGAAAAATGCATGACTCAAAGGAAAAAAATGAAAGGAATATGCATATGATAGGACCAAATATGGAAGTCTATGAGTAAAACAAACATGTGGAAACATCAGATTTTTATAGTTCCAACAGTGGCTTCATCTGGGGATGAATGATAGTAAGATCATTGCAAGGATCTAGAATCATGGGTGAGTAGACCGAATCAAACACAAAACGAGCAGAATGTAAACGGACCAGAAGCATGATGGAATGAATGCAAAATGAATGCAAAACGGAGGTGAAATGGATACAAAATGAAAGTGACCCACCATCCTAAACTATTGTGCATGGAACAAAATTTTAGAGAGAACAAGTAAGAATTGTCCATGCACTAGCAACCCTCAATCCTGAGTGTGCTAACTTCTCCTGTCTTGAGCTGTTACAATTTGAAACTCAAATCATACTTTCCCCTATCAAATACCTGGTTTTGTTTTGAGTTCATCAGATTTCTCTTGAAGACAAACATGCAATCTTTCCTATCACTGGAAGTTTTTAGAGAATCACTATGATTAGCTTAGCCCAAAATCCATACACCATTCTGTAATTTATATTCTTCATTATCAAACAAATCTCTGCTAGTATACAAAATGCATACATATTTAGTGCAAAATTTTTTATTATCTCTCTCACTGTTATGTATTATGAAACACTCTCCCAACTGTATTAAAAATTCACAATCAAAGTGCTTCTCTTGAAAGACAAAAAACTCTGCCATATCATTGTTGTTTGAAACAAAAATATCTGAAACCATTTGTACTTATTTGATACTACCATTTAGATACAACACTGGATCATGACTCGTGTCTTCAATATCATGCATATGTGAATGAATAAAATTTGGACTTCTATCATCCTTGGTATGCAAACAAATGTCTTTTCCACATGAGTCAGAAATTTCAAAATCATATACCTCATTTTGAATGAACACAAGATTTTGATCAACACCAAAAGTTTCACTATCACTCCAAGAAATGCACTAGGAGTCATAAAAATCTTTACACAAAGATCTTTTACTATCAAAACAATTGTAGGCAGGACATAAAATCTCAAGATCACCTTCATGAGCACATCCCTGGTATTTAGAAATTAACAAAACTAAAACCTATTCACTAACAAGTGAACAAGTCTCAACATTTTCATCACTACAGTTATACTCTTCACCTTTTTCATCATCAAGAAAAATTTCAAGACCATCAGAGAATGGGAAATTAGAAACATTATCAGTGTAGTCATTTATTCCATCATTTTGCTTGTCTGAAATTATCTCCTCGCTCTCATAAAGTGGGTTTAAAAATTCTTGAGGTTCATTCATGGGGATACCTCCGCAAAATATCATATGATCTTTATTTAACTCTTCCTCATATAATGGGTTTGAAAATTTTTGGAAATCACTTTCAAATGTACAAACCTCATCATCATCAACTATATCATCATGATAGGTAGAAGAATCCCTTGATTGTAGATCAAAATCCTCTGGTTCATCAAAATCAGAGTATTCACTGGATTCTTCACAACATGCACTGCTTTCCGTATCACAATCTGTGATGAAAGAGAAATCTCTTGTACCTTCATCTTCCTCATGCAAGCCATCACAGAAATAATCTTGATTTGCACATGCATTATCTTCTATTGGATGCATCATCTGATCAACTTCACAATACTCATCAGAAATACAACAATTGGGTTCAACATTGATAGTGTTCTCATACCTCATTCCCTGGGACAGTGCCCGTATAAAGTTAAAAGAGAAGCCTTCTACCTTAATCCTTTTCTTTTGCTCTGATGTCTCTCCTTCATTCTCTTCCTTCTAATCAACAACAATTAGTCTCTCTATATCTTCTTCAATAAGTCTCTTCATGTTGCATTGAGCAGGTACCTCAACAAAATGTGGCTCTGTATAATCTTCTTCAGAGTCAGAAAGGACCTGCTATCCAGGCATATGAACATTGTATTTCTGATTTGAAACATCATGCTGATAACCTTCATCCTCTGAAGATGAATACCTCTCCATAACATGGTGAAATTTATTTGAAGTCAAATATACTGTGTGATCTTCTCTATTGTTTCCCATCAACATTCCCTCTTCTTGCATTCTCTGGACTATAACACAATAATCTGGGGAATGTGGCATTTTACAAACTTCACAAAAATAATTGTTACTTACCATATAGGTTCCTTTCTTTATCAATGGATCAGGAGCCTCTTTGTTTATAGGCCTAGCTGTTATAGGTTTCCCATTTTTCTAGTCTGTATTATAAGGCATGTCTTGCAACTTTGGCCCTTCATTTCTGTATGTGTTCTCTTGTCTGTACTATTAACTATTGCTTTGTTGAGAAGCCTTAGGATTGTTTATTTTATCCATTATCCCTACCACCCTCCTATTTTTTTCAATTGTCTGTGCCATCTTCTGGGCTTCAGCTAAGTCTCTTGGGAATTTATTCCTCAATTCATACCCTGCCTTAGAATCAAAAGCATTCAAATAAATACTCAATGCGACAAAATCTGGCAACTTTGATCTAGGAGGCATTTTATTCTACAACTTATTGAATCTCTGATTAAAATCATAGACTGTATCACTTTGATCTTTCTAAATGTGTATGAATTCACGAAGAGTAGCATCTGGTGCACTTAGATTCCCAAATTGCTCGAGGAATTGATCATGAAATCTTTGGAGAGAATCAATAGAGACTGTTGGCAAGCTATTGAACCAATCCCTAGTGTCTTCAATAAGTGATATCATGAATAGCCTCATGTGCAAATCCTAGATGAAAGCATTGAAAATTCTCAGATGCTCTTAAATAGTGATTGCATCACTTCCTATAAATTTTGGAACAAGACCTCTCCAACTACCATCTATTAGAAAAGTGGATAATTTAATCCTTGACAAATCAAACTTTCTGATCATTGTTGTATATTGATGAGGGGGGGCATTAGGTGGGTACTGATGCTGGTACATCAGATCATAGTGTTGTGTATGATGATATGGCACATACTACTGGCCATGAGGAGCTCCAACATGACCTCCCCTAAACTGAGATCCTCCTCCATTCATGTTTGAATAGCTGCAAAAATTATTTCAAAGTCGCCACCTACTTTTCCAAAAGTAGGAAAATCATTATTTTTGATCTTTTCCCCAGCGGAATCACTCTTCCTGAGACTTCTAAAATTACAACTTTTCTACATTGACTCTATTTAATGGTCTTCAACATAATTTTCTGATGTATTCCCTAGCAGAGTTGCCAATTTGTTAGCTCTCAAAAACGTAGGCAAGATGCCATAGGAGGATGCCAATCTCTTGATATGCTTCAGGGTAAGAAACAAGGTTAAGAGAACTCAACCTTCTACTCTTTAGGTGCTGCCAAACCTTGGTGGGTATACCTTTTTGAATTGAGCAGACTTATTTTGTGATTAACTTTTTGAAATGCTTTGTCCACAATGGCAGATGACAGTGAACAAAATGAAATCAAACTTGATAGCAATCTTCTGATCTAAATCCTAAAATGCTTAATTAATTGATATAAAGAAACTGAATGAATTCAAATAATGAAATTGCAGAGACCAGTGCCTTGTTGGGTATATGGAGTCAAATGAAATAGAAGTGGGCAACTTATTCTAGTAGAAAATCAAATTACAGGAATATGATATGTTCATAACTTGTATGAACAATGCAAGATTATGACTACTAAGCTCTACTTTAATAATCTAGATGAATCTCCCTGATTACTATGATCAACAAAAAGGATTTAATCTCTACTTGAGAGAACCAGTTTAATTAATGACACAAATACAACAAATGTGCATTGACAAACTAAACATAAACTTGTTATGCCAATTTAAACAACCAGAAAGAATCAAAATGGAGACAACTTCAGCAATACTTTTTCAATAAACTCAACACACAATTGATACCAGAAATAACCTGCCACACCAGCTAATTCCCATTGAATTCACCATTTTAAAACATGCACATAGTCTCTAGAATGAGAACTTTACTCTATTGTGCCCATTCCTAATCTACCCTACCTAAAATATGATCCCCTCTTAATTACAATTGGGGTGCATATATATACACCAGCACTTAGAAATCATATCATTTCAAATTCATGTCAGCCATCGTAGAATTTGGGAAATTCTCACATGTCGTCCCATCACAAAAATCAGGCTCCAATCGAGCTAGCAAACAGTGGCTTTCAAGCATTATACATGTCGGCCTTAGTATTTTAAATTATGTTATTTACTTGAGAATAGTCAGCGAGACACAATGCAATGTCCTACCAAAGGCAATTCAATCGTTATTCACCATGACATCCACCATTCGGGAAGACGCCATGCTCGACAAGTCTACCTCCTGCCGATGAACCCATTCCTCCACCTTATTCGTTGAGACCTATCCTGATGTGCTCCATCAGTGAAACACCCTGATTTCATTGAAACTCTCACTGAAGACAACCCTTATGCCAATGATAATCCTTTCCATGCACGAGTCGGGGTGATACATCCAGTTCATGAAATGACCCTTAATGTATAAGTCAGGGAGACACATCAGAATCGTTATGACACTCCACCGAAGGTTAAAACCTTTGCCGATATACCCAAAAGCACTTGTCGCCGAGACACCTTCATCTCGGTAAGACGTTAGCCTGATAACCTTAACAAATGTCGATAGATGACACCACTGTCACCAAAACAATAGAAACATCCTATTGATAGGCATCAGACGTTTGCAATAGAAAAAATGGATCAGGGAGACACCCATGTTGTCATGCCGATATGGACCACAATATGAAAAATGCATGACTCGAAGGCAAAAAATGAAAGGAATATGCATATGATAGGACCAAATATGGAAGTCTATGAGTAAAACAAACATGTGGAAACATCAGATTTTTATAGTTCCAATAGGGTCATTGGTCATTTTCAAATTGGAAGTCATTTGGGTCACCAATAGGGCATTCAGAGCCATGTAGAGGGAAATAAGTTAGGTGTTATCCATTTGGAATGGCTCTAGAGAAATAGTATTCTCGAGGCAGAGTTTCGAAGTCCAGGACCCAGGAGGAGGAAGGACATGCTATGGGACTTGACAATTTTCTTCAGTCAGTTCGATGCTTGGGTCATGAAGTTCAAGATGTCATTGAAGGATATCTACATAAAACAGTGAAGCACTGATGGATGTTCGAAACCTGCAACCCAGTGGACCAGACTCAGAGGGAGGTTTCACCTCTCATTTCATCTATTAAAACTTGGAAGAGATTGGAATGTCAGGGCCCTGAGGCCATATGGATGGATTGGGTTATTCATTAAGGATGGCCAAAATGGGATGGAATTATGACGGTAGAAGTCTAGCGGGCGAGGCCCGATGGAGGTAAGGACTTAGAGTTTCATTCTAACTTTGTTTCAAACTTAAGCAGCATGGACGTGCCAGGGAGTCAGGAGGCAGCTACTATTCGGTCGTTTAAAATGACATAACGAGACCAACGGCCCATGGGTGGAAGTCTATGAATTGGGGTCTAAGGATCATTTAGAGGCATTTGTTTCCATCACAAATTTTAGGTCAAAGGGCCATCTAGAGTTCAAATTCCAAAAAGTCATGGAGAAAACACTGTTCAAAACCACAAAGAAGGAGCGGTAATCTAGAGGTAGAGTTTCAGAGTCCAGAACTTGCGAGGATTTTTTCAATCAAGGCAAGTTTGTCAATTTTTGACTTTAAATGACCAACACAGTAGGGATTCCTGGGCCTAGAGGGCACTATCGCCTAGTTCAAAGAACAATGACATGAAAGCAAGGTTTCAAGTTCAAATCCCAAATTTTTTAAGGGGTGTTTTGAAGATTTCAATTCATGGGTTTTGTAACATAATCTCCCCTCTATTAGATTCATATCATTTTTTTCCTTATTTTCCATTACCTAAGCATGAAGTTATATAAAAAAAACACACCTCAAAGACCCGATGAAGAAAGACGTTGAATTCACAAGGAACAACAAAGTGGAGTCTTGGGCGCTAGGGCGGTGAAGGCTGGGGAGGCACTACACTTCTCTAATATTCATGAAATGTTGGGACTAATATTTATACCCGTAAGTGAAATTAATGGACTTAATAAATGCAAGAACCCACAAATGGTGAGGCTGGTGAATTCAAAAATTAGGACAACGACGGGAGGACTAGAACCCGGTGGCCGGAAAGACATTTGTGCACAGCCCCCAGAAAACACCAAGTGAAAAGTCTACGACGAAAAGGCTATCAAGGATTGAGGGCCAGAAGGATGCAAGATGACAACCATTGGAATGATGAACCATCATAGGAATCCGAGGCAGGGAATCTCTATGAACCAGGATTGGGAGCATGATGCATGACTAGTTTCAACACAAGTCCAAAACGGAAATGCCAAAGCCAAGACCGAAAAGCCGAAATAACGTAGGCCAAAGGTCGTCTAAAAGAGAAAAATAGGCATGGAATCCTGACAAAGGAAACTTGGCAAGCCGGGCCTAGAGGTTCCCATGGATGCAAGCAAAGGCAAAGTGATAAAGGAACCCCAGAAGGACCCAAGACTTAGCAAATTTTGAGGGGAAAGACATGTCAACCAAAGACGATGCTTTAAAGGGATGTTGACCAACTAGGACACCAAAATAGGGGGCATGCAAAATGAACCAGAAAAAAAATGACCCAACAAAGTGATAGAAAGGGAGGGTCCCCATTCTAAATGGGGCATGTGTGCTATTGGCACAACAAGAAGGAAAATATCTAAATATTAATAGAAAACTGAGTGAAGAACAACAATTTTCATTGGAAAACTTATTCAAGGCCCACCAAAATTCATTTGCATGGGACTATCATGATATGAAGGGATTGGAACCTAAGTTTTGCACTCATTGGATATACAGAAGAGATGATTATGCACCAGTGAGGCAGCCACAAAGAATAATTAACCCTGCATTGAGAGAAATTGTAAAAGGGGAACTACAAAACATGTTAGATGCAGGATTTATCTACCCCATTTCAGATAGCCAGTGGGTTTACCCATTGGTGATTGAGCCCAAAAAAAGAGGGAAGTGGCGAGTTTGTGTTTATTACAGGGAACTTAATGCTGCTACCAAAAAGGACCAGTTTCCCTTACCTTTCATAGATCAAGTTTTGGACTCACTTGCAGGAAAGTAGTACTTTTCTTTTCTAGATGGATTCAATGGCTATAACCAAATTCAAATTGCATTCGAGGACTAGTAGAAAACCACCTTTACCTATCCATGGGGGACCTATGCCTACTTAGTACTTCAATTTGGCTTATGCAATGCACCGACAACTTTTCAGAGGGCAGTCATTAGCATATTCTCAGATATCTCTCATGATTTCATGTAAATCTATATGGATGACTTTATAACCTATGGTGCTGATTTCAATAAAGCATTGGAAAATCTCAAGAGAGTCCTACAGAGATGTGAAGACCACAATCTATCTTTAAATAGGGAAAAGTGCTTCATGATGATGCAGGAAGGTGTAGTTCTTGGCCACTACATCTCTCACAAAGGAATTCAGGTAGATCATGCAAAGATTGAGGTGATCACCAATCTGCCTATCCCTCCAAAAGAAAAATATGTTTGGAGTTTCGTAGGAAATGTAGGTTAATTATAGGAGGTTCATCAAAGAATTCAACAAAATGGAAACACCATTGTATAATATCCTAACTAAAGATGGTGTATTCCAATGGACAAAAGACTATGACTGGGAATTTTCTTACTTGAAAGAAGTTGCAACTCATTCTCCTGTACTCAAGGGACCTAATTGGGAGTTTCCTTTTCACATCCATAGAAAAGCATCATAATATTCTATAGGAGAATTCTTAGGAAAAAAATAAAGAGCCATTGAAAATGTTATTTATTTTGTCAGCAAAAATCTGCAAGGAGCTGAATAAAACTATACAATGACATAAAAAAAAATGTTAGCAGTGATCTATGCCGTAAACAAATTCAGGTGCTACATAATAGGCTACCAAATTTCTATGCACACCAATCATGCAACCATTAGATACCTCATGAATAAACCCCTGATCTTAGGTAGGCTAGCAAGATGGTTATTGTTGATGAAGGAGTTTGACATAACCATTGTGGATAAACCAAGGAAGGCCAATGTTGTTGTAGAATTTATTTCAAGGCTAACTACATTAGAAGAAAATCAATTCATAGATGATTCTTTCCCTAATGAGAATTTATTTTCCATCAGTTTGCAGACACCCTCATATGTTGGCATAGCTAATTATCTATACATAGGGAGAGTTCCTCTTCACTTCTCTCCAAAAGAGAGGAGGGTGCTCATTGAAAAATATTTTCCTTTCTCACGGATTGTTGGATTTTTTTTCTACACTGGACCATACCATGTCATGAGGAGATGTGTGAGGGAAGATGAGATATACGATATTTTGCATTCATGTTACAATGAACCCTCTGGAGGGAATTTTATAGCTAAGAGGACAACAATGAAGATTTTGAACAAAATATATTATTGTCCCACACTCTACAAGGATGCAGGGAGATATACAAGGAAGTGTGATAGATGCTAGAGGATGGGCTGGCCAATCAAATTTGATGAGATGCCACTTTAACCCCAGGTAGTAATCAATCCTTTTGATAAGTGGGGATTGGATTTTTAGGACCCATTGATCCTCCATCAAATGGTAATTCATATATATTGGTATTCATTGATTATGTAAAAAAGTGGTTAGAAGTTATGGCCATGAAGCATGCAAGAGATAATAAGGTTACAAAATTTCTTTATGAGGAAATTTTCACATGGTATGGGGTTCCAAGAGAGATAGTGACTGATCAAGGGCCTCAATTCATTTCAACCCTTGTTACATCATTGGTTAATGAGTATAAAATTAGGCACATAAATTCTACTCCTTATCACCCCTAGGCCAATGGCCAAGTTGAGGTGACCAATAGAGAAATTGAAGCCATTCTAACCAAAATAGTGGCTACCCATAAAAGGGATTGGGAAAGTAGACTACCAGAATTTGTTTGGGCCTACCGAGCTACTTGGAAAACAATTACATGATTCAATCCATTTGAGTTTTTGTATGGAAAGGCAACTATGATGCCCATTGAATTTGAGTATGAGACTCTTAGAACTATAGTAGACTTAGGGATGGATATCTCTGAGAAAAAAAATGATAGAATCATGTAGTTGAATGCTTTGGATGAGATGAGGAAGGAAGCCTTGCATCACACTGAGGTAGTATAGAATCAAAGAATAAAGTGGCATGAAATTTTTATAAAGGATAAGAAATTCCAGCTAGCTGATTGGGCATTGCTCTATGACTCAAGGTATCAAGATAATGTAGGAAAATTGCAGAGAAGGTGGCGAGGACCATATGAGGTTGCTAAATTATTTCCCAATGGAGCTATTCAAGTCACTGCCATTGACCCTGTCAGATTTAAGCTACTGGTCAACAATCATTGCTTGAGGTTGTATCAGAAGCCACCATCCAAGGAAGACTTCCCATAACAATTCACTCAGGATGCAGTAACTGAACTTCTTGCAGCCGAAGGAAGCAAACCTAGTGTCCCTCCTTTTAGATAACTAAGGTATATAACTTTTCATAATAAAGAATTCCACTTTTGTGGGGGTCCACTTATTCACCCATTCACCCGTCTATATCCACCTTTCTCTCTCTTCCATCACACCACCATCATTTCACTTCATTCCATTTCACCTCATTCCACTCCACTTTCTTTAATTTCTCAACTGATTTCTCAAAAGTGTCTATTACTTTCTCCATAATATTTGCAACAAATCTTCCAATAATTTAGGTAAGTGTGCATCAACTTACTATATCTTAATTATCTTTTAGTGCATTCATTTAATTGTTGTACATTAATGTTGACTTTCTTTATATCATGTAATTATTTCATGCCCTATCATATCATCCTTACCACCTCACATATGAGGACATATGTGCAAATTTAAGTTTGGGGGGAATGTGTGAATGGCATCTCCACATGTCTATTTGTATTGGTTCATGCCAACAAAGTTTAAAATATTGAGCTGATTTGAATTCTGAGTGAGACAATGACTCGCATGTGTGAAATAACATCAAGAACTACCAATTCTTCCTCATCATAGCCTTCATTTATTAATCCTTTACTTAATTTATTGCTCCTATCCTAATCTTAAGCCAAAAAGGTAAGATTTAGATGACACTAGCATTGGAGATTTAGCAGCATTGCAAGAAGGAGAAGTTTGGTTTTCAGACAAAGAGTGCAGGAAGGAAAATTTTGTAGAGCGATTGTTTGATTGCAGAAAACTGAACAATGGGAGGTGGCTTAATTCGAAATGAATCCATGGTTCATGATGTATTACTATAGGATGCACCCTACCAGACCAAGTTCACAAACTATGGATGGTTAGACTATTTCCTAAAGATGAATGGTTTCAATGAAGATGTTGCGTTGGAATTCACCCGGACATTATCTAAAGGAAAGGCCATGGTAAAAGGGTTGGAAGTCACAGCTACTAAGGAAAGGATTGCAAAAGTTACAGGGTTATCTATCGACGGTGAACATTACCCTGCTACCAGAGATGCCAGGTCAACTAAGGTCAAATTTACAAAACCTGGTGACCCTCCATTGAGTGTCGATAAACCAGGTGCGAAGAGAACATCTTTTCTCAAGATATGGATGCAAGTAGCTGTTTATGTTGTGAAATATATTACCTATGAAGGTCCTCAATTGAATATACATTATGTGCATTTCAAACTCTTGAACCACATGAGGCATGGGAGAAGAATGAATATGCCAATCGTACTATACCACCTTCTTTCAATCATGGTGGATGAGACTCAAAAAGGTAGGATAATTTAGTTTCCAACCATTTTCTGATCAAATTATTAGTTGAGAAGTCTTTGCATGATGTGTCTGACATGACTTGGGAAGAATTCTTGAATATTGATCAAATTAGACTAGAGCAGAAATAAGGAAGGGAAAATATAAAAAGAAAACAACAAAAAGAAAAGTACCAAGCTCTAAGAAATGGTTCACCAAAGAGTTCACCAAAGAGTGCCACACGTAATTTTTGGAGCCAAACTGCTTCTCTTTCCCCCATAAAGGCTGCAATGTATTCAAATTTTGTCGAGATTTGTGCTACTGAAGACTGTTTTCTACAGATCCAAGAGATCATAGCCAATCCTAAACTGAAGCAACATCCTAAAGTTCTTTTCTGATCAGTTACACTTCCAGTCCAATCTGAATGAGAGTATCCATGTAGATCTAGTTGGTCATTTCTATAAAGAAGACCATATCCAATAGTGCCTTGATATATCTCAATATATGTTTCACATCCATAAGATGAATTTCATTTGGCTCACACATGAGCTGGCTTAGAGAATTCACTACATGGAAAATATCAGGTTTGGTGTTAACCAGGTACATCAATGATCCAATCATTTGTCTATATATAGTGGAATCTACACACTTAGATTCTGCTACTGCTTCTTTTAGTTTGTGAAGGTTGGTTTCCATATGTAGACATGGGTCTACAATCCAACATTCCACATCTCTTCAGAATATCAATACTATAATTTCCTTGATTTAATATGATGCCATCTTATTTCTGCTAGACTTCTAAACCTAGGAAGTAGTGTAAAATGCCCAAGTCTTTCATGTCAAATTTTGAAGTTAGGTCCTTCTTTCCTTGAGCAATAAGGTGATCTTCTCTTGTTATCAATAGGTCATCAACATATAAAATAATTATTAACATCTCACCTTTAATTACCTAAAATTAAAGATTTGGCTCTACATTATTCTTGGAAAATCTGAGTCCCAAGAGGTAGCTATCAATTCTTTCATATTAGGGCCTAGGAGCCTATTTAAGTCCATATAGTGTTTTCTTTAGTCTGCATACATGTGAGTCAGGTTTATGTATCACAAAACCTTTAGGTTGTTCTAGATAGACTTCCTCTTCAACGGTCCCATTTAGGAAGGCAATTTTCACATCCATTTGATGAATCTTCCAGCCTTTAGCTACTGCAATGGCTATCACTGCTCTCATAGACGTGTAACATGAAACAAGTGCAAATTTTTCTTCATGATCAATGCTTTCCTTTTGTGAAAAACCTCTGGCCACAAAATGTGCCTTATTTTTTTCTATATTTCCATTAGCAGCATGTTTGATTTTGAAGAGCCCATTTAGAAGAGACAACAAATTTCTCTTTTGGTCTAGGCACTATATCCCATACATCATTTTTTAGAATGGATTGATACTCTTCTATCATAGCATCCTTACATACTTGATGTCTGAAGGCTTCTGTAACGTTGGTGGGTTCTAAATTTATGATGTCATTCATTTGAGTAGCATAGCTTGAGAACCGTTTGGGTCTTTTACTTTCCCTAAACACTCCTTTGGATGTTGGATGATTCTTAGCTTATTTGATCATCTTTCTAGCCCAAAGTGGCCTCTTCTTTCCATTACCATTTTTATTCTCATCTAAAGTAGATATAAGTTCATTTGGTATTTCCTCAAGATACTCCCTCTAAATCTCAGGAGCAGGTTCCACTTCTAAGACTCGCAGTGAATAAGTTTCTATCTCACTTGAACTTCTTGCCATTTTGAATGCAATGTCTTCTTGAAATATGTCATTTCTGCTCAATTCAAATTTTTTCTGCCCGGGTATGAATATATTTTAGGCTTTGGAGGTTTCACTATATCCCACAAATACCCCTTTCTTTCCAGAAGGTTCTAGTTTGAATCTCTTCTCTTTGGGCACATTAATATAGATAGGGCAACCAAAAAATCCTAAAGTGACTAATATCAGGGTTTATGCCAGTAAATGCTTCTTCAGGATTTTTTTTATCTAGATGGGAATGTGGACATCTATTCTGGATGTAGACAATAGTTCTAGAGGCTTCTCTGTAGAATGAGGTTTCTATGTTCTAGTCAAGTAACATTTCTTTTACAACTTCTATAATGGTTCTATTTTTCCTTTCAACAACCCCATTCTATTGAGGGTTGTAGGCTACTATAAATTCCCTTCTTAATCCCAATATTCATGCATAATTCCTTAAAGATTTTAGAGGTTTATTTTTTCCCAATGTCTTTCCTTATAATTTTGATTTTCTTCCTAGAGAATTTTTCAGTAAGATCTTTGAACTCCTTGAACCTTTTAAGTATTTCTATTGACTCTTTGCACTTAAGAAAATAAATCCAATTCTTCCTAGAGAAGTCATCTAGAAATATGAGATAGTATAGGAAGCCTGCCATGGAGGGTATAGACATGAGTCCACATAAATCAGAGTGAACTAGTTCTAACACATTGTTGTTTTTACTCAAGCTATTGTGAAAGGATCCCTTTGTATTATTTCCTAGGTCACCCCCTTTACAAGATCCTTCATGAGTTTGTTTTAACTTAGGTAATACTATTACTAGTTTTTCCACAGAGGGTAGGGCATGAAAATGAAGGTTTCCTAATCTTCTATGCCAAATTTCATTTGAATTAGAAGTATCAAGGGTAAGGGCTTGCTTGACTTCAATGCATAGTTTATAAAGGTAACCTTGTCTTATACCTACGGCTTGATATTTCTTCATATTTGAGTTCTTAGGCCATGCCAAAACTTTCCCATCCATAAAGGTAACCCTATATCCATTATCTTCAAGAGCAGAGATGGATATTAGATTCCTCTTTATTCTAGGTACAAATAAAACTCCAGTGAGTTGAAGGGAGAGACTAGATTTCAATTTGATGGAGCAAGTTCCAACCCCTTTTATAGGATGTGAAAAATCATCCCCAATGTTTACTTCTTCATCAGTCTCTTCAGTCATAGTGTCTAAGTGTTCTCTAAACCCTGTAATGTGCCTTGAAGAGCCACTATCAATTACCTAGATGTTGGTATTATTAGATACTTGACTTGATAAGGCTGAATAGAATACAAATTTCTTAGATTCATGGTCTGAATTTAACTTTCCTACTTTAGCAAAGGATGCTTGTTGTTCTGATCTATCAGGGCACTTCATTGCATAGTGCCCATATTGATCACATCTAAAACATTGTACTTGAGAGATGTATTTCCTCTTCTTGGATGATCCTTTTCCATAGGAATTTCTCTTTCTCTTAAATGATCCTTTCCCGTAAGAGTTTTTCTTACCCCTTTTATTAGATGTTGCATTGAGCACATGAATTTCTTCATCTATGGATATTTTTTTTGTTTTATTTTGTTTAGAGTCTTGTTTCCTCTTGTAGGTAGTTTTTTCTTAGCCTATCAAACTTGGGGACTTTATATCTCACACTTATTCCTTGAGCAAATGAATCCCATGAGTTTGGTAGGCCTCCTAGTGCAATTAGTGTTAACTCTTTGCTATCAATCTAATATCCAATTGTAGATAATTGATCCCTTAGTTCAATGTTCCTCATGAATTATGCATTAATAGTTTCTCCTTTGTTTATTTGGACATTGTTGGTTTGCCTCTTTAATGCAAGAGTCCTACTGGTGTTGTTTATTTCATAGGTGCTCTCAAGGTATTTGAACATTAGATATGCAATTTCATGTTTTGCTAGAATGGGTACTATATGGTCCTTAACTGCATCTACTATGATTTTCATGGATTTTTCATTGTTCTCAATTCATTGAGTTTTCTCTGGATCATCCTTTGGTTCCCTCTTGTTTTCTCTCACAAATGATTCTAACTTATTTTCTCGAAGAATCATCATGATTCTGAATTTCCATGATATGAAGTTGTTGTATCCTTCAAGATGATCTTAAAATCTAATCACACTTGACACTATGAAGAATGTGATGTGAAGTTCGATTTCTTAATAAATATGATTTTTCTAAGTAATCTGATATCTAGATTTTATTTTGACTCACTCAACTTGGCTCTGATACCATGTAATTGTTAATCAAATCTTATCAAATTGAATCCTAAAAGGACCTATGGAAATTCTAAGTCTGAAATTTTGTGGAAGAATTCTAAATCAAATTTGTTTCTTGTATTTCAAATGTGTTGATTGCAAAACATTGATTAATTTTGATGTTGGCAAGATAGAAGATGATTTCCCATTTATATCATGGGAGAAGACACACTCTAAGGAGATGTGTCTCATGAGAGGATGTGTCCCTTGAGTGCACGGTCTCCCCTTGGTAAATTCAGTGGTTATTACTTTACCAATAATCATGCTTTAACAAGAAGCAATGAAATGATATAAGGTTCGATTTATTTATTCATGAATTTCTAACATCATCTGAAATTCAAATAACTTATTTATAGATATTTATATTTTAAGAGCAGTTCAATTAAATATAAATGATGATGATGCATAAATGCAATCATCATTTATATCTAACTGATGTTATCTTAAATCAACAAATTTGATGCTTGGATAGAGATATTTTTGTGATATTTCCTTAACACCTTGGACATTTGGCATAAGCTCATTTTCATAACTTTTAAATGACATTGACATGCTATATGAACTATCTATATGAATTTTACATGTAGATTAATGATTGTCACTTTAAGATAGTTGTAGATATGTAGTTGTTGTGTGCACTAACATTGTCATGCAGATATAATTAGAGGCCTACAATTAAGGAGATTACGACATCTGATCATTCATTATACCGATCAACAAGATGATAATTCAATGAAGAGAAGACTCTTGGCGATGAGAGATTCCTCAAAGAAATTGAAATAGTAACCACCTTGTAAATGGTCTTTATTATCTATTAAGAATATTTAGGCATTACTACTGTGCTATATCTACATTAAGGTAGACATGTCTGGCCATATTTGGCACATGCGTAACCGCCTCTCCACTCTTTTGATGTTTTTGCTAAAGTGGCATCCTCTGAATTTGTTGGAGTTGACCACCTTGCTAGGTGATTAGTGGGTAGCTTCTTTAAATAAGACTTGGATGCTCATTCTCAGGAGCTAGCGATTGTTGCAAAGGTTGCTTAGTCTGATAATGTAATCACTCTCTTAGTCTTTCAATAATACAGTCATGTTGCTTCATTGTAATCATTTTTTCCAATGAATAAAATGAAGTTATAAGTTTGTGCATTTGAGTTTACCTTAGTTTTAAGAGATAATCATCCAAGGGGACCCACTTGGTGAGTATTCCATCCTTTATTTTAATTCTTATTTCCTCTTCAGTAATTTTTTAAGAATTTGGCATTGTCTATTCCTCCAGCCAAAGCAGATAGAGTAGTTTCATGTTTATTCACTCAAATTTTCATTTTTGTCATGCATTTCATCTTAGTATAGTTATTGGTTGATTCTCAACACTTATGTTATTTCCTTCCAAGAAATTTACTTTCAAAATTATGTCTTTCTTATCTATAGGATGAATGTGGCTACTTTGGATCCCTAGTGCACACATAGTGTTGATCCATTTCAAGTTTACGTCCCTAGGTTGACAAGTTAAATACAACTTCATAATGATTGAAATAGGTATTTAGGTTGTATGTCCAATCTCTAAATCACAATTGTAAGAGCTTATATTTTAAATCATTGTAGGAGGTCGACAAAGTGCATTTGAGTGGGAGAGTTTACACTTATCCATTGATAGGTTTTTGACTTTGCAATTTTGAGAATAAGCTGACAGATGGAAATACTGTATGAATTCTAGTTGGCGTCAAGTTTCTAGGTCCGCATATCCAAATGTGTATACACAATTGAAGAAATTTTGTATTGGGTCTTTTGTGGTTCCGACCTATAAGTATGAAGATATGTGAAGTTTAAATAAGTGTTGTGGTCTTATGTGGGATCTATTATAGGTCTAGATGTCAACCTATTTCAAGTTTTTTTGAATTTTGTACCTTGGTGTGAGGCATGTGTGAAAAGGATTGAATCAGACAAGTTATGTTTTGAATATTACATCTAATTAGGCTGACCTAATTTATTTTATGCTTGAAGTGGATATATATGTTAGATCTTTTTCACTGTTTTGTGGTGTGTGATGAATGTTGCAAGGGTCCTACATGTGAATATTATTAGAGTAGTGGGAATTTAAGTTGTGAATGTTGAGTAGAATATTAAATTGATGCAAATGCAGAGAAAAGAAGAGTTAGATCATAATTAGATGAAATGTGTAAAGTCAATTTATTGAGGCTCATTGAAACTTTATTTCATGCATATGATAGATGCAATTGTACCAATTCATAATAGGCTATGATCCATAATCTCTCTTCTATCTTTTTCTCTGTTAGAAGTGAGTCCACTTGGACAGTGAGTCTACCTATAGTGAGAACTTCTATAAATATACTTTAACCAGTGATAATATATTGTGAGCTAATCCTCATCGTGGTTTATTCCATTTTGGGTTTTCCATGTTAAAATCCTAGTTTTCATGTGTTATGTGGTACTGATCGATGTTTCATTATTTATTTACTTAATATAGTTGAATATTATTTGGTGATTGGATGTTTAATGTTTGAATGGTTCAAGAGAATACTGATTCATCCCTCGCTCTCAATATTCTAGGTGTTCAACAAGGTGAACATCATTGTTTTAGCAAGTTCATTATATATTTTTTCATTTCTCCTCTTCCAACATTTGGCTAGGAGAAACTCCATCCTCTTCCATCAAGTCTATTCTCTAACCCTCCCTTCTCTTATGGATTGATGTCCCCTAACTTGATCTCCTCTAAAATTAGCTAGCCCATTCCAACTCATCTCTACACAATTCAATATAATCAATTATATAGAAATTAAATATTTCCATCTATCCCTCTATATTTTCCTCTTCATAATCTTTTAATTTTCCATCTCCTTCCACTCTAACCATGTCATATATATGTAAATCATCATCTTTTTATCATCAATAAATTTCAATAAATTGTTTTTTCTCTATTTCCCCTTTGTGGTTGTAATGATTTATTTATTTCCATCTACTATGATCTCATTATTTTCTTCTTCTACCTTCTTGTCCTTCAAATGAAGTACAAATACTTATACAACATCATTATCCTTTTAAAATTCTATTGCAAGTAGTTCTACCATATTTTGTATGTCTTCTAAAATACTTTATCCTCCTTATACAATATCACCTTTTTCTTATTTATCCTTTTCATAAAATTTTCTTCTTTATATTCCTCTACACACAATTTTATTTATGAAAAAATTATCATCAAAATAAGAATAGAACTCAACTTTATCCATTTTATTTATTTATTTTCTATTTACCTTTTTCAACACTCTTTGAAGGAATCTATTCAATTTGATATCTTCGTGAATTTAGCCTAAATCCTTCCCAACTTTCTTCCTCTAAAATTATCTCTCCTTTCGATAAGGTTTTTAAAATAATTAACCAATTCCAAACTCATACTCTTACTCTTTCTTGACATTTTTACACACAATTTGTGTTCTAAAATAAAATTCACACTCACAATCATAATCATTTATTATGCATTTAATATCCCCCTTATATTTTTTCAATTATAAAAATCCTATTCATACCTATAATAAATCTATCGAGCATTGGAGATATCCCTCTTCCCTTTCAAACCTTCACAATGCAATTCAACAAATATCTCACCTTAACACATCCCTAGTGATACAAAATTACTTTGAAACCATTTTATGTAGATGAGGATTGTGAATCTTATCATATTACAAAATGAAGAAGCCAAAAATATTCCATCTCATATATTGAATTCAAATCCTTAACAATTTATAATTTACTCTATTAATTATACTATAAAGAAGATATTTATAGTCATGAAAATTCTATCCACTAATCGCATTCATTCCAATTTTAATTAACTACAAATTTATTTATTATCATTGAAAAAACATTCTTGATATGAAATGAATACTTCCATGTTCTTGCAAACTTTGTATAGTTGATTTCCATGTTTTCCTTAATATTTTCTTATTCCAAAATTTGTCTTTTTTAATATTTATTCCAACACTTATCTCTCTCTCACTTCTCATCCTAATTTTTCTCCTTTTCTTTTTTAAAATTGTTGTTCTTTTTTAAAATCCCCCCAAAAATGGGAACTGAACCTCATTCCTACACCTCTACATATTCCTTCTATCATTCCTTATACTTTTTCTCATTTTCTTTTTATATTTTTAAATTTAGTTAGAGAATTTT
This sequence comes from Sequoiadendron giganteum, assembly GCA_007115665.2. Classification (NCBI taxonomy): domain Eukaryota; kingdom Viridiplantae; phylum Streptophyta; class Pinopsida; order Cupressales; family Cupressaceae; genus Sequoiadendron; species Sequoiadendron giganteum. The sequence continues at coordinate 432,126,277 of CM021100.1, forward strand.
AATTTCATTTTGTTGGCATCTTATTCACATTTTATTTTATTTATCATTTTCTTGAAATTAAATAATGGAAAGAGAAGATACACAACATGCATTTTTTACTTCAAATTTAAAATTTAACAAAATTAAAATTCATAAGAAAACCTCCATACAACCCCAAAGTATCCATTTTCTACCATTATATACAAAATTTAAACCATGATTTGTATTAAGTGTTATGTTCAAGAATAAAGAGAGTGTTCAAATTGTATTTTTCCATAATTTTTGATTCGGGGAATATGTTTTCTTGAAAATTGATCATATTGTGTGAAATAACTTCCCAAAGTACCTTAGAAAACCATTTATTTCCAACACTCACAAATATAAAAAAATAAAAGATAAAATCATAAATTTCTTGTCAAAAGAAAATTATAATTTCTCTCAACTCATCATGAGTCCTTCCATAAATATTTTCCATATTGAATGAAATGAAGTCACCAAGACCACTAATTTTTTTCTAGCTCTATATCAGATGAATTTTGATTTTATTTTTTAAATATCATCTAAACCTTAAAACTATGTTTAGGAAAATTCTTCATTTTTTGTAATTTTTATTAGAAAAGAAGAAGTTTATAATGTGAAGCAAAACAAAATCCAATGCAACTAGAGATATGAAATAATAATAATAATAATTTTTTAGTGATGCTATATTTATTGTGGAATTAGATTCTCATACATCAAGAACAAACAAATATGAAGTATGAATTAAAATTGTATCATCCCCCTTCCAAGATGTTCTATCTGAATAATGAGATTTGTGATACCAACCTTGGACATGTAGATGTTAAAAAATTCTTACAAAGAGTGCACAAGGAAAGAGATAGGACCAAATTATAAAAATGATTGGTAGCTTTAGTATTATTGGAAAAGACAACCCTCTTAGTGAATATATAATTTCCAAATTTTGTATTCACTTGTGCCCAACACTTCAATAAGAGATAGAATAATATTTTTGGGCCAACAAGAAATTTTTATTAGACACTATTCTAGAGATAATAAGAATGGAATTTTATGTTCCTAAATATGTACAATATGATGCTATGGACATGAATTATTCCTATTTTTCATATGAAAATTTAATAGGAAAGCTATAGATTTTATTAATAACCATATTCTTGTTTTTTTGGAAAGCTAGATAGAAGATTAAAAAAATACAACATAAGAGTGGGTTTAAAGAGGATAAAAAATACCTCATAAAACTTCTTTGTAGGGTGCATGGATACCCTAATGTTAGAAAATATCACCCATAATTTTGTTATTAAACATCTTGAACATATCAAATAAAAATAAGATTAAATTGGTTTCAATGATCATTGAGAATCTACATGATCAACTGGTTAATGTGTTGGAGAACACCAATTTATAAATCAATTCAAATTTTTTATATCCATTGAATTACCAATATAATTATCCTAGGTTAAGAATATTTGGGTCTCTCCAATTAGGAGAAACAAGATTATGATCCTTACCCTCAGTTCAACCTTAAGGAGAGAAGAATAAAATATTGCATAGTTATTAAATGTTTTTATTTGTTGTCATAAGGGGGTTGGAGAATGATCTTGAAAAAATATTATCTTTAAAAGTAGTAGATTAATCATTGAACTAGGGAAATATTCATATAAAAATTATTAATTTTGCATCCATAAAGGTTAGAAATATTCACAAGGTGCCATATAAAGTTTCCTAGGTACCCCAAGGACAAGTAATTTTTTCTAGAAATATCCAAACAACTAGAAAAACTTCATAACTTAATAGTCCAAAAACATAACATGGGTTATGTATTCCCCATAAAAGTGGGAGTATAATTTTGTGCCAACAAGAAATGTTCTAAAAATGGACAAGTGGATATGGATCTTTTAGATTTGAATTTTCTAGGAGATATAAGGAAAACATTTTATCCTATCAATTCAATTAACCTATTGATAGGAGAATTCTTCAAACATGAAATTACTTTAGAGGACCATTGGAATAATTTCATTAATGACCATGAGAACAAAATAGAGGATTAATGCATGATATAATTGAATATAATGAAGGTATCCACTTTGGAAAATATACAAAAATGGTTATGCACAGATGGGAAAATGTTGCATATAGTCTAAAATATTCAAATTATATTTGGTCAACCAATGCATTTGGTAGATTCGTCAATCCTAGAAGACTCTTCAATTGACAATATGGTTGGAAATTTAATTGATAGATCAATATGATAACTGGAGTATCCTTTTCCCATCCTAGAGGTACATCCCAAGGATCAAGAGTCCAAAAATAAACAAGAGAGTATTCTAGGGAATTTTTAGGAAAGAAATATTGTCAAAGAGAAACAAGAGGCACCACTACAAAGAGGAAAATATTTGAGAAGCAAATAATCATGGATTCAAGTGAGGATGAGGATGAGGAATAGAATATCCTACTCAATATATGAAAGAGGATGCATCTTCAACTTAATCCTCTTATCAAGTCTCCATATTCATCCCCATCATCATATCTTGTAAGTGAGTCTACCATGAGATATCCATATCAAAACCCTTATCATAACTCTCCACCTCATAGTTCACCTAAATAAACTCCTAGAAAATTATATCCTCCAACTGAGAATGTGCCACAACAATATTATATTCATCCACATCCTCCATATTCACTAAATATTCCTACTCCCCTACATAAAACTCCAAATCATTCACCTATGCATTACTCTGCACAATACCCAAACCTTTATCTCATGACTTTAAACAAGGAAACTATCTTCAAGGGGATGGTAATGAACTAAATCAAGTGGATGAGTTCCTAAGGGAAATAGGGGTTTTGGACCTTGAAAATGTAGTGTAAAAAGCCTCTAGTTGTGAAGGGCACTCAACACTCACCAAGTGATATTGGAAATATGGTTATGACTCCTTCTCTTCCAATTCAACCTCAAAAAATAAGAAAATTAAATCTTCCAATATGGCTCAATGATACTATTTAGAGAAGGACATGGAAACATGTAATAGATGAAGATTATTTCTCTTCATTGGAAAAAGTGTTCAAGGCTCAATTAAGTGAAAAGAGGGCTAATAGACTCTCCATTATCTCCATTATATCTATTATATCTATCGATGAGAAGATAAATAGAGGCAAAAATATTGGAAATATGGTTATGAATCCTCCTCTACTTCAACCTCCACAAATAATAACATCAAATCTTCAAATATGGATCAACCATACTGTGTAGAGAAGGAAAACAACACATAATCGATGAAGAGGATTTCTCTTTATTGGAAAAAAAAATTAAGAGTCAGTTAAATAAAAAGAGGCATAAAAATCTCTCCATTATATCCATTATATTTATGGATGAGAAGACAAATAGAGTGGCATAAATATCCATCCCCATAGTAGATAAGAAAAAGGATAAAATTAAACCTAGAGAATATGACATAAATTAGGTAAATTTGGTGACCATGAATATAGAAGAAGATCAATCAATTTAGTTAGTTGTTACTAGTATACTAGAGAGAATGAAGAAGGTTGTGAATAAAAATAATAATTTAAGGCTCAAGTTGGAAAACTAAATTTTCATATCAATCACTTTGTTGGTTATATTAACTTAACTACACCTACCTCCAAATTATTAGTAGACTTAAACAATGAAACTCAACACCCAAATCTTGAAGGTATTATTCTGATTACTAAAGAATGGAGATAATTACTCTAAGATCTTAGGAATAGAGTAATTATATAAGCATTTAGAGGCTATGAAAACATCAACAATGATAAAAATCACTCATTTACAAGGTCAATATCTTGGATAGGAGTTTACAAATTCTATCTATTCAAAAATATTATAGTAATCTATTTACTAAATGAGGAATGTTAAGGCTACCATTTGGATGCTCCTAGAGGATTTGATAGAGTTTGGAGAATTTTAGGACAATATTAGATGCTCTACTTTTTCTTAAAGAATAAATTTGAAATATCAAAAGAGACTAAATGAAAGAGCAACATGAAACATTGTGTTTTTGAAAACTTTTGGAAGTTATTGATTATTTTTATTCTTTATTATTTTAAATATATGTAATTAAATTAACTTATATTTGATAATTTATAAAGTAGCTTTAAAATTCTAGATCCTAATTTTTAGGGTGCCTAAGATATCTGTATAAGTTTTTCTAGGATTTTTTAGTGGTTAGAAATTGGATTTTGTAGTGAAATAGTACATATTTTAGTATGTATTTTGTATTGAATTATAAATTTACATTTTTTACATAAAATAATGAGTGATTCCTACTATTCTTATCAATAATTAAATCATGATAATGGTATATGACATTTTATTTCTCTAAAATTGAACAAACTAGTGAAATTTATATATTAACTATGTTGACCATAAAATTATGTCTCAAATCTAAGTATGGAATATGATGATTTGATTGCATAGATTTTGAAATATATTATTATCATAGTTTACATAGATTCTCACATAAACTTTGTGGATGGTTACATGAAATATTAATCATTTCAATGTTGGTTTTTGATCTCACCGAACCATTCAAATTTGATTAATTGATTGAAATTTATCATCATTTATTTGCTCGTTTAAGTTTTTCCTTCTAAAACCTAATTGTACAATTTTGATCTTTGTTTGTAAATAAATTTAGGATACAAATTGGATCTTTGTTAATTTTCATAATATTTTAGATAAACATTAATTCTTTACATAAAATGGAAAATATCTCTAGATTTATGTGTTTTAAAGCATTGAATCATTCTTTTCTAATAGATCTAATTAATTATATGAGTTATCATTATTTGGACATGATTTAACAAATAATTCCCACTTGTTAAAAAATTGCATAGGTCACTTAGCTATCCATCATATTCAAGAACTAGCTAGAATGGAACCTTAGAGCTGGTTGTTTTTCAAGAGAAGTAGGGTGACATATTATCCAACACAAATTTAGTTGTGCTAAAACCAACATTACCAAAATTAGCACTAAAATGAGGGAATTTTCAAGGTAGATCAAGATAATAAATCTACCAATATCCTAAAATAAAGGTGACCCACTCCCTATTTTAAAGTGAATTTAGTGAGAATTTTTTTGAGTTAAGTCAACCTAGTAGAAGAAAAAATGAAAACAAGGAATATGTGTAAGAACCCATCAAACTACAGAAACTTAACATGAACAATCAAATTATGAGATTTATAATACTTTTTCCCTATAGCTATTGCTTCCCCAACAATTAGAATAGATATTTATAGAGAAGATCAAATTTATCCCCTTAAAATTCATAGACATACATGAACTATGAGAGAATCCTAAGAAATTATTCCCTATGTTTATTTATGGAAAATCTAAAATTGATGAAGATCATGTTAAAATGTCAAATAAATATGTATTCAAGCTTAGATTTAACATAAGGATGTAACATTTTAAATTTTCTCTTATCATTTGAGGGAATTTTTATGTATTTGGTATTTTAGTTTAGCCCATGGCTCTATCAGATCATGAAATGAATGAAAAAATTTACTAAGTCAATTCAAGAACTAACCTAGCCATTCTATGTTATTTGTAAAAGAGAACCCAATATTCCCTTAAGATAATATAATTGTAGGTTTCAAAAAATTTACAAGAGATTAATTGATCCCTATTTTTCCTTTGGATCCATTAACCACCCTATTTTTTAGAAGATTTATCAATGGCTACTATCAATACCTTAGAAAGGTTTACATTGATTCTAATAAATTTTATCAATAGATTTATCATATTATAGTAGGCTTATTTGAATATATACTCTCATTTGATTTAACAAGGATAAAAAATCAAATTATTACTATAAATGATGTCTTGATAAACCATACATTATTGATGAATCCCATCCCAAGTGTTGTTCATTCAAGACTAAACCAAGCTCCATATGAATAGTCCAAAAATTAGATAAATCCCTCTCCTATAATATAATATCCTAGAGGAGGATATGAAGTACATGTTAATCACTGGACCACTCAAGCAAAAACTTCTTTCTTTAAACAAAAAAATCAACAATATTTTTTAACTTATTTTAAACTGATCACTTAACCCTTGAGTTGGAAGCAATGATGAAAATTTACCTAATGCCATCAATGAACTTACATTATTAAGACTGAATCTATTACAATGTTTGAATTGGAATAAATTTAAATAAATAAATAACTCTTAGAGCTGCAATGAGAAAATCAAGAGCTTCCAAAATAAAAATTTTAACTTACAAAGGTCTAATACAAAATGAAACATAAAAGTAAATGGATTTTTTACGAGTCCCTCAAATGGTATGAATAATGCAAATATGACTACTTATTCTGATGTGAATTCTATGAAAAATGCATTTAGGTTTCATGAAACCTTGGATTCATTTGAAGATAACTTTCTTGATATTTATAAGATGTATAGAATAGTGTACATAGGTCAAAATTATGGTTGAAATGACATGAAAAGTATGATGGTAAACCCTTATGCTTTCTTAGAGAAGAAATTTTCAAACATGTGTCAGAGAAGGAAGAATTCACTTTCCCCTTAGAAGATGATAATGAGCCTAAAGTTGTTAATGTCAATAAATTCAAGCAAGCAAGGAATCATTATAATATGAGGAGCATGAAAGAAACCCTTAGGTCTAGAATATCTCCTAAAATTGATCCTACCTCTTCTAACCCCCATGCAAAAATAATCATCTAACACTAAAATGTCCTTTAGTGATTTTGTTAAAACAATCATTCTTTCAAAAAACCTACTGCTCCTTATGCAAAAATATACAACATGATAGAGGAGCTAGAGAACACCAAATCCAATATTTACATGTATGGCATGCTATGGAGTTATCCTAGCTAAAAGGAGGCTTGTATGAGATCACTAAATGGAAAAAGGGAGAAGAGACAAATATCACAAAAAAAGACAAAGTAAAAATAGTTAATAAATCAGATCCCATAGGCACTCTCTTCAAATTAAATACTAGGGTTCCACCTTTTCTCTTGGCCATCAAAATATTTGGTAATAATTTACACAATTTCCTTGTGTATATTCGAGAGAATCTTGAAATTTCATGTCTTATTTTATTTTTTGAGAACTAGGTTTAGTCCCAAAACCTTCTAACATAGTAGTTTTTTGGCTAAAAGGAATGAAGTAAATATAATTGGTGAATTGAGAAATTCTCATATCTAATTAGCATTAAATCCTTGCATATATGGATACATTGAAATTTAGGCAGTTGATATCCCTTAATTGTTAATAATGATTCTAAGTCAAAATAAAATTGTCTTAAAGGTTGTCTTCTTACTGACTTTGTATAGTTATGATTTTCATGAAGAGTTTTGAATAATAAAATTAATATTGAATTAGTTACTAAATCAAAGCACATGATCACTAAATAAAATTATCACGATGAAATTTCCTTTGTTGATGTAGATTTAGGGGTTTACAATGTGAATACTATTTTTGAGACTATCATGTTGTCAAAAGGAGGTACAATGGATGGAAGCATCATGAAAAGTATTGAGGAATTATCATCTATAGATGAAATCACCCATAATTTTATACAAAATATGACTACCAACTTAGATAATTTAGATGATTATGTTGAATCATTTATTCTCATGCTTCTTGGTTGTTTTATAATGCAAAATTAAAATAATTCTAAGCTTATCTATCCCACATGTCATGATTTTGTAGCAATAATCAGAGAAGTAATTTTGAGAATATGAAACATAACCCTATAAAATGGCAAGAAAAATATTGATGAATACTCAATTAATACTCATGAACAACACATTGTTGATGCATCTCATGAATAACTAAGATCACACACACATAGATTACATCTAGTCAATGTTTAATGTGAAACACAATTAATTTATGAGGGCTCTAATGAGATAATGGGAATGAAAGAGAATGTTGGTTCACTTCTAAAAGTATAAAAAATAGAGTAATTTACCCTATAAATTGAAGAACATGGAAAACCAAATAAGAGGGAAGAGGATCCAACTATATCACAACCTACTAGTCTTCCTCAATTGACGGAGGAATGAGATTACATATCTCTTGAGAAAACACAAATTTTAAGATTGAGGTTCAGTGGATCCTACTCTAAATAAGATTATAGCATTAGAGTCAAGTTAACTAGTTCATAAGGAAATTTTTTTTTGAAAACATATAGACTACAATTCACCTATACCACCCATACATGGATTTATATGAATCTTTGATCAACCATTTATTCTTGTCGCATGAAGAAAAGGTAAATTATTTATTAGTCGATGGGGATTCTAAACTATTTATTAGACAAGGCTAGAGTCAATAGATTTGCCATGACAAGAGGTTAATTACTTACTATAATAGGGTTAAGGATTTGATAGAGGATTTTTATTCTTTCAACATTCATTCACTTCATTGAAGAATGAATTTTTTTGTGGATTCTCTAGTATTATATTTCAATATATTAGAACCTATGAAAGACTATTGAGTAGAAATATTTTTAGTATATTTAATACCATTATCAACTATCCTAAAAAACATCACTCAATTCAAAGAATTTAACGATTATACACATATCTTAGAAATAATTACTAATGTCAATTAATTTAAAGGCGAAATTTTAGATGAGAGTGATAGGCATCCCTTTTAATTAGATGAATATAAGGTCAATAAATTGAATACCAATACAATTCCTAAAGACTGGTATCTCTTAAGAGGATGAAGAAAAAAATGGATAACACCTTCTAATTAAAAAAGAGATAAGTATGATGATCACAAATGGGGAGATGATACTGATAAAAAGGAAGTCTTTATCAATAGAGTGTGCACTCCAGAGTAAAGTGAAGTAATGGTGAAATTATTAAAGCAATATATAAAAAATTAATTGTATGGGGATATGAATAACTCAATACCTATGACACCTTATTCATCACTCACACTATTCCTTTGATGCATGGGAAAAATACATTTAGATAGAAACTATCCTATAAATAAATTGATGGAATCCCTAATTTATAAAGAGGTGTAGAGAATACTATCCACCAGAATCATATATCTCATCATAAATTATACTTGGGTATATAACTTACATCTAGTGATGAATAAAAATGGTGAGATTTTGCTAGCTGTCGATTTAAAATTTGAAAAAAACTTCTAAAAAGGATTAAAACCTCTTTCCTTCTTTATAAAAAGCATCATAGATCATAAATAGAGCACAAATAATGTCATTCTTAGATGGTTAATTTGGATACAAACAAGTTATGGTAAAAGAGGAAGATCATTGAAAATTGTATTTACCATAAATTGGGGTACATTTTCTTATTGAAAGATGTATTTTGGTCTCATTAATGTTATTTATACCTTTCAAAGATTCATTGAAATTTATATCAAAGGGACTAATAAATAAATGTGTTATTATTTAAAGGATTATCTAACTATATTTTCCAAGACTAGAACTAAGATTATATTGTAGACTGAAGAAAGATTATATAGAGATGTAAAGAGTTAGGCATATCCTTGAATATAAAGAAAGATATATTTGGAGTCACACAAGGAAAACTAATAGGTCATGTGATTTTAGAGAAATGCATATTTATTGATCATGAAAGGGCAAGGTATATTTACCAAATAGTAAGAACAAACTGAAATTATTCTTTGGAAAGATTAATTTTGTTAGGAAATTTATTAGTGGCTTTGCCAAAAAAATCCGTCCTTACAATGACATGCTAAAGAAGGATTCTTAAATTGAATGGAATTTTGAGGCCAAGAATGAATTTGAACAGATCAAAGAATATATTGTAATTGCTCCTATATTATTTAGCCAAAAATATATAAAGCCATTTAGTATCTATATATTTTCTTCTAAATTCTCATGTGTTGGTGTGTTAACCCAAAAGGGAGAAGATGAGAGTGAAATACCAATCACTTTTATGAGCACTTATTTAAAAATGAATAAGTGAAGTATACAAATTCTGGTAAACAAGTGTTTACCTTAGTAAAATAAGTGAACAAATTCAAGAATTATATCTTGAAGAGAATAGTCATTACTATCACCCTTGACCTATTAGTTAAAACCATGTTGATACAAAATGAGACAAGGAAGAGAAAACGAAAATGGATGACTATTTTATAATATTTTTATTTAGAAATATAACTAATGAATCTGATGAGAGGCAAAGTCGTTTCTAAAATATTAGTAGGATAATATGGAATACTAGTTTGTAAGCACTATTTAGTTGATACTATCATCATAGATGATTTTTTTAGGGAGATAGTTAACTATTTTATTCTTAATCAGTGCCTTTATAGATTGAACATAACACAAAGGTGAGAATTGAGAATGAAAATAAGAGTGTCTATAATAAATATGGACTTATTTGTACAAAAATCCCAAGGGAATTTACTTGAGATTTCTAGATAAGAAGGAAGAATTTTAGGTCTTATATAAATTCCATAAAAAATTGTGATAGGAAATGAATGTACTAAATCCACTACAAAATATATATTAAGGGGTGGTTATTATCTAAAGCCCTACAAAATATATATGAATGTACCAAAATGGAAGGCATTTCAAAATGTTCATATGCTAAAATTTTTTTTTTAAAAAAGTCAAAGCCATGTACCATAGCTGTAATAGATTCATATTGACCGTAATAGACTACAACATGAGATGGACTAAATGTATCACATACAAATAGTGTATAATTTAGGTTGTGATCAGGTTTCTCAAAGACCACATAATAGCCACATATGTCATACCATTTATTCCAATGATCTCTTGATCATGAAATAATTTTAAAAATTTCCTATAATTACTATCCTCAAGGGAATGGTGTAAAAAATTCAAGCAATAATTTTTTTTTGATGTTATTAACAAAATAATAGAAATAAATCCTAGGTATTGGAACTCGCACCTAATATTTACTTTTTTTCCTGATAGGTTGAGGTATAAGAATTACTTAGGGACCTCTACTTATTATACGGTTTATAGCTAGTGATTCTTGTGAGTTTGATAATTCTAAAATTGTAGTTTATGAAGGAGTATCTTGAGAAAATCAACAAATTCCAAGCTAGGTTGACAAACTTGTTGAGTCTAGAAGACAAGAGAAAAAAATCCATAGAGAAAGTGCCCAAACATAAGGTCATTAAATATAAAAGTGGTTTAAGAAGAGGATGATAATTCAATAATTTAGGACCTTTGATCTTTCCTACTCTAGAATAAGTCAAAATAAAAGAAGGGTGGTTGTTCGTAATTCAAATGTATATGGATGGGTCCATATCTAATATTAAAAATACTAGAAGATAACACATTTAGGATCAACACCTTTAAAAGAGAGACATTCCCATTTCCTATTAGTGTGAAGTATCTAAATCATTATTTCAGATCTTGAAGTTGTTGAGAACTCATTCTTTATACAATAGATTTTTATTGGTCATGTGGTTCTTTCTCTTTTGGTTTTCTTGTGTGATTAGTTTGTATGTTTTATCATTCTTTATTTCTTTCTATGTTTCACACATGTTTTTCTTGTTCTTGTATTTCCTCTCCTCATGTGGTCACTTTCTATGTTTTTATTTAGAGTTAAAACTTATAGGGTGACCAAAAAGAATGTTGTTGAAATTCTATTATTAAAATTTACTTACTAGATTGAGTTCTTATATTTGTTTATTTATTATTAGGCATAGGTTTGATGGTTTACTTAATTCCAAAGGTTATCAAGGTCAAGATTAGGTCACTTGGAATATTACACTATAAACAACTAAATAATCAAAGAAACCATTGAGGTTAGATATCATGTGTCTATTTTCAAGTGAAAATATTGAGGTTTTCTATTTTTCTAATGGCCATGGTGACTTCAAACCTACAACTAGGCATAAATCTTAAAAATTGAGATAGTTTGTAAAAATAATCAAAAACATGAAATGATGAATATATATTAATAATAATCCAATCATGGAATAACAAAATACAATAGGATATCTCAAGAAAACAATTATGTAGTTCATTCAAGTAACTTATATTTGGGCTATAGATACTATATAGTAGTAGAGCTATGTTTTACGAAGTAACCAAGCCATACCAAAAATGTATTATTAGTTATACTATATAATCTAATAAGCCCCTTTCTGGATGAAACCATATTCAAATAATAGAGATTACAATAAAATTTATCTCATCTCCACCTCAACGTTCCCTTTTAAGAAACCCATCATGTGCATAGACTACCAGATTAATATTCTCTATGATAGATGCATGTAATACTTTGAACTTGGTAAATTATAAACCTTTGGGGTGGAATTTAATACATGTTCCTATGACTTAGTTTTTTGTGTTTCGTGGTGATAAAATTATAGGATCATTTTATTTGTTTCGTTTCTAGTTTTGATGCCTCACACCCATGCCCCAATTGGATTGCCAAATGCCCCGATTTTCTTGTGCTCTTCTTTAGTTTTTTAGTGATTATTCCTTCTTACTTGTTTCCATCATTGTTTTTCCTTGTCTTGTGGTTTTTTTTAGGCTTGAGGTTTTTCAATCCAATGATGATAGTGGCATTGACCTCAATCTTTGATCTTCAACTTTCTTTTCTTGAGCATTGATCATTCAACAGGATGTTGTATATCCTCATTTGAGTACGATTGAATTAAATACCCTGATACATTGATACCTAATAAATAGGACTATAATTCTATCAAAAGTAAATTACCCTATTATAATTTCAACATTTTATCTGATGGCATGATGAAATGTGAAAGCACAATACCCCAATGCTAGAGGCATGAGATGTCTTGTAATCTCAACTAATACTAGGTGTTTCTTTTTATGGTTATTTTAGCATGCATTTATGTTGGGTTTTACTATTGATTGCCTCATTCCTTGGGTCATTTCACTATTTTGGTTTGATCTCCCATGTATGCCTTGCATCCTAGATCCAATGATTTTTGAATGTTTATGGTGCTTGTTATCATGTTGGGGTGGTGGTGTTGTATTATTGTGGTCGATCCCATGTTTAGCATCATCCCTTGAACTATTCTCAAGTAGGTTCTCATCCTAGATTGTAGTTTTAGGGATACCTTATTGTTGGGTTTGTGTTTATTTTTGTGTTATATTTTTTCCTTGTTATTTTGGGCATGTTCTTAGTTGTTTAGAAATTTTATCTTTTGATATGATGTGAGTTTCATTCATTTGTTTTTGGTTCTTGTTGTGTCCTTATTTTCCTTTCATTTTTCCACATGAAGCATATTTTGTGGTATGACATTCTAGGCTAGGTTATTTGTGATGTCATCACTATATCTTCTTGGGATTGCAACCCACTTAATTATTTATTCTTGGTTCAATATTGGGGTGAGGTTATCTTGATTCCCAATATCTATCAATTCCTTAAAATTTTAAGAATTTTGACTTTTATAGATTATGTTTCATTCTTGTGCTCCAATAATTTGGTAAGGGATTCGTAGTATCCCAATGCACTATCCCCAAACCCAAATAATTTTTATGTATTTCCTTCCTTAGACTATTGGTATCTTTATTTGAGGATTTTCATATATAAATATAAGGTCAAGGTCCATATTAATCTTTTACCTTTGACAAATACATTCACAAATAATTATATCTTTTGAGGTTTGGTGATCAAATCTCCTTCACTTCACTTGAAAATCTTAGTATGAGGTTGGAGTCATTCTTAACCCCTAATTACCAGACCATGACACTTTGAGTTCCTATGTTTATTAACTATCAATGATTATGGTTTTGTATTTTGATCTAATCTTAGGCTATGAAGTACAAGGTAGACCTAACCCTCAATCATTGATAAAGTTCCAATTCAAAATTGATTTATTCTTGGGTTATGAGTTCGTCCAATGCTTCTTCTTTTAAATTAAGGTTCATATGACAAACCCAACACCTAACCTTTGATGATACACATTATGAATTCACATATAGTATTGGGTCATTGAGAGATATTTTATTGTTTTCATAAGTATCATGGGGTACTTGGTAAGCCTGATGCCAAAATCATAACATTTTATTCTATCTTTCATATAAGGGATAAGATTGTTAGAGATTATTAGACATATATCCCTTGATTTCATAATTTACTTAGTATGCTTGATGACCAATGTTTTATGATGATTAAAAATATATACTTTACAATAGATTAAGGAATTAGGATATCTCTCATCTGTCTACATTTTTGGTATGTGTTAAGATATATATTTGAATCTTGGAACTTGAGAGAATGATTTTATTTTTTGTATAGATTGAATGTCATTTTCACTATTCAATATGGGATATTTAAGAACCCAAAAGCTTGATAAGTAAGTATATTATAATTTTTGCTAAGTTTTGAATTCAAAAGGATTTCCATGTAAAATTTCTTGTTCTCTATAATTATCATAAACTATGATGTAATGGGATTTTTATAGTTATGTACAAAGAGAAATAGAATATGAAGTCTAGATTCAAGTGGTATCATCCACCTTCAAATATGTTATCTCCCTATGATGAGATTTTTGATAGAAACATTTGACATGTAGATGTTGTAATTTTTTTACAAAGGGGGAATACATAAGGAGACATGACCAACTTAGCACAATGATTGGTGCATTTAGGCTTACTGGAAGTAGTAGCCTTCTCAATAACAATAAAATATCAAGAATTTGTATTGACTTGTGCCCAACACTACAATCAAAGACGAGAAATTATTTTGGCCCATTAAGGGAAGTTGTATTTGAAATTAGTCCAAAGATGATATAAAGGATATTTTTCCACACCAAATATGAATAATATGATACTATAGACATAAAGAAAGCCTTTAATTTGTATGAGAAAATAGGTATGCTAAAAAAACCATTAACAACCATCCCCTTCTTGTTTTAATAATTTGGAAAAATTAAAACATAGAAATTAGTTCAAAGAGAATGAAAAATACCTCATCAAAATACTAATCATGGTGCATGTATACCCTAATGCCAAGGAATTTCACTCACAGATGTGTTATTGCATCTTAAAATTAGAGAAAGAAAAAAATATTTATTTGTGTTCAATGATCAGTTAGAATATTCATGATCAACTAATTGATGTGTTGGAGAACACCAAATTATATAAGACTTCACATTCAGTAAATCTATTTTCTTAACAGTCCAGTTTTCCTAGGTTAAGAGGGGTCAAATTTCTCCAACTAGGATAAACAACTATATATGATCATTAACCTCAACTGGATCTCAAGGGGAGTTAAATAAATTATTTCATAGTCAACATTCCACTTTTATTGTGACAAAGGGAATGGAGAATGATTTTGTAAAACATGTTATATTTTCACGAAAAAAATAAATTAGTGAGTAGGGCGAGTTGGTGCATGCAATTAAAGATTTTCAAATTCAAGGTTAAAAGATTTCATAAGGTGCCATATAAGGTGTTTAGGTACCCTAGTTACATGTTAATTATGATATAAATCTATAGCCAAGTGCTTGAAGTTCATAATTTAATAGTCAAAAAGCATAAGTTTGGGTATGTATTCCCCATCAAAAAGGAAATATACTCTTGTGCCAAAATACAATATTCTTAAATTTAAAAATAATATGGCTCCTGTAGCTATGAAATTTATAGGAGGTATAAGAACAAATTTTGATTCTATTGGTAAAATTAGCCTGGTGATAGCATAATTCTGCAAGCATGGGCCTACTATTTAGGACCATGTTAGGAACATTTCCTCAATGAACATGAGGTCAAAATAAAGGATTATTGAAAGATAGTACTTACTACAAAGAATCCATGTGGTTTGTTAATGATACCAAAAGTGTTATAAGAGGATGGGAATGTATTTAATCCAATAAACAATAATGAAATTATACTTGATCAACTAATGGATATGGTAGATTGATGAATCCAAAAAGACTACCTAATTGACAATTGGGCCATAAATTTCATATATAGATAAATATGATGGTTGATTATGTACCTTAAACTATGATAGAGCCATATACGAAGACTCAAGAGAATAAAAAACATAGAGATTATTTTAGGGTAGCAATACGGGAGGGATAACATAAAAAGAAACAAGATCCATCACTACCAGAAAGAAAAGTTTGGATAATATAGTGATTATGGAGTCAAGTGAGGATGAGAATAAGGATGAGAACTCCCCAATAAATATAGGAAATAAGATGCATCACAAACCTACTCTTCTTTTCACATCTCCATCTACTCCACCATTTCCATATTCATCACCATGTTCATCTCCTATAAGGGAATCTCCCATCAACTCTCCACCTCACAACTGTTCTCATCATATTTCTCCACCTCATAATTCAACACCTAAATAACTACTTGGAAATTTTATGCTCCAAATAATATTGTTGCACTCAAAATTTCTATTCCTCCACCTTCACCAATGATTCGTAGTCCTCCACATTAAAATCTGGTTCCTTCACCTCCTCATTACTCTACACATATACCTACACCTTTACCTCTTCATCAAAAAAAGGAAATCATCCTAAAGGAATCATTAACTAAGAAGATAAAGTGGATGCATTTTTTATGGAAATAGGGATTGGTGACCTTTACACCCTAATGCAAGAAGAATATCCTCCACCTAAGGAGTATACTCAACACTCACCAAGTGATACTAAAAATATGGGTATAACTCATCCTTCTTCCATTCTTGCTCCACATATGTGATCTTGTATTATTATAGTATGGATTAACCATGTGTTGTAGAAATGACAAGGAAATAAGCTCAAGAAGAGGAGGATTTTTTTTTTCCTTTTAGAAATTTTTAAGGTTGAATGAAGTAAAAATATGGCTTGAAACAACTCCCATATATCCATGGATGAGAAAGGAAATAAAGAGGAACATAATGCCACCTGTATGTTAGGTAATATAGAGATTCAAATGAAACATGGGGATGATGAAATATAAGAGGTATATTTTGGTATCATGACTATAGAAGAAGAGAAAAAACCATTTTAGTTAGTTATCACTACTATACTCTAGTAAATGAAGATGGATGAGAATACAAAAGAATAGCTCAATGCTCAAGTGGGACAAAGGACATTATATAAAAATAACTATGTTTTCTCTATGGACTCAACTACACCTAGCCTCATTTTATTAGAAACATTAAATAATGAGGCCCACCAATGAGACCCTAAAGTAATTTTCCCGGCTACTAAAGAATACAACGTAGGACTACAAACTCTTTGGGGTAGGGTAATTAACAATTGTTGATATGTTATAACAACATCAATGATGAGGAATTTTTTCAATGGAAATGGAAGCTAAATTAGATGAGTATCTCTGTGTGGGAGGAACATATTCTAGTTTTATTAAGGATGAAACCAACTCCCTCTATGGTGTTAGCTCTATTGATAATTTCTCATAAAGAAGATAAAGAGTTACAATAATGGTTCAAATATAATAAAATTAGAGTGAAAAACTAAAACAATCAAATAAAAAATTAATAAGAGTAAATACTCAATAATTAATTAATTCATAGAATAGAGTTCATTAGAGATATTCCTTGTATAATTTTGGAAAATCCCTCATCAGTAAGGATAGTTTCTCAAGTAATACAATAGTTTATAGATTCTCTCCATAAAAAATATTAGAAGAATCTATTGACCAAGTGATGAAGGTTAAATTTTTCATTTGGAAGATCCAAGAGGTTTTGATATATTTTGGAGTTATAAGACAAGATCAAGAAGGTAAATTTTTAATAGAGAATAAAGATGAAATATCACAAGGGACCAAATACCAATGATTTAAATAAATTTATCACTTCATTCTTGTAGCATTTTCCAAGGAAAATATGACAACTTATGTAGTCGACCATTTTGGAGGATATTTGATTATTTTATTCTTTATTCTTTCAACTAATTTTAAATAAATTAACTCATAGTTGATAAGATATTGTTATGGCATAAATTTTCATCATAATTCAATTTTTCATAATATACCCTTACTTTAGCCTTATAACATTGATAATGCTAAAACCTACCACCTTAAAGCCTTTGTCCTTGTTGTACCATTTTTTTTCTCATTGGTGGAGGGAATTTTGACTAGGACACTTCCACACCACGTAGATGTCTTTGTGTCATGCAGTCGTCCCTCAAAAACTCTCAGGTTAGTGGATGTTGGGACATTACATTTCATGGCATCTACGAGTTGTAATGCTTCATGTGACTACAAACCTGCCTAAAAAATGTTTATTTTCCCTCCAAATCCCTATTTTGAACTCACTTCTCAATCCATTCAATATCTCTCACATTCTACATGTCATTCTTACAAATTATCACTTCACTCTCTCCATTCTTGCTTCCATTCTCTCTACACCATATTCTTGTAGGTTTCAAGCTATTGGTACTATTTCTCACATGTCCATCTTGAACTCTTGAAGCTATCATCCTTCCTCTAGACTTCTTCAAGATAGAAAAAGAAAGGGTAATACTTTGTTGTTGTTTAATTTAATTTTTAATATTATAATTAGCATATATATTATCTTTTCTTTCTATATATGCATTCTTTGTTTCCTTCTTTATCATATTCTCTCTATTGTGGCCTGTTGGTTTTATATGAAGGTGGAAACACCAAAGAATGGGTTTGAGTAAGGAAAAATATAAAACACATCGCAAAAAAATTTCCATCTATGTGTGTGTAGGTATTTCATTTGTGTGGAGCTTGTGGGAGGCTATACCTATCACAATTTGGATTTCTACTACCCTTTCTTGTGATTTTATTTGTGGTTAACTTATCACATTCATAGTATTCTTTTTTTTGTACTTATTTATATTTTAATGTATTTATAGAATTATGCCATTTCAACTTAAACTACCAAATTGAAGTTATCAGGATGTTAGCACACCCTATGTGTTTTGAATTGAAAATTCAGCTCTCTATCAGTACAAGATACCAACATGTCCCCGAGATGACAGTGCATCATACTATCGTCCATCTCCTACATTTTTTTTCTCTAGTCGAGAGCTAGTTAGTCTACTAATTGAGACCTTATGGTCTGTTCACCAAGTTCTTGAAATCCTCGATCTTGAAAACCCCAATTTTTTTTTAGCTTACATCCCAATTTTAATCCTTTTCATTGAGGTGACCAATTACAATTCAATCCCTTTAGACCCTATTTGTCTTGGGACATGGGAGTAGAAAATCCCATCCACATTTTGGTGAACCCAACATGAAACATTCTTTCTCCTTCTCTTTGGTTCAATAATTTGTCTTCTCTTGCATCCAAGGCATGTTGTAAATAGTGCATTTTGAGGATTTTATGATCTTTATAGTCTAAAACCTTTGAACATGTTGTAAGAATAATTCTATTAAACATTAAAATGGGATCTAGAAGGTACAATCTCCCTCAAACCAATCCCAATTTTGAAGAAATGATTTTGGGGCTCCTTGTTTGATTCAATTCTCCTTTTCTTGAGGTGACAATTCATGTCCCTACCCCCTACCTTGAGCTTTGTCTCTTCCATGGAGGATGATTATAATCTCAAGTTTCTTGCAAAGAAAATCTATTCCCTAGAAATGGGACTCAAGGATCTCGAAATAATTTTGGAACAAGATGATGGATTTTCCCAAGTAGCCCCTATCATTAAACAACAAAGAACCATTTTGGCTAAGGATTAGGGAGGCCTATAACTTATTTGAGGGATAGAAGATATTATAGATACCCATATCTCATCCTACACTGCTAACTTGGTTGTTACTCAAGACCACAACTCAGAGATCACTAGAAGACAACTAGAAATATTGATGCCTAGGGTGTCAATGTGTATGGCTAGCATGGGTCCTACCACTAATACCAAATCCATACCTGAATAGGGTAACATGCTTAAATTAATTAGGATTTATTTTGGTTTTAGTTACTCTAGACTTGAGAATCAGAGTGTCCCTGAATCTAGTTTTAGCACAGGTGTTGGGGGCTCTATCCGTGCAGATGTTGGTGGTTCTTCTAGAGGTCCCTCTGGTCATACCTCATTGATTGATCTAGTACTAAATTCTATACTACAACACATGGGGCACATGCATAATTAGTTAGGAAATTTAACTAGTTCATCCTCTTAGCCTATGTTTCAACCCTTTTGCCATCATAGTCCTCTTTCCATTCCCATTCTAAACACTCATATCCCCTAGGATGTGGAGATCCCAAAATTTTAGAAGTACAATGGTTGTGGGGATCTGTGGATGCATGTACCATCTTTCAATGTGCTATGTACTGATTACTTTCATAATGATGCTCTTTTGTCCAAGATATTCTCATTTTCTCTCAAGGATGCTTCTTTGGAATGGTATTATGCTTTGCCTAGCAATTTTTCCTTCTCTTTTGACTAGCTAGTCAACCAATTTCTCCAACAGTTTCAGACCAACATCGAGTTGAAGATAGCTTTCAACGATCTCATTTTATGTAAGAAGGGAATCCATGATAATTTGAATGACTTCGTAGCTCAATATCACACTACTTTTTCTCAAATTTTCTATCCTTTTCTTGACTTTGATTTTAAAAAGGTGCTTATCAAAAACTTGTAGCCCACAATGCAAGAAAAGTTTATTATAATGAAATATCATTCTTTTATGAATCTATGTGGTTCTTTCAGAGAGAGTACCATCAAGTGGTTATCTAGTGTGAGGGTTCATCCTGGTGCTCCCTCTAGGATGGATGGTTGGTCATGCTAATCTTGAGCAAGAATAATATTGTGGAAAACATGGTCTCTATTCCATTAGATAAAAATAGTATAGGATGTAATAAAAATTTCACTAAATTATTAGAATCATATACTAATATCCTATAAAAATTATTGAAAGATAAAGTAATAACATAGCCTAAGATTCAGCGACTATCTGAGCTATATACATAATTGTACAACTCCCAAAACTTTTGTCAATAACACTGATTTGTTTGACATGATACAAAAGGGTGCATTCAACTACATCACATGATTCAAGACCACATCAATGGAGAGACTATTTTCTTCAATGGTAGAAAATTGAATTCTAAAAAATATGTAGCCAAGCCAAATAGCTAGTTGCATACATGCATAAATCCTATCCCATCGCACTCTGTGAACTTCATCACTCCTTTGTCTTCTTCTGATCTCTCCCCATTTAAATATGTGAATGTGGTCTCATTCAATCATATTCCTCCTATAAAATATGTTAAATTTTTACTTCAAATTGCATTGAACTCACACAATATTCCCTTTAACAAGGATCCATCTCCACCATATGTTCCCACTAGAATCATTGGTAACATCAAAATGGGTGTTATGGTTGATCTATTGAGCCATGTGAATTTTATCATAGAAAAGGGCTTGTTTATCAACAATTTTCCCAAGGAGAAATATGATGAGTCATAGGCTATCCTTCACACTCATGATGGGATTTTGATTGCTCCTATGGGAACTATCTCTTTGTCTATCTTGGTGGGACCTAAGGCTTTGGATGTCCCATTTGTTGTGATCCTAGAGTCTAACTTATTCAAAGAAAGGTTAGGCCTTTCATAGCTGGCCTCTATGAATGTAGTCACTTATATGATTGATAAATGTCTAAATTTTCAACATGAGGGTACCATGCATGCGATCTAATAAAATGGATAAAATAAATTGGTAGCATGTGGGAGCTTCTTCCTCTACCAATTTTTTCTTGCTTTAGTCGAACCCCTCCCTCCTAGGGGTGATCTCTTGTATAAATGATATTGTAGGTACAAGACTAGGGGTAGGGGATTGAAATTTTTTTTCCCTCATCACCTTATGTTGTGTCTTTGAAGGCTTGTCTATGTGAACACTAAAAAGCTTCATCCTCTACCCCTCCAAAGGGGAAGGAAAATATTGCTCTTTCTCTCATGCCTTCACCTTGTAGATCATATATTTCATCTTCTTCTACAAATTCTACTTCTTCTTCTCATCCCTTGGCAACGTCCTCTATTCTTGCTCCTAAACATGACATAGGAAAAGGAAAGTCATGCATGTTGCGAAATTCAAAGCCCTAGGTTTTCCAGCTTCTTATCTTCCCTATGGTACCCTGACCTTAGCCTCCATGGCCTTTTCCTATTCCTCCACCTACCCCTAGGGTAGAAAAAGGAAAGAAGCCTACCATTGAGATAGAAATATCTATCCCCCAACCTCTTCTTAGGCCATCCCTTATAGTTCCCATAGCTGACATAATCGACATATATGTGAGAGTAAGGACTAATGAAAATCTCTAGCTAAGGAGCACACAACTTGGCATAAGTGTGGGGAAGATTCTGATGTTTTTTTTCCTACTTTTTTTGTTCCTATTGCTCTTGTGTTTTCTTCTCCTTCAGTTCCTATCACTGTAGTTCTTATTCTAGCTTCATCACTGGATCAAAATGAACCTCACCCCAAGAGGGTGCAAGTGTTCATCACTCCTTTAGTGGAGCCTCCCCTTCTTATCTCTATTCCTTACACTCCTCATTTTTTCGTAGCTTATGGGAATACCTCATATAAATTTGTTCTACTTTGTGGCTTTCTTTCCTTCTTCTACTTCCACTTCATCTATGATGCTTCCCAATCCAAGAACAAGCTTGAGGATGAACTCTCTTCAAGTGATGTTCATAATGAATCCTCATATCATGTGGAGTCTTATTGAAATTTGGCTTGTGATGTCCTCATGATGGAAGGAGCCCCCACATCTCTGAGGTTAGTCAACTCTTCTCTTCCTGATATTAGTCATGACTCTTTGGTGTCTTATCCTCATCCCACTCATTTAACACATGGAACTATTTTCAAGTGCATATTTAACTCATTGGAGGATATTCCAACTCTATCATCAATCTTTGAGAGATCGGTGACCCTAGTCTCAGAAGAGCTTGGTAAAGCGTACCTTAATGGGCCCTCTTCCTTGTTCCTTGTCATGGTAAATTTTGTTGGTGCAACCCTTTCTATCCCTCCCCTCTAGGCTCATTCTCCCTTCCCTTACAATGATCTAGATTGGGAGTAGGATGACTTGTTGGTGTATCTAGATTAGGGTCACACCTCTTCTACATATTTAGATTATTTTTATGTGCATGTTTATATTTCACTGTACTTGTTTTCATATGTTTTTTCTCTTTCCTAAAGGACCCTTTCTACCCTTGTAGACCTGTTCTTGCATATAGGAATGATAATCTACCATAATATTCTTCTACTTGTTTCATCATTCTTCCATGTGTCATTATTTTTTTTCACATTAGGGATGATGCACAACGATGGGGGCATTTAGGCCTTCTTCCATGTTGACCCAATTTTTATTTTACATTTGTCTTCATGTGCTCTTTTTCATGTTCTAATACATTTTGGGGTTGATAATAGTTCATACATATATTATATTATATGTATTTATCTATATCTATGACTAGTTCTAACCTCGAATTATCAAATTCCCCAATGATTTTGATTTCTTCATCTCTATCTTTATGCCTTGTGATGTTGTGGTTTCTATGTGTTGTCCCTCGCGTGTGTGACAACATTTCATGAATACATCTCACTATGTGTCTCATTCCATAACATCTCTTGTCTTCTCTCCTCAAAATGGCATGTTCTCCTTTGTGTAGCACACATCCTTCTAAGGGGAGCTATCATATCTACTTAATTTTAAACAAGTATTATTATTTCAAAAGGATTCCTTGATGAAAAAATCACTTGCAAATGATTCCATGTCTTTCAAAAGGAATATTCTTTCAAAATGATTCTTTTATGTCTTGATGTCTTATGAAAACCATTTCTTGATGATAGAACCCCTTTATGAAGCTCTCTTTTAAAAGGATTCCTTAATGCTTGATGTCTTATGTCTTGGTGTCTTGATGTCGTATGTCTAATATTTGATGTTTTGTGTCTTGATGTCTAGATGTCCTACATATTGGCATCTAGCTTGGGGACAGCCTGACTAGACCTATTTTTTTTTTTTTATGACTATCCTATAATGAAATTTGTAGAAGGCACATGCCTTTATTCTTGTTGTATGTATTTTATCCATACTATCTATACCTATTAGTATCGTCTTATATTGATTAGATTGTGTCTTATGATTGTGTATATTATTTTTCACTTTTTTTCCTAACATTTTTATCTACATGTAACATTTGTTTAGTGATATTATAGCTAGATTTGAAGGATCAAAGACTTATTTCCTCTTCAAATTCTAGTGGATCTTGCCTTTCACATTAGGTATATCAGATTGAAGGATTGATCCCTCTCCTTTTTTAGCATATTCTCTTCAATATATTTCCACTTTAGCTCATGCATGCTTTGACACATATACTCACTAAAGTGGGGGAAAAAAAATTGTCATAAATTTTCAACCTACTATAGTTTTCCATAATATACCCTTAATTTAGCCTTATAAATTTGATAATTCTAAAACCTCCCACCTTAAACCCCTTTTCCTCTTTGTACCTTATCTATTTTCATCAATGGAGGAAATTTTGACTAGGATTCTTCCACACTACATAGATGTTTGCATGTCACACAAACATCCTTGAAAGATCTGTGGGTCAATGGAAATTGGGACATTACATTTAATGGAATCCATGAGTTGCAATGCTTCCTACAATTAGAAAAATGCTCGAAAATGTCTCTTTTGCCTCAAAAACCTCATTTTTAACTAACTTCTTATTCCACTAAATTTTTGTCACATTATACATGTTCGGTCTCAAAAACGCTGGTTTAAACCATGAGAGGTTGCCAAGCTCTCATAACACTTTTGGCCAACTAACAAGGCCAACTAATGCAATTGTACCTTCTTCTCTTCAGGCTCTGCAAAACCTAGGAGGGTGCACCTATATGTATGTTGCAGATTTAAGATGGGTTTCTTGGTTGAAACAATCTATCCACAATGGCAAAGGGAAGTGGACAATTAAAATTACTACAACTACTCCTATTTCTACTACACAACTGAAAGGTTTTTTGAATAAATTGTTTGATATGGATTTGTATCTCTAGGTTGTGGTAGATCATTGCCTTCTATCCACATGGGCAATGGAGTCAAAATGATACGTGTTTCCTCCTATTGGATTAACTCTAGTTTTTAGGCATTTTTGAAAATTCTATGGCTGGCATAAAAATTCACTAAGTCTATGACTTGCATAAAAAGTGCTAGAATGTTTCTCTATCAGGTTCTTCTTTAACTATCCAAAAAAAAAACTCAAAACCACTATGATTTATCAAGAGAACTTAATTCTAACTTGCAGACACTAGTTTAATTAAATCACACAAAATGAGAATGCATTTTGATAAACCAGGTATATACTTGATATTCTGATTTAAATGATTAAAAGATCCCAAGCTGGAGACAACCAAAATAAAGAATATGAATTTTATTTATCACAACAACTGAACACCAAAAGAATTTTACCAATTTTAACATATTTTCTCCATTGATTCTACTTCAAGAAAGTATATCATTATTTACATTCCAGTCCCTTCTCGGGAAAATTCTAACTCTTGCAGTCTAACTACTGCCTTTCTTTTCTCTTTACTACTACTCCCCTTTATCCTTCAGATTTTTATAAATATTTATACATTACAGATCAAGGGTCATGACACTTCATTTTCTGGTTATGGTCATTTACATTTTCATAGTTGAATAAAAATATTTAATTAATTGCCTTGTCAGAAAATTAATTATTTTGAACTATATTTGGGCTTTTAATTTATACATCATACCAATTCCCACCTTTATTTTGCTGTATTCGCTCCTTATAATTTACTTCAAATATTAATGTGAGCTTCCCCTTTGTATTTACCACTATACTGTGTGTTTTTACTTTTCTCCAGCAATATGGCGGTGCCCAGCCCCACACTGATCGTCCTAGTCTCCATCGTTGCTTTTCATGCTACCACGGGCTTTGACTTACCCATCCGCAGTATTACGATGTTTGACCACTCACTGCTTCCTTTCCGTCTACTCCTATCCACCACATTCGCCATGCTTTATGCTCTGGCCGGTAACGGTATGGTGGTAACCGTCGTTGTTGTCCGGTAACAGTTTACCGCACTACCATAGTCATTGTTTTAGTGGCTACCGTATTGTGGTAACCACTACCCAACCGCCACTTTGCTGGATTCTTTGACTTTTGACTACTTCGTTGACTATTGACCGCTACCGCAGCCACCACGGTCTATACTTAGACCGCATGCGGTAGTGTGGTAGATGCATAATGCCATCATGCTAACCACCACCACCAACTGGATTTGCTTGCTTTCTCAGTGACTATTTGTCTTCAACCACCAAACTATTTACCATGCTACTGTGGTGAATAACTTAACCATGTGCGGTAGCGTAGTAAGCACTTTATGCTACCTACTAACCGCTACTTCCATACCATAGGTTCCTTTGTGGGAGGCCATGGTAAAGCGGTAAGTGACATAGGTTGTGAATCTTAAGGTAGTGGTAAGAGCACTAGGCATATAATAAATGGAAAGAATTACATTTAATGGAAGGATAGTGAAAAATAGATATAAATGAATAAAATTCCTTAGGGTAATGATGAAAAATTAAGATTCAAATGGCAAAAACTTAGGGTTTTAGATGGAAATTTTCAGTTCTAACCGTGGCTCTGTCTGGGGATGAATGATTGTGAGATCATTGCAAGGATCCAGAATATCTTTGGTAGAGCAGACTGGGCAAAAGATATGAAAAATGAAAACCATGGTAGATGAAGGGAATGAGGAGTGAAGGATATGGAAATGGAGCAAATGGAGGGAATGAAAAGGATCCTAAACTACTGTACATGGAAATATATTTTTTCAGCAAGGGAACCTCTAAGAATTTCCATTTATTGGAAAACTCAGAGCCTCAAAAATTATTGTGCATGGAAGTGAACGATTAAATAGGTTTGTTAGGAATTGTCCATGCACTGGCAATCCCTAATCCTCTATACCTGCTATGGTTCAAAATCAAAACCATAAATGGTGGCCCCAGGCCACCCAAAAGAGAAATCTACATTTTCCTCTATCATAGACCTTATTCTGCTTAGAGCTCATCAGGTTTCTTTAGAAATTATCCATTCCACCTATCCTGCAACATGTATTGTCATTAAAAGCCTTCAAAAAAGCATTGTATTTAGCCTGATTCATATTCCTGTCACCACTCTGCATTTCATCATTCTCATTATCACATGGAAAATATTTATCACCCTTATCATACAAAGTGTATTCACATTTAATAAGATATTCATAGGCATGCTCACTGTCATATGTTGAATGATCAGGCAGCTGTACTGGGGCCTGCAAATCTAAATACTCCATGCAGCAACCAGAAAATTCAATCTCATCAACATTCTCTACAACAATCAAATCAGAGCTACTCTCCATTTCTTTCTCATTCTCAGTTGGCATAAAAATTCACTAAGTCTATGACTTGCATAAACAGTGCTGGAATGTTTCTCTATCAGGTTCTTCTTTAACTATCCAAAAGAAAACTCAAAACCACTATGATTTATCAAGAGAACTTAATTCTGACTTGCAGACACCAGTTTAATTAAATCACACAAAATGAGAATGCATTTTGATAAACTAGGTATATACTTGATATGCTGATTTAAATGATTAAAAGATCCCAAGTTGGAGACAACCAAAATAAAGAATATGAATTTTATTTATCACAACAACTGAACACCGAAAGAATTTTACCAATTTTAACATATTTTCTCCATTGATTATGCTTCAAGAAATTCTATCATTATTTACATTCCAGCCCCTTTTCGGGAAAATATTAACTCCTACAGTCTAACTATTGCCTTTCTTTTCTATTTACTACTACTCTCCTTTATCCTTCAAATTTTTACAAATATTTATACATTACAGATCAAGGGTCATGACCCTTCATTTTCTGGTTATGGTCATTTACATTTTCATAGTTGAATAAAAATATTTAATTAATTGCCTTGTCGGCAAATTAATTATTTTTGAACTATATTTGGGCTTTTAATCTATACATCGTACCAATTCTCACCTTTATTTTGTTGTATTCAATCCTTATAATTTACTTCAAATATTATTGCGAGCTTCCCCTTTGTATTTACTGCTATACAACGGGTTGTGACTTTTCTCCTAGGGTATGGCGGTGCTCGGCCCCACACTGACCGCCGCAGTCTCCATCGCTACTTACCACGCTACTATGGGCTTTGACTTACCCATCCGCAGTATTGGGGTGTTTCACCGTTGATTGCTTCCTTTCCGTTTACGCCTATCCACCACAATCACCATGATTTATGCTCTGGCCGGTTACGGTATGGCGGTAACCATCACTGTTGTCCACTAATAGTTTACCGCACTACCGCCGTCATTGTTTTAGTGGCTATGGTATTGCAGTAACCACTACCCAACTACCACTTCATTGCCTTCTTTGACTTTTGACTGCTTCGTTGAATGTTGACCGCTACCGTGGCCACCGCGGTCTATACTTAGACCATGCGCGGTAGCATGGTAGGCACATAACACCAGCCTGCTAACCGCCACCACCAACTACCTTTGCTTGCTTGCTCAGTGAATGTTTTTCTTCAACTGCCAAATTGTTTATCATGCTACCGCGGTGTATGACTTAACCACGTGCAGTAGTGTGGTAAGCACTTTATGCTTCCTGCTAACCGCTACTGCCATACCGCATGCACCTTTGTGGGAGGCCACGGTAAAGCGGTAAGCGACATAGGATGTGAATCTTAAGGTAGTGGTAAGAGCACTAGGCATATAATAAATGGAAAGAATTATTTTTAATGGAAGGATAGTGAAAAATAGATATAAATGAATAAAATTCCTTAGGGTAATGATGGAAAATTAAGATTCAAATGGGAAAACCTTAGGGTTTTAGATGAAAATTTTCAGTTCTAACAATACACTTTGAATTCGTGCAACATCTCACTTCACTCTCTCCATTCTTTTCTCCATTCTCTCTACACCATCTTCTTATATGTTTCAAGCTATTGGCATTATGTTCTTGCATACCCATCTTACGCTCTTGAAGCTATCATCCTTCCTCTTAGCTTCTTCAAGCTAGCATAAGGGAGGGTAATGCATTGTTGTTTCATTGCATTATCAATATTATATAGAGCATATATATTGTCTTTTCATTCTATACACATCTTTTATTTCCTTCTTTATCGTATTTTCTCTATTGTGGTCTTTGGCTACCTGTGGAGGTGCAAACACCACAAAGAGGGTTTGAGTAAGAAAAAATCCAAAACACAACCCCAAAAATTTTCCATCTCCATGTGTGTAGGCACTTCATTTGTGTAGAGCTTACGACAGGTTAGAGCTACTATAATTTTGATTTATACTACTCTTTCTTGTCATTTCATTCAAAGTTAATTTGCTGCATTTATAATATTCTTATTTTTGTACTTATTTACATTTTTATGTAATTATACCATTCTGCATTTCTACTTATTTACATTTTTATGTAATTCTACCATTCTGTCATTTCTACTTAAACTATCAGATTGAATTTCTTGGGTTGTTAGCACACCTTGTGTGCTTCAGATTTTAAATTTAACTCTCTATCTATGAGATGATAATGTGTCCTTGAGATGATAGTGCCCCACATTTTCATCCATATCCCACACTATAATCTTGTGGTTGAGAAATAGTTATTCTATGTCTGAGACCTTTGTGGTCTGTTCACCCAATTCCTAAAATTCTCCATCCTAAAAACCCAAAAATATAGCTTAGCTTGTCATACCATTTTAATCCTTATCATTGAGGTGACCGAGGGTAATTTTCTCCCTTTAAACCCTATTTTTCTTAGGAGATAGGAGTAGTGAATCCACTCCTTCATAGTTATAAAGTGGCATTGAAATTTACCAAACAATTTGTAACTAGCTATTAATATTAGTCTAGAGCTAGTTGCTAGATTTAGGCTTCCATTTGAAATATTTTAGATCCTAAATTTTAGGGTTCTCAAGGTGGATATATATGCCTCCTTATTGGATTTTTTCAAGGGTTAAACATTGATTTTTTCAATGAACCTATTTATCTTTTAACATGAATTTTCTAGTAAACTATATAAATTTTAAAAATTTGACATTAATCAAATGATCATCCATGCTACTCTTATCAATGTTACAATCATGCTAATGGTATAAATTTCATTCTATTTATATAAAATTGAAAAACTTGCTAAGATTTATATGATATTTTTCTTATTCATAGTAAAGTGCTGAAATCTTAAATACCAATAATTGACAATTACTTTAAATAAGATCCATTATATTAAAAATAAAGTTGAGTACAAACAACGACATAAAAGTCAAAAATATCTCTTCATTATAATCAGTCTAAATCTTACAAGTGTCAAAATACACATTTCAAATAATAATTACAAAGGATTATACATATCCAGTTTACAAATTCGAGACTTAGGCATTCAGTTGCCATAAGCTCATCATTACCTACATCATGAATAATAAAGCATTAAAAAGAAGATTCAGTATGTTGATCTTCCATCCATAAGAAAATCTTCAAAAGAAGACGAGAACAAGAATTAGATGATTTTCCGCCCAACCTCAAAGCTTACGCTTCCCCAATATTTCTTAGTCAATCAAGAAATACCTGACCCTACACGAATTGCTTAGCAAAAACTAGTCTACGAGCAAGATGGAATCTGGTGCATGCCTAGTACTACTAGTAAACCACAAGCATTTTCATTTTCAATTTCAGTTAAGAAAGAAGCAAGTTCGGTACTAGGATATGGTAGAGAGGTCAAATAATCCATCTATTTCAATGGTACAAAAATTACTTGGCCAAGTAAAATGTCATGCACGACAAATAAAAGTAGCTTTCGAAAAGAAAAAATAGACTCTCTATTTACCCATATTCCGCACCCGTCCCGGAAGGTAACTTTCCAATTACATAACACGCAAATTATTTATCAAGCATGCATGTTTCCATTCAAATAAAATAATCAGTCTTTCACAAACACATGAAATGCACTTTCATTTTCAAGCAACATGGTTTTCAATGCAATTTAACTCAGTTTTAAATCATAACTATGTTATGTTCATGTTAAATATTTAATTGAATTAATGCAATTTTAAAAGAAGGTGTATCTCAAATATGTAATTAAAACATAATAAAACAAGAATAAATGAGCACATGTTCTTTTGGTTCAATCACTCATAAAATTCAAGTTTACTTCAATTAAAACCTTCTCTAAAGTTCGTTTCATTTTGGATTAAATATTAATTTAATTTCAATTTAAATACTTTTCTGTTTTTCATATTTGCATTAATATATAATCTTTATCCAATTCATAATCATTTCTCGTTTACACTTCAATTTCGTAACTGTTTGATATTATCTCAATCATTGTCAAATTTTCACTATAGTTTTCAGAAAATTTAAATACTAAATCTTAATATTTAGAATCTAATTTTAATCCATAATCTTATATTTGTATAATTCTGCAATATTTTTCCTTAAAACTCGGTTTCGTTTCATTTGAAAAGTTCATCTTCTTCTGAAGGGTTTTGATTTTTGGAGCGTTTAGAGATCTAGTTTAAATATACATTTTTCTGTGTGAATCCTTTCCTAAATCTGAATCTTCCTAAATAATAAATCAACTGTCTTGATTATTTTCTATTCAATTTATTCTACAAAATTTTGTTTCAAATTGTTCAATGGTTTTCTGGTAAAATTCCAATTTGATGTTGATCTTTTCCTAAATTTGATAAAAATAGAAATTATCTTTCCTAATTTATAATAAATCTAATTGCCAGAATAGAACAAAATGATTTCAATTTATCTTACTATAATCATGAATTTAGCAAATAATATTTAGTAATCCTACCTGGGAATTTTGGATTCTGGGAATTATTCTCTGTATTTTTGTTCTCTCCTCTTTTATTTCTGATGTTCCTTATGGTCTCTTATTTCTTTCTTGTTGCTTGTGTCTCCTCTATTTTCTTACTATTCTTTCCTATCTGTTCCTTCATCTCTTCCCACACACTTCTCCCTTCTTCTTTTCCTGTATGTCCATCCTTCTCTTCCCACACACTTCTCCCTTCTTTTTGGCCACGCTTTGCCTTTGTCTACCCATGCACATGAAGAGTGGAAAGAGTTCTCTATTTTTGTATCTTCTTGTGGCTGACTATGCACCCTTCACCAGTCCTTTTCTCTTCACCTGTTGGTTGTACTTTCCCCTTTGGACTCCTACTCACCTGCTTCCTCTTGCCATGCATTAAGCTCTCTCCTTTATTTCTCATCAGTTCCCACTCTCTCCTTGCCCTTATGCATGAGGGAGCTCATCAGTATTTCTTT
Source organism: Sequoiadendron giganteum (assembly GCA_007115665.2). Lineage (NCBI taxonomy): Eukaryota > Viridiplantae > Streptophyta > Pinopsida > Cupressales > Cupressaceae > Sequoiadendron > Sequoiadendron giganteum. The sequence continues at coordinate 432,158,538 of CM021100.1, forward strand.
TTTCTTTTTAAATAACACCTGCTCCCTCTTGGCTATGTATCGTTCTTCGAAGCCTTTGCCTGGCTGTGCACCTTACCTACTATCTTTTTACCACGTCTGGATGCACCTCTTGTCTCCTCTCTCCCTTCCTCCCTCTGCATGATAGATAGAGATTATTCTTCTTGATTTTCCTCCCTCTCTCCTGGTTGTGCCTAGGGTATGAGGAGAAAATGAGCCTCCATAAAAATTAAACCCAAAATATATACCTTTTTTTGTCCTCTACCAAAAATGGATTTTACTATCCTCTTTCTCATGCAAAAAGGTCAAGTTCTCTATAAGGTTCGATCCACAATTCTTGCCAAAATCCAAGCAAAATGGGCCATGACTCAAGTTTTAATCTTTAATTGCATGCAAAATTTTCTGAGAGATATTTCTTTTCAATATGTTATCTAATGTTTTCTTTTCAATTCCATTTTTAAAAGTATTGCATTTCTAATTTCATTTAATGCTAAATTTAATATCTTTTCTTCAAACATATAAATTCAATGTATGGGTTTTCTTTAATATAAATATATATAATAACAAGATCACTATGTATGTTTTCACCATTAAAAGTTTATTCCAATTATATAGAATAATAAAAAAAAGCATTATTATTTCAACTAATAATAGGAGATCTACTATTTTAGTTTTCGAAAGGAATTAAATTTTTCTTTTAACACAATTTCATAACATTTATTCAATTTGACTAACCTTTCGAAAATCAAACAATCTTTCTATTCAAACAACCATGATCTTTTCACATAAATTGGAGCATTCAAATAAACTTGTTAAAAATTTCCAAATAGATATTATCACAAAAATACCTTTGTAAATACTAAGTGGCGTGTGATTCCATCAAACTCATAAACATCAATTGGCTTAACAACTCTACCTAATCGTTGTTCTCGCCTTCCATCACGTTCACCTATTGCTGTGTTCACTTGCACTCAATTTATCATCAGTAATGACAAACCCTGAAATATACATAAATATAATTCAAATCATTATACTTGCATTTCGATTTAACCATTATCTATTAATCATTAAATAATCATTCAATTTCTATCTAATATCGACATAATAATTAATGTTTGCATTTAAATAAGTAAATGAAAAATCTATACGTGACATCCTTCCCCTCTTGGAAGAGACATCGTCTCGATGTCTTATTAGTCATTCAATAACCATAACATCATCATCATCATTTAAGACATACTATCTCAATCAATAACATAGTATCTCAGTAGGTAAAGCATAGTATCTCAATCAAGAATAATGAAATAGTAACTATCATCTTAGTTCTCAACACATAAACATAAGCATTTCATAGTAGCATCCATGCTATCCAAGTTCACAACATGTGAATCAAAAACCCTGGTATCAAGTATCTCATGCATTAAGCAAATACTACTCTAAGAAAGAAATGAGGAAAAATGATAGTCAATCGTCACATAATCCTCCCATGTAGCACTATCCTCAGTCTACTGGTTCCATTCAAAAACACTAGTCTATAAGTGATGGAATTCATAACTTCCAGTACATCAAAGGGTCTCACAAATCTCGGAGCCAACTTTGATGATTTTCCAATTTACGTAAGATTAACAAACATTTATTCTAGACAACAATCTTATCTTTTCTAGACCTTACTTCAAGTATACTTATTATCACATATGGAAATTTCGTATGCTTCACACATACTTACTCTCCTTAAGAACTTTATTCTACAAACACATTCAATATATATAATATTAACTATACTTAGTGATCAGAATTCATTGGTTCATGCCTTTGTCCTTAGTATAACACAAATGGAAGAGGAATGTCAATGCATTGTACACTACATCGTGGGTCCAATTCTTTCCTTTGTACTTACACTTTTAGACAAATCATAATTCAATTCCATTTGCCACTTACACATTCATTATCCTTACTATAAAGTACTTTACCTTACTACTTGTCTATCTCAAGCATAACCTTGCTCCTAGACACTCATCAATTAAGTCTAATCGATCACTTCCATCTATTATTTCCTTTTTGACATTTTATCAAGGTTATGATTATATTCACACCTTTTCAACTTGAATAGAGTTTCCTTTCTTTCCTTATCATAGCTCAAATGTCAATTTTTGAAATTATAAATCATTCAAGATTTAGTCCACCATTTTACTTACTTGATTAAAATAATATAAAACACATTTATTCAAATGCATGTCCCTTGGTATGATTTTTTTTTTCACAACCCTATCATCATTTGCTAAACTAAAATCACCTTTCGGGTTTACTAAGCAACTACTTCCCACAATATTAATTAGGACCACAATCCTATAAGTCGAGTTTCCAAAAACTATATGTTCCTGGTGAGTCTATCCACTAGAACATTATGTTAGTCCTACTAATCGAAGATAGATCATTTTGTCTTGCATTTTACCATTTTCCTTCTAGCATCTCAAGTGAGTTACATGTCCTACCAATGATGATCTCAGGTCTTCATTTCTTGACATACAAAACATTACCCTACTACATTTCGTGCAACTTCTTACTCTATCTTCTTCCAAATGATAGTGCATCCCTATCTGATAATTCCTTTTGTCAATCCGATGTCCTAACCCTGACATTATTATCCTCATTCCATACGTGAATATTCCAAATCTTGGACACATAGGTTCTTTTACATCCAACAATAGTCTATCCTTCGACTAAGTGATAACCTATTTGATCTTACACCATTATTAATCTTCATGTAAATAGTCATGAGTTTCATGAAGACATTTCTCATTTATCTCAGGACATTCATACCATAGATTTTCATTTGTCCTTAGATTATTTTCATAGATTCAATTTATCTTCTTAACTCAATAAAATTTCCTTGATTAATCTGATACTAATTTTTGAGTAACAATCCTCTTTCTATAACATTGATCTCCAGATAATAACAAATTTAATTGCATATCCAAACAACAAGTATACACATTCAAATTTTTGACTTTCTTAATTATAAAGGTGAGTCTCAATTCAATATTATATTATGAGCACAATAACAATTTAGATGTTCTTCTCCGTAAAATCTTCAGCATTTCTTGCTAAGTGAATTTTTATGATGTTCTATCGTAACAATAGATTCTTTATTTTAAAGTGTTTCTCTTTTAATAAGTGATACTTAAAGTAAATTCTTGTCAATAATATGACTTTCTTTAACTTACTATGCATCCCTCCTATGCTTCTATCCTTATAGAGTCTCATTAATTCCAATGACATTCAATCGCATGGGCAAATCTTTAAACCCAATATTCCCTTTAACTCTTAGGATGAAATCCTTAATTGTTAACTAGTCCGATAGTTTATAGATTTCTCCACTTAATATGGCTATAGCCAAGATCCAATACACAACTCATTCAAGCTTAATTCCCTATTATAGTTGTTCAAGAGTAGTTCCAATACGTAATCCAACTTAATAGGTTTAAGTCTCATCTTAAGGTATCCCTCTTTATTGAATGGACTTCTTGTCCCAATTAGGTTATCTTTAACCCAAGGTTTCATTAAAAAGTATGCAGTAATTAAGTGATCTACTGATTCTCATTATGATATTTCAGTGAGGTTCATATAACATCACATCTTACTTTATTATATACTTATCTCAATGGTTTAGATAATCAACCTCTTCTCATCTGTAGGTTTCTAGCATAGTAAACTTCCGTGTCCAATCATTTCACAACATGAATATATTTCATATCAAAATAACATCATTCTGTAAATTCTCTATATATAATATATAGGAGTATTGAGATACTTTCTTCAAATCATGAATCTCTCAGATATTTTCTTGTCATTCCCATAAACGATCATCTTCCCTATCATAATCAAGTTATTACCTATTCCTTTTCTAATGCCTTTATAATAATACTCTTTAATCTTTAGATTAGATAATCATAAGCTATAAAGATCATAGATCTTAACCTTTCCATTTGTCATTTTCCCCTTGTGGTCATAAAGTGTATGACTTAATTGTCCTTACGACTTGTAAAGAAATTCATAACCAAATTTCATTGGGTGGGGTACTTAACTTGAGTCAATCCGCTCTCTTCCTTTCTACCCCTTAATGCTTCCACAACTTTTGTTCTTCTCATGTTGAAATTTTTAGTAATTTTACTTTCTTTCTTTTTTTGGAAAGGTTTTGTTGTCCTTTCTTGTTGACCTTTCATTGCCAATCCTTACCTCATGGCATACCTTATATACACTTTTCCCAAAGTTTGATTTTCATTGTTTTCTTTTATCTCATATATTCAACATATTGAATTATTCAGTAGGATATCCAATGAATATTCAACAACCAATACATTGTATCTTCTTTCTAATATCCTTATTAATGGAGGAATATCCATACTTATTGTCCTTTTTGTTGATGTACTTCTTACCTCAAAGTGTTGCTTTCCTTGAAACTTCCAGTGTCCTATAACATAGAGCCATGTTGTATTCCTATTCCCCTTTGGAACCATTATTCATAAGTTCTTTGATTCCAAGACTTCAATAACCTCACAAATTATTTCTTTCAACTATTCTAGTCTTTTCTCAATTCCTCAATACTATCTCTCTTCAAACAAGATCTTTATCTTAACACAAACATTATAGTCATAAATTCTCCAATCCTTGAGGACACTTCCTTCGTTCATATTCTACTTTGAACTTTCCAAGATATTTTGAATTACATATTTTGATTCATAGTGATTACACTAATCCAAGAGTTCCTGACTATCTCACAATTGTAGGTTGCTACACTTCAATTTTTTTTATCACTTTCCTACTCATTCTCTTTTTCGTAGAGTCATGTATGAATAGATTATTCTTCCTAACCTTCCTACCTAACCTGATTGTATAATCTTATGCAGTCATAGGTTTTATCAAAAATTGATGGTTTAGGTATTCAGATTCCAAGGATGATTCTTTAACTAACCCCAATTACCAAAGTTAATAATACTTACTTCCTTAAGTTCTCTTCTCTTGCCGATCTGGTACAAGAAATTTTCAACCTTTATCTTCTGATAAGGTTTACGCATTATTGCATAATGAGCTCATAGGTTGCAGTGTAGAACCTAGTTGCTCTGATACCAAATGTAAAGTGTGAAAATCTTAAATACCAATAATTGACAATTACTTTAAATAAGATCCATTACATTCAAAATAAAGTTGAGTACAAACAACAACATAAAAGTCGAAAAAATCTCTTCATTATAATCAGTCTAAATCTTACAAGTGTCGAAATACACATTTCAAATAATAATTACAAAGGATTATACATATCCAGTTTACAAATTTAGAGACTTAGGCATTCAGTCACCATAAGCTCATCATTACCTACATCATGAATAATAAAGATTTAAAAAGAAGATTCAGTCTATCGATCTTCCATCCATAAGCAAATCTTCATAAGAAGACGAGAGCAAGAATCAGGCACTTTTCTGCCCAACCTCGAAGCTTACGCTTCCCCGGTATTTCTTATTCAATCAAGAAATACCCGACCCTGCACGAATTGCTTATCAAAAAGCAGTCTACGAGCAAGATGGAATTTGGTGCATCCCTAGTACTACTAGTAAACCACAAGCATTTTCATTTTTCTAATTCAGTTAAGAAAGAGTCAAGTTCGGTAGTAGGATATGGTAGAGAGCTCAAATAATCCATCTATTTCAATTGTACAAAAATTACTTGGCCAAGTAAAATGTAATGCATGACAAATAAAAGTAGTTTTGGAAAAGCAAAACTACACTCTCTATTTACCCAGATTCGGCACCTGTCCCGAAAGGTAACTTTCCAATTACATAACATGTGAGTTCTTCATCAAGCATGCATGTTTTCATTCAAATTAAATAATCAATCTTTCACAAACACATGAAATGCACTTTCATTTTCAAACAACATGGTTTTCAATGCAATTTAACTCAGTTTTAAATCATAACTATGTTATGTTCATGTTCAATATTAATTGAATTAATGTAATTTTAAAAGAAGGTGTATCTAAAAAATGTAATTAAAACATAATAAAACAAGAATAAATGAGCACATGTTCTTTCGGTTCAATCACTCATAAAATTCAAGTTTACTTCAATTAAAACCTTCTCTAAAGTTCATTTCATTTTGGATTAAATATTAATTTAATTTCAATTTAAATACTTTTCTGGTTTTCATATTTGCATTAGTATATAATCTTTATCCAATTCATAATCGTTTCTCATTTACAGTTCAATTTCGTAATTGTTTGATATTATCTCAATCATTGTCAAATTTTCCCTATAGTTTTCAGAAAATTTAAATACTAAATCTTAACTTTTAGAATCTAATTTTAATCCATAATCTTCTATTTGTATAATTCTGCAATATTTTTTCTTAAAACTCGGTTTCGTTTCATTTGAAAAGTTCATCTTCTTCTAAAGGGTTTTGATTTTTGGAGCGTTTCCAGATCTAGTTTAAATATACATTTTTCTATGTGAATCATTTCCTAAATCTAAATCTTCCTAAATAATAAATCAACTATCTTGATTATTTTCTATTCAATTTATTCTACAAAATTTTGTTTCAAATTGTTCAATGGTTTTCTAGTAAAATTCTAGTTTGATGTTGATCTTTTCCTAAATTTGATAAAAATAGAAATTATCTTTCCTGATTTTTAATAAATCTAATTACAAGAATAGAAGAAAATGATTTCAATTTATCTTACTATAATCATGAATTTCGCAAATAATATTTACTGATCCTACCTGGGAATTCAGGATTCTGGGATTTATTATCTGTATTTTTGTTCTCTCCTCTTTTATTTTTGATGTTCCTTATGGTCTCTTATTTATTTTTTGTTGCTTGTGTCTCCTCTATTTTCTTACTGTTCTTTCCTGTCTGTTCCTCCATCTCTTCTCACACACTTCTCCCTTCTTCTTTTCATGTCCGTCCATCCTTCTCTTCCCACACACTTCTCCCTTCTTCTGGCCGCATTTGCCTTTGTCTACCCATGCACATGAAGAGTGGGAAGAGTTCTCTATTTTTGTATCTTCCCATGGCTGACTGTGCACCCTTCACCAGTCCTTTTCTCTTCACCTATTGGTTGTACTTTCCCCTTTGGAATCCTACTCACCCGCTTCCTCTTGCCACTCATTAAGCTCTCTCCTTTATTTCTCATCAGCGCCCACTCTCTCCTTGCCCTTATGCATGAGGGAGATCATCAGTATTTCTTTTTTCTTTTTAAATAACACCCGCTCCCTCTTGGCTGTGTATGGTTCTTCAAAGCCTTTACCTGGCCGTGCACCTTACCTACTACCTTTTTTACCACCTCTGGTCATGCCTCTTGTCTCCTTTCTCCATTCCTCCATGCGCATGATGGATAGAGTTTATTTTTCTTGATTTTCCTCCCTCTCTCTTGGCCACACGTTGGGTATGAGGAGAAAATGAGCCTCCATAAAAATCAAACCCAAAATATATACCTTTTTTTGTCCTCTACCAAAAATGGATTTTACTATCCTCTTTTTCATGCAAAAAGGTCAAGTTCTCTATAAGGTTCGATCCACAATTCTTGCCAAAATCCAAACAAAATGGGCCATGACTCAAGTTTTAATCTTTAATTGCATGCAAAATTTTCTGAGAGATATTTCTTTTCAATATGTTATCTAATGTTTTCTTTTCAATTCCATTTTTAAAAAGTCTTGCATTTCTAATTTCATTTAATGCTAAACTTAATATCTTTTCTTCAAACATATAAATTCAATGTATGGGTTTTCTTTAATATAAATATATATAATAACAAGATCACTATGTATATTTTCACCATTAAAAGTTTATTCCAATTATTTAGAATAATAAAAAAAATAAAATTATTATTTCAACTAAAAATAGGAGATTTATGATTTTAGTTTTCGAAAGGAGTTAAATTTTTCTTTCAACACAATTTCATAATATTTATTCAATTTGACTAACCTTTCAAAAATTAAACTATCTTTCCATTCAAACAACCATGATCTTTTCACATAAATTGGAGCATTCAAATAAACTTGTTAAAAATTTCCAAATAGATATTATCACAAAAACACCTTTGTAAATACTAAGTGGTGTGTGATTCCATCAAACTCATAAATGTCAATCGGCTAAACAACTCTACCTAATCGTTGTTCTCACCTTCCATCATGTTCACCCGTTCCTGCGTTCACTTGCACTCAATTTATCATTAGTAATGACAAACCCTGAAATATACATAAATATAATTCAAATCATTATACTTGCATTTCGGTTTAGCCATATCTATTAATCATTAATAATCATTCAATTTCTATCTAATATCGACATAATAATTAATGTTTGCATTTAAATAAGTAAATGAAAAATCTATATGTGACATTGATGAAATTATGTCTCAAATTTGTGCATGTAATTTTCAATATTTTATTACAATGATTTTCATAAAGGCTCACATGAATATTGGGGATCATTTTTTTAAACATTAATAATTGAAATGTTTGTTTTCTATCTCATCCAACTATTAAAATCTAATAAATTTAATTAATTCCTAATCTTTAGTGTGTTTTTTTAAGTTATAGCTTCTAAACTTGGATCATCTTTTGATCTTTCTTTGAAGATAACCTTAGGATAGACCTAGATCTATGTTAATTTAAATGATATTCTAGATCCACATTATTTCTTTACATAAAATAGGAAATGTCTTCAAACTTATTTGTTTAAAAGTATTGAATCATTCTTTTTAAGGAAATATTTAAAGTAATTAGATTGGTTATAATTTTTTGAGCTTGATTTCTTAGAATTATCCCTTCTTAATAAATCAAATAGGTGACCTAGCTACCAAACATAGTTAGGAACTAATTAGAAAGCAACCTTGGATCTAATTTTTTTTTCTTTTTAAGAGAAGTAGGATGATCTATCATTCCACATAGGTTTGGTTGTTATAGAAAAACTATCAATATGTTGGATCTAGTCAATTTAAGGATTGTGTAGCCAAATAACTAAGAAAAAATGCTAAAAAAAAATACAATAAAATAAAAATAAATGAAAAAGAAATAATTTATTTTTAATCAATATAATAGTTTCATGGGTTTGAGTTTCACTAGGAATTAGTTATTTAATCATAAAATATATCTAATTATTCTAATTTATTTACTTTGAAAATATCTTCTACTTAAATTCCCTTTAGAATATCCTAAAATAAGTTTAGATTTAATTGTATATACAACATGTATAAATGATGTACACTAGATAGAAGCATAATACATTATCATATTAATAAAATGTTGGTATCAATGAAAATATTGTCTCTCAAACTTGTATCTACACAAATCTTCAAGACTAGAAGCTAAACCTAAGGATAGGGAATGTCAACATAGGTGATTGGTAGGAACTACACTCATATTATAGCATGACTGGACTAATTTTTAGCAACACAAGGGTAGAAAACTGAGAGTGGGGGGGTGAATCAATTATCGCAAAATTTCAAACTTATTAAGCTTATTAACCCTTATTCTCAGATCTGATTAATAACCATGAAAGTATGAATCAAAAACACATTAGAAACACACATAACACCAATATTTTTGCATGGAAACCTTGTTAGGGGAAAAAAAATGGGAGAGGTTAATTCAAAGGTTTATACTCTGTTAGAAGTATAAGAAGAATAAATGAGGAATACACTTGCATTCAAACACACTACCTAGAGCTCATTGCTCAAATACAATGAAAGACTCATTGTCTTATAGAAACATTCACATTAAATCCATCTGAAGAATTTGAATTGGGAAAGTAGCATCTACTAATGCCTAATTATAGTTATGGTTAAGCACATGAACACTTCTTCACTCTTCTTCACTTTTCTTCATACTCTGCTCTACCTTCAGATGATCTAAAATTTATTCACGCATATCACTCGCACACTTTTCCTCATACATGTCTCAAATGAGATAAAAAAATTGCATATATATATCCACAACAAGTAATTACATTACTTCATGTCGACTTCAACAAAATAATAAGATGAATACAAACTGTCGCCCCAAAATAATTAAGATTATCAATGTGAATCAACCAAAGTAGGCCAAAACATAATGAAGACCTAACACAACATACTTGAACACAAAACACCTTCATGCATTATTCCTCGAAGATCCACAACACACTTCAATAACCCTATCGTCCATGAACATGCAAGAGAAAATATTCAATCATGTGCACAATGATCAATGAAGATGTGCAAAATAGATAGAGAACAATATATAAACATCAATAAGCACCACAAGAGCATACACAAAAACTTAGATTACCAAAATCATATTCTCTTTTTCCAGGAACACCAACTATAGTAACAAAATAACTGTAGGAACATAGAAACTCATAAATTTCTCAAATCTTCATGCACACCTCTAAAAATTTCAAAGAATAAACTAGATAGGCTAAAAAAAACCCTTTTATCCACAAATTTTCATCATCAACATAGTGAAATTTCCATTGTACTAAACTTCACTACTTCATAGATAATCTACAACTTATTTTATTACAATTTTCTTAATATCCTCGACATATACAGTCTTAAAGACATTAATGCTAATAGTGTTGACATCAATGACAACCACATATCAGCAACACAACCACAACATCCAACAATCTCCCCCTTTAGCATTGATGGCAACATATGATGTGAAAAATACCATCAAGATAACTAACTCAAGCACTTACTACCACTTAGGTTCTAACTCTTCTCTAATGACTTCTCCTCTTCTCTTCTCCCCTCTTAATAATTTTTAATATGACTCTTCTCTCCCTTAATTCTTCAAGAATTTTTCACATTACTCTTCTCCCCCTTTGACATCAATGGAAAAGGTACACACAATATTTGAACCACATATATGAATCCTCTAAGTACTCCCCCTAAGTAGAAACCACCATAAAATCAATTTGAAACAATATATGATTGTGAATACACATATTGATGTAATATCTTGCATCTTAGTTTTTATTAGGGGTGGAAATCCTCCCTAACTTCCCTTTGATATACTCAAAAGTATCCTTAGGCAATGACTTTTTGAAGATGTCTGCAATTTTTTTCTTAGTAGGTACATACTCCAATCTGACTTCCTTATCACTCACCTTGTCTCTCAAAAAGTGATATTTGATAGATATATGCTTGGTCCTTGAATGCAGCATCAAATTCTTAGAAATGTTAATTGCACTTGAATTATCAAAAAATATAGAAATAGGTTCATCATACACAACTCTGATATCTTTCAACATCTCCTTCATCCATACTACTTGAGTACAATTTTTAGGAACAACAATGTATTTTCCCTTTGTAGTAGATAAATAAATGCCATTCTGGTTTTTACTTAACAATGAAATCAACTTCTTTCCCAAGAAAAATGCACCACCACTAGTACTTTTCTTGTCATTCACATCTCCTTCCCAATCAACATTAGTAAAGGCACTCAAAGTAAGATAATCATCTTTAGGATACCATAGGACAAAATCAACTATTCCCTTCAAGTTTCTAAAAATTATCATCACAACAGTCAAATGAGATTCCTTAGGATTGGCTTGAAATCTTGCAATAATACATACATCATTCATGATACCAGGTCTAGTTTGAATTAAATAAATTAATCCACCAATCATTGATTTGTATATAGTTTGAATTTCCTTCGGATAATCATCATTTTTTTTCAACTTACATCCAATCACCATAGGTGTACCAACTGGCTTTGAATCCTCCATACCAAACTTCTTTAGCAATTCTCTCACATACTTGGACTGAGATATAAAAATCACTTTATCTAACTGAGTAATTTTTAATCCAAAAAATAATTTCATCACTCTAATCATTTACATCTCAAATTCATTCTGCATCTCATTAGAAAAATTCATGCACAAACCATCATCTCCTCCAAAAATGATATCATCAAAAAAGACTTTCACAATCAAATGTTTATCATCATGAATTTTGAAATACAAATTACTATCAATAGTACCTTTGTTAAATCCAAGCTTCAACAAATACTTGTCCAATCTAGCATACCAAGCTCTAGGGGCTTGCTTGAGTCCATATAATGCTTTCTGTAATCGAAAAACCATGTCTCCCCGATTAGTCAATTGAAATCCATCAGGTTGCTCAACATATACTTCTTCATTCAGCTCACCATTTAGAAATGTTGACTTGACATCCATCTGATAAACCTTGTAGTTTTTGTAAGCAACCTAAGCAAGAAACAATCTGAGAGCTTCAATTCTAGCAATAGGAGAATTTTTTTCTTCAAAGTCAATTCCTTCCATCTTTGAATATCCTTTGCACACCAATCTTGCTTTGTTTCTGATAACTTCACCTTGTTCATTTATCTTGTTTCTAAGGACCCATTTAGTTCCAATTACTTTTTTTTCCTTAGGTCTAGAAACAAGAGTCCATGTGTCATTCTTCTCAATTTGTTGTAACTCTTCTTTCATTGCTTCAATCCAATGTTCATCTTTGCATGCTTCATTGACATTACTTGGCTCACTCTTTGATATCAAATGGTACTCTTCAGTAATTCTTCTCCTATTCTGGACACCTTTGTTCTTATCACCTATAATCTATTTTTTTGAATGATTTAATATCACATACCTTTGACTCTTAGAATGTTCTTAAAATTTTGGCGCTTGTGATCTATCTTTTTCACTTTCACTTGTTTCTCATTTCTCTTGATCTTCTTGATTCACCGAATTGATCTGAACTTGATTTGAAGTCTAACCTTTGTTTGTATTATCATTTTGATCATCAAAATCATATCCATAAGTTTTGGATGGTCTAGCAATGTCTTCATCAACCTTAACATTTGCACTTTCAACCATTTTCTTCAATCTCTTACTATAGCACTGATAGGCCTTAGTCTTATTAGAATAACCAAAAAATATTCCTTCATCACTCCTCACATAAAACTTTCTTATATATTTGTCTCTTCTGATATAGCATCTACTCCCAAAGATTTAGAATATCTAATAGTAGGATTATGACCAAACCATAGTTAAAAAGAATTCTTACCAATATCACCTTTGATTTGTACCCGATTGACGATGTAAATAGAAGTACTCATAGCTTCTCTCCAATAGATATGAGGGACAGTTCCTTCTAGCATCATAGTTATAGAAGCATCTAGAATTTTCCTATTCTTTCTTTCCATAGCTCCATTTTTCTGAGGGGTCCACGGTGTAGATAATTGTCTCTTTGTCCCATGAACTTCAGAAAAAGAATTAAACTCACTGGAGGTAAATTCACCACCTCTATATGATCTCAGACACTTAATCTTCAGACCTATCTCTATCTCAACTTTAGCTTTGAAAATCTTGACTTTCTCTAGAGATTCATATTTCTCCCTTAGAAAGCAACCCACATCAATCTAGAATGATCATCAACTAGCAACATGAAATACCTTTCTCCTTGTAGAAATTTGATTCTAGCAGGACCACACAGATTAGTATGCACAAGCTCCAATATTCCCTTTGAACAATGTTGTTTGCTTCTAAATGAAACTCTAGTTTTCTTTCCTAACTGACATTCCTTGCATAGGGCATTAGTAGGCTTTACCAACTCAGGAAGATCTCTCACCGCCTAAGTAGAACTTATCTTGATAATATTTTAAAATTTTACATGACACATTCTTCTATGCCACAACCAAATTTCATCAACTTGAGCAATTAGACAACTTTTACTAGCAACATTTAGGTGAAAAATGTTACCTTTTATTTTTGTACATGAAGCAATCACATTTCTAGAACTTCCCAATATTCTACACTTTCCATCCTTGAATTGAAGATTGTATCCCTTATCAACCATTTTCCCGACACTTAAAATATTATGCTTCAAACCTTCAACATATAGAACATAATCAGTATTATGCTTACCATCAAACTAAATGCATCCTCTACCATGGATTATACCACCATTGTTATCACCAAATCTTACAACACCACCATCATATTTTTCCAGACTCATAAAATTTATTTTAATCACTTGTCATTTGATGTGAACATCCACTATCAATTACCCATTCATCCTTCTCTTCAACTCAAGAAACTAGGGATTTCTCCACATTTGTATAGCTAGCAGATTCAGCAAACACATGATTATTTTCCTTGACAGCAATAAACGCAAACTCATATTCACTTGCATTCCATTTGTCAGATTCATCATCTATCACTCCTTCATCAATAGGATAATAACACTTATTTTGAAATTTAGGCTTGTAAGGTCTTGTGTTTGGAACTCTTTCCAGACACCTTGATGCAACATGACCTATCTTATTGCAAGAAAAAAATTTAATAGGAAATTTCCTTTTATACTTACCTTCTCCTCTAGATTCTCTTTTGACAATAAGTGCTTCAAGCTCATTCAATTCAATTCCTTCTTCTTCTTCAATCTATCTCAATTATTCCTCATATCTAGATACCTTTATAGAATAAATTTCACCCAGATCATGTCTCTACTTATCTCTTTCAGAGGTAGTAGCTTTAAATGCAAATTCTATCTTAGGAAGAGCATCACCGAATTCACTGAACTCAAAATAAATAAGTTTACCAATCAACATATCTCTAGTTACATTTTTCATAGTCCTGAGTTCACCAATAGTTGTAGCTTTGAATTTGTATGCAGTAGGCAAGGATCTAAGCACTTTAACAATAATTTTTTATTCATCCAACTGTCCATAAGCACATATTATACCACACATAGTTTCATTCACTCTTTGCATGAAATTAGTAATATTCTCATCATTACTCATTTTCAAAAATTCATATTTCCCTTTCAGACTTTGTAGCTTAGGAATCTTCACATTAACATCACCTTCATACAAGGTTTCCAACTATTTCTAGATCTCATTAGCAGTCTTCAGTTCCATAACATTCGTCATCTCAGAATCGGTCAAAGTACTCAATAATGCTTCTTTAGCCCTGATATTGTATTTAACATCCCTAATCTTTGTAATAGTAGTAGGACCACTTTAAGGGATAGCATACCTATTGCATGTAATGTTCCAGTAGGATTCACCAATGCATCTCAGATGATACTCCATTCGAGTCTTCCATACAGAATAGTTTGTTCCATCAAATCTCATACTATCCTTCTTATATGTCACCATCCTAGATCACCTCAAGTTGTTAAACTTCTTCTGAGGATCGTGCTTTGATGCCAATTGTTGGCAACACAAGGGTAGACAACTGAGAGGGGGGGTGAATCAGTTGTCACATAATTTGAAACTTATTAAACTTGTTAACCCTTATTCTCAGAAATGAATAATAACCATGAAAGCATGAATCGAAAGCACATCAGAAACACACATAACACCAAGATTTTTGTGTGGAAATCTTATTAGGGGAAAGACCATGGTGGAGTTTAATCCACAAGTTTATACTCTATTAGAAGTATAAGAAGAATAAATGAGGAATGCACTTGCATTCAAGCACACTACCTAGAGATCACTACTCAAATACAAAGGAAGACACATTGTCTTATAGAAACATTCAGATTAAATCAATCTAAATAATTTAATTTGGGAAAGTAGCATTTGCTAATGTCTGATTATAGTTCTTATTAAGCACATGAACACTTATTCACTCTTCTTCGCTCTTCTTCACACTATGCCCTATCTTCGAATGATCTGAAATTTATTCACACATAACACTTGCACACTTCACCTCATACATGTCTCAAATGAGATAAAAATTGCATATATATATCAACAAAAACTAATTACATCGCTCCATGTCTAATTCAAAAAAGTAATAAGATGAGTACAAACTGTTAGCCCAAAATAGTAAACATTATCAATGCGAATCAACCAAAATCAGCCACAACATAATGAATACCTAACACAACATCCTTGAACACAAAACATCTTCAAGCATTATTCCTTGAAAATCCACAGCACGCTTCAATCACCCTGTAAGCCATGAACATGAATAACATGAACACACAAGAGAAAATATTCAATCATGAGAACAATGATCAATGCAGATGTGCAACATAGATAGAGCACAATATAGAAACATCAATAAGAACCACTAGAGCATACACAACAACTTTAATTACTAGAATCACATTCTCTTCTTCTAGGAACACCAACTACAGTAAGAGAATAACTATAGGAACAAAGAAAATCATAAATTAATCAAATATTCATGTGCACCTCTGAAACATTTAGAGAATAAACTAGATAGGCTCGACACAAAACCCTTTAATCGACAACTTCTGATCATCAAAATACTAAAATTTCCATTCTACTGAACTTCACTACTTCATAGACAACCTGTAAGTTATTTTATTACAATTTTCTCTATATCCTCGACATATACAGTCTTAAAGAAATTAATGCTAATAGTTTTGACATCAATTACAACCACATATCGACAACATAACCACAACATCCAATGCTAATTCTTGTTGTTGAGTAAATTAAATTTTTCTTTGGGCTTAGGTAGATTTAATTTAGTGTTCTTGGGGGTAACCTTAGCAAGTAATATATCAAATTAATGATAGACAAGACTAAAGTAGAAAAATTATAGCCAATGTATTATTTACCTCAATATATTTATCTTTATGAAAATTACTAAAAAGATACATAAAAATATACATATTAAGTTGATAACGAGATCCTTTTATATACACTTAATATGTCAAAAATATAATATCACAAGTGAATTTACTCAACATTTCATACACAAGTACAAGCTGTAGCAATACATGACATGATTATCTAATAATATTAACTATTTGAGAGAACTTATAATTATCCTTAAGTTATATTATTGAGTCATGAAAACATGTATAATTATATTCTACTCCTAAATTACTAAGGGTGGGGGGATATGTGAATAAAAAAATTTTGGCCTATAGCCAACTAGACTATAACCAACTTGAATAATTATTACTACACTGGTAAATAGTTTCATATCCAAGAAAGAGGATGAATACATTCTTACAAATAAATAATAAAACAAAAATATACATAAAAAACCTCAAAGAGTAAGAATACTTTCCAAAATATATAGTTAGGTATCTTGAGAAGATGAATAATACCACACATGTAACAAATATAAGGCCTTTAATTTTTTTATAATATATTATGATTCTCTATAATTAATAAAATTATAATTCATTTGGCTAGTGAATGCGGAAAGAGAGAACAAACAACTGGGTTTGAGGATACTTGTAAAATATTACATCTTACTATGGATACTTTAACTTGTACAAGAAAAACCTTACTAAAAAACCCCTTCCTCTAATTTATAAAAATGATTCATAATTTATATATTATAATGTATTTCAAAGATGTAATTATTAAATTTTATTACAATGTATTCTTATTTCTTCATCAAGGCCGACATGAGTTCATTTATAATAAAACAATTCAATGCACTAGAACATTATAGGATAGAAAAGATCATCCCATACCTATGATATTAGCCCCATACTTGATCTTAGATAAAAATGAATAGGATTTTAATTAATGGAATCTACAAAATACATACTTTCCCTCATGATCTTCATATGGCCTTGTCTATGGATCTATTCCTTTAATGGGGTCATTTTTTTTGATAATTTGAATGGTTACATAGCTCCATCAAATTCAAATTCAAGAATGTTATATCATAAAAAATATATGAAGTAGGTAGGATTCAATGTTCAAAAAATAATGATATAGAGTTTTTGGTATCAAAGGGTTTAAAACTTGGGATTCTATTCATATTATTTGCACTTGGTATGTTGTGATTAAAATTTTTTAAATTTTCATGTTGAGGGATTAGATAATTAGATTCTAGGAGCAAGGAGAAGAGAATGTTTTGTGGTCTCAACAAAGAAGTAATATGGAACATTATGATCCAAGGAATTGTGATGCTAGGGAAAAAAAATTCAAGAAGGAATGATGGTAAGGGAAATACCAAAGGTACAAGGATTAACTTATTATAAGGGATTATGGATCAAGGAAATGTGATGTTTGGTAGTATAGGTGAGAAATTTATATTTAGGTAGGGGAAATACTAGAAGCCCGTGGGAAAAAAAGGAGTACGAAAATAGCGATCAATTTTCTAGAATACTCAACGTGCAGTATGACAAGGGATGAAAATATCTAAAATTCTACAAGTGACTTTCAAGGGGAATAAGGGATCAAGGCTATAGAATATTTTGGTGTTAATAGGAATTTAAGTTCTAGAATAGACAGTTTAAAAATATTAGAGGAAAAGAGTAAACCTAAACATTACTTGAGGTTTAGAGTTTATGAATTTGGGATACATCCCTGAGGGATGAGAAGGTACAAGGGCCTACCAATAAATTGAAAGATAAATCAAGGGTATAAAAATGGTAATAACAAATCTTATGGATCAAAGATAAGGAAGAAGAAATTTGAAATTATATAGATAATAATTGATTGGTGACTAAAATATGAAATTCAAGATACTGGAGAAATAAATGTAAGGAATGTTGATAATCGAAATCCTGAAATCTTATTAAATTAATACTTTGGAATAAAATTCACTAAGGAAACACTAATCCATATGTCTTCATTGTTTGGTAAGTAAAATAAAATAAACATAACTCTATAATACAAAGAAGCTTGGTAAAAAAATAGAAAACTACCATTGATGAATGGTAGTGACAAGGATTAGAAGGAAGCATCCCAAGAAAGAAAAGTCTAATGTTTTGAAACATAGAGAAATGGAGATAAATAACTTAAAGTAAATTAATGAAAATGGATTACTATAGGCGGATGTTTAAAACATTTACAGATAAGGAGAAATGGGGATTATAAAAAATGGAGTAAAAGCTTCCTAGGTAAGTACAAAACTAAAACCATACCCAATGCTAGAAAATAATTTATACATCTCCATACATATTTTTATTTTTATTTTTGAAAGTTAGTGATATAAAAAATGTATGAGGTGAGGGAAAACATGAAAATTTGCATCAAATTAACCAAAGAAAATATTTAAATTAAATACTTATTTATTAATGATGTGAAAATTAAGCCCAAGGAAATAAATTAAAAACTAAACTTAGAATTTCTTTTTCATTTTAGTCATACATGAAATAATTCCAAAATTCTTTGGATTGGGATGTGTACCTTTTGTATTAATTATGACAATACAAATAGATCTCCAAGAGTAGATTTTTTTTTTTAAAATATTTGAGGACATAGACAATAATATAAGATAAAACACATGTATGCACAAGGAAAAGCACAAATAAAAAGATGATATATATAGAATGGAGCCATAATGAAATAAAGATTGTGTGGACATTAATGAATAGAATAACTATATATTATACCATTAAAAGAGGATCCATGATGCAAGACTATGGAGAAACTACCATTGAACACTTGCCTCCATCAAATATAAGCCTGAAATGAAATATTTGATCTACCTCAAGATAAAATTGCATCTAGTACATAGTTGTATAAAGAAATATCTCTTACATATATGCAAAGTATTATGAATTATTTTCAAGATGAAAAGATTAGATTCATCCTAAAAATAATAATTTGTTATAAATAATAGGTTCATAATCCTTTTTATCCCACATCATCATATATTACATGCATTTCCATTGCATCATAGGCTAAATTATCAAAAAAAAGGTGAACAAAAATATTGAAACATGCACGAATAAAGTAAAATTTTCATTATTTATTATTTCAACATTAAAAAACTTAGTAGCCTCCTCATATCAATCAATATAAAAATGAGAGTACCTTAAATCAACATGGAAAGTTAAAATATACTTAACCAATTTTATAAGGAAATAATTATTCCTAAAAAATCAAATAGAAAAATGTAAAACCCCAAGTATACTACCCAAGTAGGGATAAATTATGATATTTTTTAATCTCATTTATACGATGATATTCATTCACATCCATAAACCACAAAAATGAATCAACATACATTGAAACAAAAATACCCTAAACATCTGGAAAATATATTGCATCAAGGTGAAATAATTCATAATCACGTGTGTCTACCAAGCTCTCAAAAATAAGGCATATTGGGACTCAATATTTTAATATATATTTTTTAATTGAGTCCCTTTTCTTTGTGTTCACCTAGGTGTTCTTACCCTTAGTTATAACCAATCTGTAAGACCTTACTTCGTATGTACTTAATACAAACATAAATTTTTATATGTTTTTCTTGAATTGATGATTAAATGTATTGTGGATAATAAATAAGGTGATCTTTTGACAATATTCTTGCATATCATTTTGACGTTATGTTTTATTTTCATTACCATGGAAGTGGATTGCACTTGTATACCATGGAATGCAAATTAGATTCTAAACAGATTATTATATAGTTAAAGCTTAGAATGTTTAGCTAACTGATTAATGTGATACATAATTGATACTTACAATCATGTTTGTAATGTGCAGGAATACAACGATGTTAGCATGAGAAGGGAGAACCATCAAGAGTGAATCAAAAGACTACTTCATGAGGATATAAATTTGACCCCATTCACGACCTAGAAACAAGTGGAGATAATGTATTGGAGGACTAAGGGTGTGAGGACATTTAGTTGGGATTCATGTGAGATGTAAGTGGGGATTAGGTCTTGGAAACCACTAGCTAAGTTTGAAACTCGGATTGAACCTTGAGTGGGATTTTAATGAGAGTTGTTGGTTAATTTTTTTGGTTAGGGTGCAAAATAAACCCCCTAGGGTCTATACCATAATGGTAGGGATCAAGTGGGCATAAAATAATACCCCAAGGACATGATTTGACCCTTGAAAAGTCCTCATAATGGTGAGTGACGAGTTTTGATGGGAGGATGGGATAGAAAGATGGAGGGGTTGTCCAAGCGCATGCATTTTATTTGATAAGGAAAAAACCCTCATTTATGAAGGAAAGTACACTCCACAGATCCCTATCCAAAAGTTGCAAGTTGAAACATCGATATATTTGGAAGAAGAAGAATGAGTGGGGTGTTACCCACTTCTCCTTTTGGAGAACTCTAAAGGAGAAAGAAAAAAGAAGAAGAGGAGACCAGTCATTCCTCTTGGCTTGGCTTAGAGAAGAAACAATGATAGAAGAGCTTCACTTCCTCCTCTAGGGAAAAGAGATAAGTATTACTTTCACCCTCCCTTGTTTATTGTTGTATGATGCGGGCATGTTTGTATAAATCATTGTTACATATGATGAGTGGAGAGCTTGCAAGCATATAACTTGATGTTATGATATTTTACCCTTTGTAAATTTTGAGAAATCTCCATTTATCATCTTGGAGCTAAAAGGTTGTCCTGCTCGGGGATATGGCTAGAGCCCATGAGACTCCATGATGCCATTAGGATTGGGTGGAGAGCAAGCCTTTCTAATTTGTGTGCTATATATTTATTGTTATTAAATAATGTTGTAATATTGTAGAGTAATAGGTTATCAAAGCAAATAATTTAAAAAAAGCTAGTCCCATTGATGTGTTGGTTCCATTGAGATGTTTTGGTTGGTTTTAAGAGACTAGCAGCTAGCAAGACAACCTTGTCATATAAGAAGTGCAGTTGTATTCTCTTTTTGTTTAAGCTTCTCTTATTTGAAATTGTGAAAGAAAAAAAATATATACATATTTATATCTATCTACTAATATGTGATGTCGTGGAAAATAAGAAATTATATATGTATGCATGTGTAATTTTGTGTGCATCTGTGTATTCGTTCTCTCCTCATTTGGTCAGAGCTGTTAGCCATTTCTATTGGGTCTATGTAAAACTGGTGTTGTCACAACGCAGATTTTAAGTGTGGTAGCAGAAAAATATATATATATATATATATATATATATATATATGATTTGTTCAACATAGATTGAATGGTAATGTATTTTTCTTTCGAATTAAGTGGACTGGCATGCAATATAAAAATATATACGTGTACAGTTAGATGTTTTCTTTTAAAATAAAACATAGATCATGGGAACCTTCAGACCTCTATCTGATAATAGTCTCTTTTTTTTTTAAGAATAATGCTCTAGATTGAACCTAAATAAAAGAAAATAAAAATTATGATTAGTAGGAAACCCCAAATCTTAATTACATCAAATGAGCTACACAAGTTAATACATGGGATCCATTATATCACTCAACCCAGTTCACCTTAGATTAAGAAGGAAAGATATAAGAGGGGTTCTCATTACTAATTAGGCTATCAACTGCATATAGTTTCCGTTTTTTTTTCCCTGGCAGTGTCGACTACAGAGAAGAATTTTATAGCATCTACTCATCACTAATAGAACTAAATATAATCTTAATATGATCAGAGTACAACATTAACATGAAATCATAATATGTTATGATGGTTGATACAATGCCAATGGCTGCATATCCAATAACAAATTTGAACATAGGAAGCTTCAAGTGGGTTCGTGGGACCTAATGGTGTCGCGGATCTCCAGTGAGCCTCCATTGTCTTTTCCCATTTGCAAATGCCAAAGAAGGAATCAAATGAAATTGGTCCGAGGAAAATTTGTAGCGCCCCTATTGAGATGATCATCCAAGAACGCTACAATCCTCCAGCTTGTGCTGATTGCAGAAGACAGTAAGTATATATATATAATGAGAAAGAGAAACTAAAAATAAAGTAGCATCGTATCGCTATACAAAAAATAGGGTTAGGGAAATGGTAATCTAACTCATTTTGGACCCAGTTAGCCAACTCAATATTTCGTGTGAATGTGCCAATTAATTTGAGTGCCAGTTAAAGAATAGCCTCATAGCGTAGAAGCTAGCTGACAGGCTGCCAACATATGCAAAATGTAGAATTTCCTCATGGATGATAAGCTCATTTTTTTAATCCATAAAGCTCGAGACAAGACAGTGGCAATCTTTTGTAAGTAGATATTAATTGCTTGATCAAGATTATGTGCAGGCGAGGTAAGGTCAGACATGTGGCAAGTACCAATAGTCATAACTAGCCTAGCATTGGCTTCGATCTTCGTCAAACACAATCTTGACTCTAATCGCAGCATAGGTGTTGACCCACATTGTTCTAGTGCCATGACAACATACGTGTAGAAACCCGATTGAAGTTAAGTTGAAAATTTATTGGAAGCTCCATCAATTAATAACATTTTGTCTCTCTGAGCAATATGTCAGTGAATATTTTAGCAGATTGCCCTAACCGTTGGATGTGTCAGTAGTTGAAAACAATTGTATAAGTAAGCTTGTCGCTTCAATTCCCAATTTTATACGTATCTGATCCACCCAATGACGTTTATTTTTTTGGTTAATAGAAGAGAGGAATAGCATTATAATCCCCCCCCAAAAATCACTTCAGTTTTAACTCCTCACCGTCATAGTGGGTAAGCGATCGCTCAGCCCAGCAAAGTAAAAGTGGACGTTATAGTTTATTATTTTCTCCAATTCCTTAATTTAAGTTTTGATCTTTGTTGGGATTTCTCCCGTCTCCCGCATTGACCATTTGGGCCTCTTACCGTTCAACCGTGTCCTTGGTTCTTGCTGCTCGCGGCATTGCGGTGTCTACCGTGCAACCGCCGCTCTTCACTTTGCTGTCCGCGGTCTTGCGGTCTTGCGGCCTCCTTTCTCTCAGTCTCCCACTTTACTGCGGTCGAGCTCTCCACTGTTGGCGGTGTTATGGTGTCAGAGTCTATCAGCATCTGGTGGTTTGTTGACCGTCGCCTAGTGGTTACCGCCAACCCGCAGTCTGTTCCTTCTCTGTTGGCGGTCTCACAGTGGCTCTATTCTGTGTCTCCCGTGTTACCGCGACCTTCCTACTTCCTCACCGCGGTTGTGCATTTTTCCTTCCGTCAGCTACTCCTCTCCTTTCACTGTGGTCCCGCATGCTCTTCCTCGATCACCCGTGGTAATGTGGTTTGTGCGTGTCTTCACCTCAACACTGCAGGTCCTCCCTTCAGTATGCTCGGTAGCGCAGTGCAGGCTCATTTTGGCGGCAGTTATTTGTGACTTATGTGCTGGCGGCCTATTATGTTATAAGGACTATTCTTAAAACCTATAGGACTGTTTTAAATGTGATTAGGACTGTGTTTAACATTTCTTTCGTTGGCATATGTATTTGCCTTAATGTATATTTATCTCTCCTTGGGCCGTAATTTGAGGGCAGACTGTCATACTTTGTAATGAGTTAGAGTGAAGAATATTGTTGTGAACAGAGAGGAGGATGAAGAGAAAGAGATAGACAGAGAGAGAGAAGAGAGGACCGAGAAGATAAAAAGAGAGAAAAATGCTCCCAAGAGCAGAGAGTTAAAATAGTTAGTGTTTTAAGATGAAAATATGAAGAGCCGAAGCCCTGTGTTGTAGAAATGTAATTTCTGAGAATGAATAGAATAAAAAAATTTGGGTTTGAGCATATTGTTTCAGTTTCATAGTTTAAGCATTTTTATTTGACAGTATGTCTGTGCATGACTCCTCTTTCCTGTATTGTTAGTTTAATGTTATCCTGTCCCACAATCTTCTATGTGATAGTAATTTTTGGGAGTGATCATCCAAATTAATGCTGGAAGTTCAAAATTTAATAACATTATTAGGAGTAGATTGAAGTTCTTTCTATATAGTTACTTGGGTCGCCCTAAGTCTAACTCCCTGTCAATTCAAAAGCATGGACAACAGCATAAAATAAATTTCTGTATGAGCATCGTAGTGTGGCAATGGCTGGGCTAGTAAATTTAGTGGTAATTATGTAGTTAAGCAGTAGAATGTTTAGTTATTAGATAAAATAAGATGAAATTATTTATAAAGCTTAAATGAGTGCAAATATCTAAATGATACCAGTGGTTAAGTGAGAGTAAATATTATTCTCATTCTAATTTAATGATAGCAATTTTATTTGGTTAAATGGTGAAGATATCGTTGTTAAACAAATCAGAAAGAAATTTAAAAAAAAATAAAAATTATTAGTCTCATTATGATCATTATCACTAATAAGAATCAATTTTTTTATTAATTTATCGTAATATTCTTCATAAGTTTTAGTGTTAGCCAAATAACGCTTACAACATTATTCTTTTTAATGTTAAGATTATTGGTCATATTACAAAGGGAAGTAATATTAGTATGAGTCTTGCTAATATATATTACTCCATTTAATGTAGAAATATGAGATTGGGTGATGTTACATTGAAGTTAATTAAAGAAACAATAATAATAACATTTCTCTGGATTGAATGAAGGTGACACCATTAATCACAACTTGAAATTAGATATAAATATTGCATTGAGCGTCTAAGTAAAAAAAATAAAAATAAAAAACTTACTTTTCTGATTTTAAAAAAAACTTACTTTTCTGATTTATTTTTATAGAAGGATTTAAGCCATCCTAAATTCTTATATTGATTTGAAAAGCAAACGTATTAATATGTATTATGGTATAAAATCTGATACAATAGTTTCTCAGGAATAGTTAGTTATTGAGGTGAATGTTAAGATAATTACAGCTTTGGGGTATTTTAATCCATTATCATTTAATTAGATTTTATGCACTTCTATTGCCTCAAGAAAAAGGAAAATAAAAGACACGGTAATTTTGTTTTTTCCTTATTAACTTTATGTGATTTAAATTAACTTAAATGTTCTTGGTAGGTGAATTGATTCCTACTCCCTTTGAAATATAGTGATTTAATGTAACTAAAAAGTATATGTATTATTAACTTTACTTTTTATAATTTTTACTTAATAACTATTTATCCCTTAATCTTTTGTTTATCTTTATATATATATAATAGCTATTTAAGTAATAGGGTAAATAAAACATGTTATTTAATTGTGGTTCTTCTAGAAAATAAAATACAATAAGGAATCTAGATTATTTATTATATTTATGAAAATTAGTAGTTGTAAGAAACTATTATTTGAATATATGTAGTATTTGTATATGTAAAATATGTGAGTTAAATAATTATTATTTTTACAATAAGAAAATTTAAGAGAATTTGAAAGATGAAAGTAATATTTCTAAATGTATGTGTCATATAAGATTGTGAGTGTTGTTAATCAAGATATGGTTTAAATTGAGGGTATGATAGATTACCTCACTTTTAAATTATGATGTGAAGGCTCCAAACATATAGTGGTTAAATAGAGAAATTGTTATGACCCATTGCATTGGAATAACATTTATGATAATACTATATAGGATAATATCATAATGATAACAATATTAAAAGTGTTGCTAATAAATATCATAATGATATTAATCATAAAGCTGAGGAAGGCTATTTATGTCAATGGCAAGGCTCATGTCATACCTGACTACAACTACAACTGTTAGCAAACAATATTAGCATGAGTTAGTATTCACTCCAACACATTGACCAATAATTAACCTAATTAATGTGTTTTGAAAAAAAAAAAAAATAGGGTTTCTAGTGTAAATTTATGGGCATGACACAATCAGAGAATACATTATTTGGGTATCCATTTTTTTGTGCTTCCTAACCATGAATATTTCTATCTTGCAGTGAGGCAAAAAAATCAACTGAAGTTTATGAAATTTCAAATTTTGGGATAGTTTTATGATTTTTTTCTATTTTATTAACCTTCCAAGGTTATCCTTATCAATACACCTTTCCTCTCACCCTAATAATTTTTAATGAATTGTTAGAA
The DNA here is from genome assembly GCA_007115665.2 of Sequoiadendron giganteum. Lineage (NCBI taxonomy): Eukaryota > Viridiplantae > Streptophyta > Pinopsida > Cupressales > Cupressaceae > Sequoiadendron > Sequoiadendron giganteum. The sequence goes on from CM021100.1 coordinate 432,185,169, forward strand.
TTTTGTATATTTTTTGGTCCATTGGTGTTTTAGTGATGTCATAATTGCCATCCTAGGTTTGAAACATGTGAATCTTTTCTTATAGGTTCTTCCTTTATTGGATTTTTAAACTTGATCCTCCATCCATCACATCTTTGATTCTTAATTCATGTTACCAAAAATTTTTCATCTACTAGAATTGGGACTTCACAAAAAACTTTACATTCATACTAGTTTTCTTCCTCTCAGAGTTTGATACCCATTTCAAAAACATAAATTGATTTAGGATTTTGGGATTTCTAGTATGTGATACTTGTTTCATGCTATGGCCAACTCTCTGATCTTATTAATCACCACATTCAGATTTTTTTATTTTCTTTAAATTTATTCTTCCTTAGTACTCTTGTAGGATTTTTTAGAAAACCAAAATTATTAATAATTCCTTTATATTATTATTAGGGTTATTCCACTAGGATTTTCGATAATGTGGTACCAAGTATACATTATTTTTGAAACTTGATCCTCAACATTATGAAGATATCTATAGATAAGATTATTTAATTGGATTTTCCCTATATGGCATGACTTTCTCCTCATCTCTAATTCCTAATAACCCAAAAAAGTGCATAGGGTAAGACATTTTCCTAAATTGTAATAAATAAAAAATCCACACTAGTTTTTGTTTCCTTCTTACAAATTCATTGAAATATCTTGTTGAAGATACATGGTTTTCAAATCAAGTAGAAACATGCCAAAAATATAATGACTATTGACAAAATATTTTCATTACTTGTCAAGAAAAAAAGTATTATTTTGCATGGAATTCACACTAGCTTCAAGTAGAGTTTACAAATGGTGGTTAAGGTTTGATTTATGGTTGAATTTAGTGAGAAGCATTGGGTTCACCAAAATTTTAAGGGGGAAAGAGATTAAAGATCCAAGAAATGAATTTTCTTAGATCTATCTTTTCCTTTGGCTTAACATTGGAACAAAAACCAACTAGGGTTTGATGGTTCACTAACTACCTCAAAGGAGATCCAGTCTGATAGGTTTTTGTCCCTTTCTTGTAAAGACAAAAAACTGATGTGTAATTGAATAATCCAATCGATGTAAACCTAAATTTGAAAATACAAATGATTGTATATATAAAAAAATTATAGAAACAAATATAGATCTAAGAAATTAAAACAGAGGGACACCTATAGATGAAATTTGAGTTTGAAATGGAGGGACAAGGGTGTGGGCATGCTAATTTGTGTTTTATGGATGTTCACATGTCTAGAAAACCTATCATAGCCTTCTCTATGCTTTTCTAGAACTTGTTGCTGAAAAAAACTGGATTCCATTTGCACACATGGGAAGAGGGAAAATGGTGTATTGTAGATGAGTTTTCCTCAATCAAATCCCTATGTTGGTGTTCCCACTACAAAAACACACAAATGATGATGGTATAAATCACGTGCCCTTTCTTGGGTAGAGGAAATTAAATAATAAATGATTATAATAAATATAATTACATACAACAATATGACCTTAGGCATGAAACCCTCAATAAATTGATGTCACACCATATGTAGACACAAAGAGTTGATGAATAATTCATGGTCCTTTCCATGAACACTTGCAAGGGTTAGTCACATAGTTCATAATAGATTGTTGTACCCAGAATTTATAGAATAAGTAACGTGTATCTTCATCATTTATACATAATTATTTCTCATAGTTATTAATAGAGTGTTCTTATAATGTTCAAATGAGAGGGAAACGTGTTTATATATGCATTCCAAATTTGTTTTTGGCATAAGACAACCTATGGCCACTTTAAAATAGTGAAGGTTGTCACCCAATGTGATAAATTATAAAAACCCTATCTTGGGATTTGGGCACCCATAGTTGTGTCAAGGAATTTTTAGCCCAAAAAACTAGGGATGTTAGGGAATTTAATGTATTTTTCCAATTTAGATCGAAAATGAGAAAAATATGAATGTAATGAATTGTATATCTAAAAGAGGTTGTCAACATAGTGTGAAATTGTTAGGGGTAAAAATTGATGTTACAATATGCAAACCTACTTAGATTCCTACAAAAAATAGTGAATAACTTTCATAATTTTAATAAATCTGGAATATCATTGTACTTATTGATTGGTTCCTTATGCATGTGGCATACTTATATCTAAGAAAAATATTTTAAAACATCATAAGTATTAGTCGAGATACTATAAAAATAAATAGTTCTAATTAGTAATATTTCTTTGAGCTCATTAATATTTATCTATAATAGTTAAGAGAAAATAACATATTAACAGTATTTTATTACTTCAGTGTTGGAAAATTTTGAAATAACCTTATAACTTCAATAGTAAATGTGGTGTAAGAAAATTTATAAGAAGCAGTCATGTTACTCCTCAAAACCCTAAAAACCCTCTAAAATATCAATGCTTAGTGTAGACACCTAAAATATAACCTTACCCAACCTCACCTAACTTTAGCCTATGCTAAGACCTTATTTAAATAAGTAATTATTATTTATTAAATTATTTCCAAAAAAAATCCATTTTATACTAACCATTTATTTAAATAAATATTTATTATTTATCTAATTATTTTATTCCCTAACATGAACCCATTAATTTAAAAGAAATTTATTTATTTATCTAATTTCACTTTATTCTTATCCTTTTAATCCTATCCCTCTAACTTGTTCACATAGATCATAATTTAAATTTTCCATCATGTGAAAAGTTTCCCTTTCACATGTTTAACTAATACCTTATCTAGATTCATTGAACATTGAAACCTCCCCAAAATTAAAACTACCATTCCATCTTACCCACTCATCTCATATCCTACCAGTTAATCCTATCCATTTAAGTACTTGGATCTTGTCCTTATCCCAATATTAAACCTAGATCGCATCCCTCATACATGTCACTTGTCATATGACTACATCTTTGAGCCTTATGTCAGTCCTCATTCAATCTTATCCATTCATCATCAATCTATCCTAGACCTTGATTTATTCTCTTGAAAACTCTATAACTAGAGGTCTATATTCTTCATCATCATCAAGGAGAATCAAGCTATCATATCCTTATGATATAATTTTTCTCTCATTTGAGATATTTCTAAGGCTATAATTGTCTATTTAGCAATCCAAATACTATCATTATCATAGAAGAAAATAAAATAGAACTAGAGTACATTTTATTTAATATTTTTTAGAATTAATCACACTCTAATAACATGTTGAAGTGAGTATCCTAGATCTATCCAGTATCATCAATGTACAATAGCAAAAGATGCTAAAAATTCATAAAGAAGAGATAATGTTTGGCATACATATAAAGTGGCCCAAATGAAGCCATCCCAAACAAATAGACTCTAAGTGCCAAAATATATGCGAGTAATTGATTAGAGTGTAAAAAATTAAAATTGAATTAATTATAAAAGGGAAAAAACTAAAGAAGTGTATGAGTAGCTCAAAAGATATTTGAATTACCTTTCCAATACTATAAGAATCATGAGAAACAAAGCAACAGGGAAAAATTATGAGATCAGGATTGAAAAATGTGTATTTGACTTCAACGGGACATAAAATAGCTACCATCAAAATCTAAGAAAATTGTATGTACTACTAGAAAGTGATCAAAACTAGATTCTTTTTTATATTCACCAAAATCAATCTCGTGGTTCAAAAGTTATGGAGATTTTCCTAATGTTGCAACAATTGGAAAAAATAGTGAAATTTTATTAGATCACTTAGCCTAGGTGTTGGTCACCCATGCAACTAGGGGTAGGTTGTAAAGTGTTGAGCACTCAACATTTTAAAATTTTTAAATATTATTAAAAGAAATTAAATTTTAAAAAAAATAAAAAGGGAGGGTTTAAAATGGCTCTTGCCACCCTTTAAAAGTTGTGCATAGCCTAATGGGCTATCACCCTACCTATAATCTAGGCCATAGATACAATGGGGGTACCATAAGGTATCACCCCATTAAAGAGTGCAAGGCCTAAGAGTATTACATCCTAAAGGCATGAGTACCTTTAGGACCCATTTTTTAAATTAGGAAAAAATGATAATTGTCTTTTTCTTTCGGTGAAAATCATTCAAACCTATGAACTAGGGGGGCATATGGCCTCCTTGGCGGAAAAAATTTCCTCTAAAACAACTTTATAATATAGGAAATATTTATATCAAAATCCATCAAATCAGCCTCTTGGATGCAAGAAAGAGGTCTATTTGGGCGAAAAGAAATCCAATGATTTATTTTTAGTAGATCTAAGCATCAAAGCCTTTTTTGATAATGTTGGAAATGGTGGCCAATTTGAGAGAAAAAAAATCCAAATATGACTTTCTTGAGCCTTTTGGATGTAATGGGATAACCAAAAATATTGATGCTATAGCCAAAAGAGTTGAAATCACTAGATCTCACCAAAAGACACACATGAAATATAGGATATAAAAAATATTGATGGTAGAAAATCTCTAGAAAAAGGAAGGGTCTTGCTAGATTTGAAGATCTAATGCCATGTTTGAATTACTCACACTCTGATACCATGTTAAAATGAGTAGTGATAAAACTATGACAATCAATCTGCAACACCAAACAACCTCCAAACACATAAGAGCGAAAAAAATATATATATGTCTTATTCCACAAAACATGAATACAACACAAGATGTGTCAATGTATTATTTTTTTGAAGATGCAAGGGGATCCTTGCTTATAAAGGAAAGGTGGGAGATATGATTAGACAAGATCATGACATCTATATTAATATTATAACATGAGACAACTAACTCAACAAATATTAAATGACCTAGGACTGAATAATTGAATGCTATAAGATAAGATAATATCTAAAAATAACAACTAAGACTTCTATAAATATTCTTAGGACCTACTAGTGAACTAGCTAGGGAAAATACCTTATTTACACAAACATCATTATCATCAGAGAAAATTAAATAGAAATAGGGTACACTCTATTTTAGCTCATCTAGTAGGATGTATATTGTTTAATGTATACCTTAATTTTCATGCAGTCTCTTACATTGTTTTCTTCAATTAATTTTTGACATCTTCATTTTCACATGTCTGATGGGACCCACATCCCTATTTTAACCGTTTTGGTGAATTTAGGCTTAGTTTTTGTGATGTATAAATTGGTTTTGGCACTTATAATATGAAAATGAACCTCTATTTCATAGAAAGTATCCTCTATTGCACATTGTTTGCACCTATGTTTTATCTTGAGATGCCTAAGTTTCATAAAGTTGTGCCTTTGTCACCAAGAACACTATGTTCATTCTATATATTTGAATTGAACAATTAGGGTTTATCTTATAGTTTTTTCTTAATTTTAGTGTCTTCTTGGGTATTTTTTCATCATTATAATACTCTATTTTTGCAATTTGTTTAACTCATTGGTTGTAAAAAATAGGATTTCTAGGGTTTCGCTAACTTAGGGTTTCATTGAACCTTTCTAAGAGATTTTATTTTTTAATAATCTTATGAAATTCTATGCTTATTAGATAGCATATATTTCAATATATGTGTTTTTTGACTTTTTTAATAACTTCATCATGCAAGTTTCTAAATTGGTTGATAAAAATTGACACTTTTTGAACCCATAGACAATTTTTTAGCACTTTCTCTATGAAACTACACATTTTTTTAAAAGAAAGAAGCATCTAATGCATATAGATAATTTTTTTTATCATCCTATGGTTATTATATAGAATAATTATTTTCCTAAATTTGGTAAATCTATGTCTTTTTTTTAATTTTCTAGGGCTTTTATTTTCTTATGGCTTATAAGTTGTATTTTTTGTCAACTAATAGGTTGTGTAGCTTGTAAATTATTTTCAAAGACCACTATTCATTAATATTACTAATGGTTTAATATATATTTCATTTGTAAAATAATTTATTTCTCACTAATATAGGAATTATTGTTAGATTAGTGGGTTAGTAAACATTTCATGATGTGTTTGGAAGGGTGTGTATATGTATTCTCTCTCCTTTCATTTAGTGCAAATTTGGAGATCAAAAATATGATATATCTTCATATTTTATGTTATATATTATCACCCAAGGCTTAATAGTTTGTGTATTCTCTCCCCTTGCACTTCAAGAAATCTTGGGTGATAAAAAACACCTAGTATAGTATTTCCCATTAAGAGGTTTGTTTAGTTATTTTCATCACCTCAAGGGTGACCTCAAACACATTTCCTAGTGGGCTATACAAAGGGGGAAGATGAAAAATTTTAACTCAATGTGTCACCAATTTTTTTGGAACTATTAGAAAATCCCATTGTTCACAAATCCACTAAAAAACTTGTTTTTAGAAGCCTTTAAGACTATTCAATCATTTCTTAGTATGTTGTAAATTACAATATCAAATTTGAAGCTACTCACCATGTATCTCCCTAAGTAGAGGTAGAAGGTATTTGTGTAAGTTTTGAGGACCTCCAAGGAAAGGAAACAAGTGATCCCCTGTGCCACAATATCCCTAAATTCTGACTCTTGAAAGAGAAGTGTTTCATACTATTGTTTGGTTGGTGAGAACACATCAAGTATAAAAATGTACTTGAATTTTTAAGATTATGCTCCTATGTTTGGTGTTTCTTCATGTGTAATAATATTCAAATCCATTTATCCTCATCAACTTTAATGTAAATTCTACTAATGTATCTTTGTTCTTTTTAATAGCATTAAGAATATCAACTAAATCACCAAAAACTATCATTGAACACATTTATTTCATCTTGAGGCATATGTACTTCATCTTTAAGTACTTGTGCATAATGTTTTGTGAAACTAAACCTTTTCTTCATATAAATGAACCTCTATCTCACTAAAATACATATCTCTATTCAATATTGAGGTTCCTCTATTCTATAAAGATATACATATGTAATTTGGACTTCACTTGACCATTAGGAGCACTAATTAGCAAGTTTGACCTTTGCAAACCCGAGTTAGAGCTAGGAGACAAAGTATGGATCATCATTTAAGTTAAACAATCAAGAATTTCCATCATATCCATCTAAGAAACCTCTTAATTTCTTCACCTCATCATAGTCATTCATATTTTGAACATCACTATAATCATCCCTAAACCTTGGACCAATCAACAAACATTGATTTTCTTAATCTATCTTATCTTTCAAATCCATCATATTTCATTGATGATCTATCTCATATTCTTATTCATTCTCTCTCACAATCTTTGTATATCATCATTCAATCCAAATACATATCCATATTCATAAAAAATAAAATAAAAATAAGAGTCAAATCTAGATCCTAATCCTTCTTATCCACTAGCTTGTATATTTCTTGAGAACTTACATACCTTAATTATTGTATTGATCTATCCCTTATCATTTTGGTTTCCCTAGCTTTGGACCTTGGTTACCCAGATTTAGTTTCAAAAATCCCCATCCAAGTATTTTTTATGCACTTGCAACCCTAAGGAAGAAAATCATCCACATCTATCAAGGATCTAGATTTACTTACAATAAATTTGGTCTTGTATCCATTCTCACCTCTTGGTTATTCATAGTGTTGCAAAGTTTTATCTATCATCACCTCTTGGTTTTTCATAGTTATTTTAAGTGTAATTGTTGTCACATGAAATTGCACCCTACTGAGCACGAAGCTCAACATTCCAATAACACAATTGAAATGACCTCAAGATGTGAGACCTTTGCACATATGAGGACAAATATTTGGAGAAGGTTGGCTTCCTTTTTCAATCCAAGTGAAAAGTGATGGTCCAATCCAACACATGAAAACCTACCATTAACCTACTATAACATCTCACAAGGGAAAATGGGAGAAGGAATGCATGAAAGGGAAAATGGAGGTGATAAACTAAGATGAAAAGGTGTTTCTTCCCAGGCAAGATTACACAGTACATCAAAGAAGAGGGGTAAGGGGATTTTCAAAACTCTCTACTTGGTCGATTCTTAGAGGAACACATGGAGGTTATGGTTTGTCAAGGCATTGGAAGGAAAGAGGGTTTCACACCCAGCAACTGTAAACACTTTAACACACCATACATGCATGAAAAATATAAATAAACACTCAAATATGAAAGGTAATAAACTTACTCAAACACAAAAATATTTGAGAAGAGGAAAAATTGATACATTTCATTAATGTGGAGGAAAAAAGCCAATCTCTACAATGACAAACTATAAAATACATGTATGAAAAAGAAAAACCCTAGAGGAGCTAGAAGAATCATTAAAATGAATACCTTTTTTTCCTTTATATGGAGGGTGCAAAAATATAGGTATCCAATTTGTGGCCAACATTTTTAATTTTTTTTGAAATCTCATAATGCGAGCGCATTATAATGTGCTCATTTTATGGCTTGGTGTGTCAAGCATGAGTCTTGGACACAATGAGCCCATAATGCGAGTGCATTATAACGAGCTCATGTTATGACATATTAAAAGAACAAAAAAATTGAATTCATTTTAACTTGTCACTATATTTTTTTCTTGCCCGTGGCCAAAACCCCAATTTTATGCACTCGCATTCTGGGAAGAGCTATATTTCAAAATTCTTCATCAAAAATTTCTATTTCATCACTCAGATGCCACCACATTGATGAGGAGGTCTCAGAGGTAAGGATTGGTTGTTTTTTGTTTTGAATTTGTTAGTTTTAGGTTATTTTTTTAATTTATTTTTTGAATTTGTAGGATATGTTAATCAACATACAAACCCTCTTCAAAATCCTGAACAAGAACATAAAAAACAAGAGGAACAAAATCCTCAACAAGCACAAGAAGATGAACAACAAAAAGATCCTCAATTTAATCAACCAAAATCTCAATCTCTTCCACCAATCCCTCAACATCCTCTTGGCACTCAACAAAACTTAATGAGTGAAATTGAGAACAATAAAAAACAAATTGAGGATTTAATCAAGAGGTTGAATGATTCGAATAGTTCAACCACAAAAAGAATGACCCTGGCAACTTCATTGAAATAAATGTTAAAACATGTAGATTCAATCAACAAACAATTAACTGGTTTGTAGGATAGGAGCCAAGCAGTTAGGGCTTATTACCAAGATAAATTATCATATAAAGATGTAAAAGATTTACAAATTAAAAAAGGTGATTTTTGCTCGTTATTCACTGATGCACGGTCAAATGCAAATCTTACCCTCAATGTGAAGAGGTTTCTTATTCATTGGTGCCACCACCAACATATTAGGAATTTTTTTTGGGATAGGTGGTACATGATTTTTGATTACCCACCATGTAACAATTGTGAAGTCTCACAGTATTTCCTTAGGAAACTATACTTTGAGTTCATCTTGAACAAAATCCCAAATTATTTTGATATGAGGGACTTCTATGGGAGAGGTGGGGATTCAGCTCAAGATAGAGCCGATGCATAGTAGGATCCTATGGCAAGGGAGACGACCTCTTCCTAGGCCACCTCATAATCACATTGTTATCCCTTCTGTCATGAAGGAGAGTGTCTATGTACAGACTTTGTAGGCCATTAGCTCTTTGAACTAGAGTGTCATCCAACATGCCAGACCTATTGTGCAGTGCCATCTAAGGGAGTCTTCAAGTGGTGGGCTTCGATCCCATTTGTGTCAATCTTGCGGGGAGACTTGTTCATATGACCTCACCGACACTTAGGAGGTTACTACACAGGATCCATCTGTAGCTATGGAGATGGCGAGGGCAGCTGAAATTTTGCATGAGGCCTATAACATTGATACTCAGGTAAAAGTTAGCAAGTTCATTGAATTTAATTTTTTAAATTTTGATTTTGAAATGAAATATTAAATAATTTATTTTTATGATTTTAATAAAAATGTAGGGCCATATTTTTGATACCGGATACACCGGCCCAACACTTGCTTATTTCTCCACTACACCTACCATTGAGGTACGCAACTAGTAAACAATCATAAATTTATTACATGTTAATAGCATTGTTTTATGAATGGTATTTTAATATATGATTTTGGATGTTGAATAGGCTAATATTTGAGGTTTCGAGGGAACACCTCCCAGTGCTAGTGGATTTAGTCAAACCTACACATAGGTAATAGAATAAAGAGTTTAACTAAAGAATTGTACTTAATAGATTTGTGTAGTTTATATTCATATCGTTGATTACATTGCATTGCACTTGTTTCAAACTCAAAGCACTACTTCACATTACATAACTAATGACTAGATGTTGATAGATGAAAACATTTCAAATAGAATATAGTTATTTAGAAAGTCAACATAAGTAGTGATGCAATTACTTCACATAGCATAAGTAATAAGTAGGAGCAGCTTCTAATTGCATTTTCTTGTCACGACATTCCATGAGACTAATTTTTACTAAGGTATCTTTACAAAGAGTTCACTCCCTTTTCTATGCTATGGATTCTTGGAAGGAATATATGAAAGAATAATATTAAGCAATATCATAGACAAGGCAATGAGTTGTTTGAAAAAATGACTCAAAGAAATGCGGTCTCATGGTGATGTCCATCTCCATGAGATCCAATTTATTTGAGGCATTTTTCAAATAACTCATCGCCTTTTCTATGCTACCACATTTTCCATACATGTATACCAAATAATTTTACCAAATACTTCATTTCCTTGTTGCTTTGGCTAAAAGCTTAAAAAGTTGCTTTCCAATAAACTTTGGATGCTTGGAAAAAATCTATCAAAGATTAATAGTAATCAATAGTCCATAGACAAGGCAATGAGTAGTTTGAAAAAATTCCTCAAAGAAATGTGATCTCATGGTGATGGAATGGCATTCCATCACCATGAGACCACATTTCTTTGAGGCATTTCTTCAAAGAGCTCACCAGTTTTTCTATGATGCCACATTTTCCATACATGTGTACCAAAGAATTTTATAAAACTACTCACTTCCTTGCTGCTATGGCTAAAAGCCTAAAATAGGTGCTTTCCAACAAACTATGGATGGTTGGAAATTTTTTTATCAAAGCATAATAGTAAGCAATAATACCATAGAGAAGGAAATGAACTATTTGAAAAAATGCCTGAAAGAAATGTAGTCTTATGGTGATAGAATGCCATGATGTGCATTTGTTTGTAATTGAATTCTATCACCATGAGACCCCATTTCTTTGAGGAATTTTTTCAAACAATTCACTACCTTCTCTATGCCACCACAGCTATTGTACATGTCTATGAAATTATTTTATCAAACGGTTCACCGACTTTTTGCTATGGGTAAAAGCCTAAAAACATGTGCTTTTGAACAAGATATGGATAGGGAAAATAGTAAGCATGATAGTCAAAAATATATAGTTAAATAAGTACTCAGTTTTATTTTCATTATATCATACATTATAAGTCATGACGTGGATCCCTATTGTAGTTTTTGTGATTGAATAATTTGTTGTTTTATTTTCAATTGTTGCAAGCAGAAACACCTCTGAATGTTCAGAGGGAAATGGAGATCAGTGTTTCATATTTCTATAGAATCCTCGATGTCTCTGAAAGGGGAGGTATAAGGAAAATTACTAAATTTCAATTTACATTCATTGTTATAGATGTTAGTTAGTAAAAAATCAAACCATTATTGATTCATATTTTAATTTCTATTTGGATGGTTCATACAGGGCTTCAACACACCTCAGCATGGGCATTTAAATATTTCCCTCATGGAGAGTGATCATCATATGGTGCTAAGTGATTATTTTGTTAAATATGTCAATTTTTTAATGTAATTTCTATATATTAATGTCTTTACTTCTTATTGTAAAATATAATACTTGACCAAGAACTAAAATCTAGGAGGAGCACCAAGACCACTCCTTGACCGCAACATAAATGAGTGAAAAACATATCGCCATCTGATCGACAAGAAAATGGAAAGAGTTTATTTTGAGAGCATGGAGAGAGATGACTTTTGATTCCAGAGCCCTTTGTTGCATGCCTGTATGGAATTTTTGTACATATTTCATATTAGATATATCTGACATTGCATACATATATGGCATTCTCGTAGGCCTATATGGCTATTTTATACCTATATTTTATACTTATATCGACATATATTGATGTATGCCTACATGGATATTTGGTTAATAAAAATATTTTTTAATAATGGTGTCCATATTTGCATTATAAATCCATGGTTCAATAGATATGAGTTACATGTACTCAAGTGTATACTCTGTGACTTACATGTAACCCATGTATACTTTTTGAATTACGTATTTCATGTGTATACCTTGTATTCATGCATATACTTTGAATTAATTTTTGTATACTATGTATTCATGGGTATACTTCAAGGCGTACATGTTTTTGAGTACTTGTGCTTCCCTTATTCACATGTACATGCTTGAATTATTTACATGTATACTTATTAATTTTCTAGCCCTAGTATTGATCATTTTTGTCCTTCATGGTTTGTCTTGAATATTAATTGATTGATGCTAAATAACTTTATTATTCGATGCTAAACAACTTCAATATTTCTAGGAATACTAGTAGAGTTGCAAATTCCAAAATTGCACAGATTCAAAAGAAAATATTAAGTGTAAATAAATGGATTTATCATTCACTTGATAATTGATTAATAATGAGTATAAGATATATAAAGAGATGATCCCTCTAGAATGGCAACTGCCAACTAGAAAATAGGCAAAGCATTCCCAATACTTTGAAAGTAATAATCCACCCAAAATTGCAATGGGAGAGAAGTGATGTAGAGCAAGGAGGCCTTCAATTACCAAACACAAATTTAACTAATCTCAACAAGTCATCAATCTCAAAAACCCTAACTAGGGTGATTCCCTTCACAACTTCACTATTTGCCTTATAGGTTTGCAAACCTAGTTTCTTGGACCTATCTCACAACTCCACTCTCAAACCTATTAACCAATTATATAATTAGACACCCTTTAAGGCATACCAAAACATATCTCAAAAGCTCATATAATTCTTTTGGAACAAATCCATCAAACTAATGCTATAGGAGTTATAGGAGTTATAGTTAGTTGAATGGGCTATAGTCATATTTTTACACCTTCAAAACCTTAAAATTGGAGTTTCAGACCCGCTTATAGGGAAAACTCAATAAGATTAAACAAACCGAATGGGAATGAATCAAAATCATTCAAAATGATAAATAGGAAACTAAAACAACAACTCAAATCAACTTGTAGTCACCATCAGGCCATATAGGTCGTGCAACTACTCTGCAACAACAATATTCAATAGAAAAGATACAAAATTTCAATGAAAACATGATTTTTATTATTCATGTTTCAAAAAATATCCAAAATCCTTCATCCATAGATTTTCCAATATATTTTAAACCTTAACCAGCCTATTAAAACTATTCTAATTTCCCTTTGAATGACCATTATCATTGCGCTTCCTCAATTTTACATTTGTTTTGCACTTTTACAACTTTTCAATATTGCACTTTTGACAATTTTGCAAAAATGTGACAATATAAACTCAATGAATCCTAATTACCTATTAGATGGTCTATTGGGACCTCATTGAATTGAAAAAAAATCAACACACCTAAAACTATCAAAAGACCTCATTTGACAACATTAACACAAAATGCATTTGGTTCCCCTGCACCAAGAAGGCTTATTTAAGATCCTAGAGCAATGTATTTCCTAATGCTCCCTTGTAATTACATATCTCTATTCAGTTTAATCCAAAGACTTCCATGAAATTCTTTATCTAAAAGAAAAAAACATTTTTTCAATTGGTATTCCTTGAAATGATTCATAAAAAGACTCCAATATATTTAATCCTTTGATTGGAACAACTCAATTAATCAAAGGATACATAATCTTCACAACACTTGTAAAAAATAATATTCATAGTAGATGAAGTAGTTTTCAGTGAAAAAGAGGGCCATGAATACCATAAACATACCTATCAGGACGCATTGAAGTAGTTTGTTTTGTCACACAAATTGCGAAATGAAATTTGCACCACATTGCAACTTTACACTGCTTTCATTTGACATTTTTTTCATCAAGTGAGAACTGGACAACATGGGAAAACGACTCCAAGATAACAAAAAATGAGAGAGGTTATTTTAGAGGGGCTCAATGCGATCCCATAGGCTCATACAAAGAGTTCATAAGCATCAAATGTTTTGAGTAATAGATCGTCAAAGATTGCTTCCCTTTTTCACTTTGGACCCTTAAGGGATAGAGCCAATTGAACGTAGATTAGAGCAATTCCGCATGTTTGGGTTCAAAAGAAGACCATTCCTAGCATAAAAATACCCATATAGATGAGTTGGAATAGTTTGTTTGGTCACATGAGTTGCAGAATGAAAGTTACACCACTTTGCAACTTTCAACTACTTGCATTTGACAAAATTTCCCCAAGTGAAAATTTTCCACCATGGGAAAACTCCTTCGAGATAGAAAAAATTGAGAGAGGTTATTGTAGAGGGGCACAACATGATCCCATAGGACTACACGAGAAATTTCTAAGCATCATAATGTCTAAGTAACAACATACTGAAGTTTGAATCTATTTTTCACTTTGGACTCTTAAGGGATCGATTTGGTTGAACATAGCTCAGAGTGATTCCGTGTGTTTGGGTGAAAAATATGACTATGAATAATGTAAAATAATTATTAGGATACGTTGGAATAGTCTATTTGGTCACATGAGTTCTAGAACGAAAGTTGCACCACTTTGCAACTTTCAACTACTTGCATTTGACAACTTTTTCCCCAAGGAAAAATTCACCACCATGAGAAAATGCCTCTGAGATAGAAAAAAAAAAGAGAGGTTATTGTAGAGGGGCCAGACATGATCCCATAGGATCAGATGTGAAGTTTATAAGTGTCACAATATTTGAGCAATAACATGTTGAAGTTTGTGGTCATTTTGCACATTGGACTCTTAAGGGATTGATCTGGTTGAACATAGCTCAAAGCGATTTCCTGTGTTTGGGTGTGAAAGAGGACCATTTCTAGTGTAAAAATACCTACTCGAATGCATTGGAATAGTTTTTTTGGTCACACAAGTTGCAAAACAAAAGCTGCACCACTTTGCAACTTTCAACTACTTGCATTTGACAAATTTTTCCCCAAGTGAAAATTTGCCACCATGGGAAACTCCCTCCAAGATAGAAAAAAAAAGAGAGGTTATTTTAGAGGGGCCCAACATGATCCCATAGTATTAGACAATAATTTTCTAAGCATCATGATATTTGAGTAATATTATGATGAAGTTTGCAGCCATTTTGCAATTTGGATGTTTAAGGGATCTATCCGGTTGAACGTAGCTTAGAGCGATTCCACATGTTTTGGTGTAAAAGAGGACTATTCCTAGCGTAAACATACCTATTTAGATGTGTTGGAACAATATTTTTGGTCACATGAGTTACAGAATGAAAGTTGCACCACTTTGCAACTTTACATTGCTTGTAATTGACACTTTTTCCATCAAAACAAAATTGGACACCACAAAAACATGACTTTGAGATAACAAAAACTGAGAAAGGTTATTGTAGATGTTCCTTATGTGATCTCAATTCCTCAAATGTAATTCCCATAACCAACATGGTATCTGGGTAATAGGTCATCAAATATTGTTTCCCTTTTGCATTTTGGACTATTAAGGGATTATGTTTCTTAAATTACAAATGTTTGAGGGCATAAATAAATTTTGATGCAGAGCATGGATGAAATCAACCTACAATCACAATTCAAGCCTTTATAAACAACTTTGCAACCCTTTTAAACCTATCTCTCAAACTCTTCACAAACTCACTATTGTGCAATTTTTGCACACACGCCCCACAGAGACAGGGACCCTCTTTTTTCTGCATTTTTGTACCTTGGCTTTGTCAATTTTTGCTTTTTCTCTTCTTGGAGGTTATTTTGGGATTAAGTCCAGATTTGGTTTGATTGGGGTGGTATTTTGAAGCATTTTGGGGCCTTTGATTTTATAAATGAGGATTTTTCAAGTGAGTTTTCAATGTGAAGTGTAAATATTTTTGTACCAATGGATAGAGGACGAAAAATAAGGCCATGTTGTTTTTTGAACTTTTTGAAAATTCATCCGGGAAAAAAAGTTATGGGGTTTTAAATTTTTTCTCTGATTTCTAGGTCATTTTCAGAGATTTCCACCCGGTCTGGATTTTGGCAAAATTTGCCATTTTCGAGGATTTCCACCAGGTTTGGACTTTTTTGGGATTTTCTGCCCCGTCAAAAATTTTCTAGATTTTTTCGGGTTTTTGACATTTACGGGATTTTCCGCTCGGTTTGGATTTTTTCGAGATTTTCTATCTAGTCCGGATTTTTCTGGGTTTTTTGCCATTTTTGGGATTTTCCGCCCCATCCAGATTTTTACGGGATTTTCCATCCGGTCCGGATTTTTCCGAGGTTTTTTGACATTTTCTAGATTTTCCGTCCGGTCTGGATTTTTCCGGGTTTTTTGTCAAATCCGGGATTTTCTGCCTCGTCTAGATTTTGGCAGATTTCTGGCCATTTTTTCGGGATTTTCCCTTCTAGTGGATTTTTCTGAACTTCCAATCATGATTTTCCTGAACTCCAAAAGGGTTAAATTTCTAAAATTTTATGAAGGAGTTTAAATTTCTAAGGGTTATTTATGCTTAATTTTAATATTTTTTGGTTGGATTTTCACATGTGGGCTATTAATTATTATATATGTTTTTCAAGATTAAAGGGAGGACTTGCATATGGATTCGTACTAGGAGGAAAATCTGGAAAATATTTAAAATGCACCTACATAAGAATCTGTGCCACAACCTGTCTACAGTTGGAATATATGTTTCAAACGTGGAGTGACGTGTGATGCTGTTTTCACTCTCCAATCATAATTTTTTATTAAAATTGAGGTGGCAGATTATTGATTTCTAAATATAACTGCTTTTATGCTAATTAATGATGATGTACCACATTTTTAAGAACCCTAATGTGAATTCTTAGGGTTTCTTGGGGATTAATTCCAACCATTAGATTGAATTTAATCTTGGCCCTTGATTTACAAATGTAATTTCTATAACAGGCCAGTGCCTTCTCATTTGTAAAGGTTAGTAGAGACATAAAAAGTTAGGGAACAATTGGTTAGAGGCTGCAAAGCCAGAATCGGCTAAGTTAGAGGTTAGATTCTACAAGTTAGTACTTGTAGGAGAGGAGAAAGACTAGAAATTGTTATGTAATCCTGGAGAAGATAATGCAAACGGGTTGTTGATTTGGAAAACATTGTGTTATGTTTCAAAAGTTTTATGCTTTCTTGTTCTTGATTCTCAGTGTTAGATGTTAGTTTTTAGTTCTTTCATGATAATGGTGAAATGTTAATGATGTTGATCGATCTTCGGTCCATACTTTTGGAAATTTGTTGATTGTAAGTTGCTGTGTAAAGTAAGTATGGGCCTTATTTTGTGCTAAGTTCAATTATAAATGCTTGTTTACATTGCTCCATTTACTAGGTATGTGGATGAATGTTCATAGTCTGAAAATATTCAGTTTCCTCAAAAGATTGCACCATTTCTGCGGAGTTGCAGGCTTGTCCTTGATTAAGCAGAAATTTGTTTTATTGGAGATTTGTCCATTTGTAGCATTCATCATTGTTGCGATTGATTTTAGGAGTAATTTTAATCTTAGGATCTCTTTTAAACTCTTATCTTTTGCTATTTATTTAATTATCTAGGTTACATTTAAGAATATGAGTATCAATATATTGCAAAATCTGATAAATGGAAGATCCAGTATTTGTTTGTAAGGCCCCTTGTGATTATCAACATTTTCACATTATCTCTGAGTTGTTTCACTGCATTGTCAAGACCTGACATTAGAGACCTTGGGGTTATCTCTTTTCCATAGAGATTTACCTTTCAAGAGAGATAGGATATTATATTCTTTCTAAGTTGCTGCTGTCCAGAAAATACCATCAACACTCACTCAAATTCCCTTTTAGGTCTACACACCTAGTTTGTGGACCAAAAATCTCAGATCCAATCTCAAACCCACTAACGAATTGTATTTTTTGACACCCTTTAAAATCTTACAAATCATATCTCAAAAGCAACATAGGTCACTTTGGACCAACTTCTCCAAAATCATGTAACTACGTTGTCCTAGACCTTAATTAGGTCACTTTAACAAAGCATCACCCACTCAAATACCTTTTCAACCCTACATATTCATGACCAGTCATTTACCAGTCTACAAAACCTCCAAATCCACAAATTTTGATCAAATGATCACTTCCTATGACACCAAAAAATGAAACCCTCACTTTTTGCCATTCCAAAGGGGTTTATTGAAAAATATTATTCCAGGATTCTACACAGCCAACAAAGGCCTCAAAAACCTTTATTTATGTCTTCACATGCTTGAAGGCTCATAAAATATGCTACCCCCAAGATTTTCTACAACTTCCCTCCTCTAACCATCAAATTTCACTCAAAATACATAATTTGACAATTAGGGCATAATGCCCAAGAAATCAACCCACCTTTCCTTTTGTTCCAAAGCTTAAAAAACTTAAATATATTCATTATCATGCAAAATCAATCATCTTCCAATATTTCCTAAGATAATTTCACCAAAACCCAACATCAAAACTCCATTTTAAAGCCCAAAATTCACCCAATTTCCTCTGGGACAGCAACCAAAAATAGTCCTACACATTTTTCCTACTCCTAAATATTATTCCTAAATCTAATACTACCATTTTGGACTCATTCCACAAAGCAATAGAGAGAAACAATAGGTGGAATGAGTCATTTATTCATTTTTAGTCTTCAAACCCTTATGGTTGGCTGTGTAGACCCATAGTCAGTAATTTGACAATAAAATTCTTAAAACTCACTGAATTTCCTTCACTCTAGATCCAAAACATATCTAACACCTATCTTTACCAATTGGAAAATATTTCAAGACATAATACTTTTGTATGACCAAGTATAATAGTCTACAACAGAAAAATTCAATGAAACACACATAATTACAAGAGAAATCAGGGGATTTTTATTGTTTTTCCTTCACAAAAACCTTCAACAACCTCTTACTTTGAGTTACCAAAATATTTAAACCTTAACCAACTGATTATAATATCTCTAACTTCCCTTTGAATTCTCATTACCACTTGGCTTCTTCAAGTTTACATTTTTTTGCACTTTTTTCACATTGACAACTTTTCAATTTTTGCAATTTTACATCATTTTGAAAAATATGCAACATGAACTCCAAAATGACCCCAAAACAAAATAACATGACTTATTATGTTATAAATTGGTCTAATATGACATTATTCAATTGAAAAAACTAAAAACAAAAAAATAACTTAAGACTTTCATGAACCAATTTTGCTCAATAACCTTGGTGCCCCTACACCAAATTTCAATATTTGACTAATTCTCATTAAAATGCCTTCGGTACTCCATTCTAAAAGATCTTTACAATTTCACTCATACATTCAAGATTCTCTTATAATTTCTACATCATAGGTGCTTATTATGAGGTTAACTTCAAATGAGTAACTTGAGGTTCCCTCGCTAAGCTTCACATGCTCTTTTATAATGGCTTCAAATCATAATTGAGATTTGACAAGATCATGAAAATAAGGATGTTGCATTTATTTTTTGGCTGAGATTCTCTTTGATGGATCATAAATCAGAATTTTCTGCAAGGAGAGACCAATCAATTTTTAGTAGTTTACTTACAAATATGCAAAGTAAAAGAAGAAAAATAAAAAGCATGCAAATTGGAAATGAAATGAAAATTTATGGAAGGCACTTACAAACAATAAATCCACACCATTTGGTTCCAACTCAAGAACAACAAGGCATAAATATTTATGCTTCCATTGAGGATAGGCATTCTAGTCTCTCAAATTAGTCACGCTCAATCATACATCTTCACTAAGAGTTCCAAGATACCTATTGCACACAAAACCTCTCATGAATAAAATCAATTGAAATTTGACATGCTCTTATAATGTCTACATCATAGGTGCTCATGATAAGGTTAACATAAAATTAATAACTTGAAATTCCCTCACCAAGCTTCACAAAAAATTTTGTAATGTCTTAAAATCATAATTGAGATTTGTCAAGATCATCAAAATAAGGATGTTGCATTGCTTTTCTAGTTGATATTTTCTCAGAGAGCTCATAAATCTGTATTTTTCTCCAAGGGGACACCAATCAATTTTTAGTGGGTTAATTACAAATAGACAAAGTAAAAGAATATGATAGCATTGGCATCAAAAAAATTAATGTGCATAAAAGTATAAATTAATAAGAACCAATGTGCATACTTACAAATTACTCCAAAGAACCACCTGGGTCTGCTCTACTCTTTATTGTGTCAAGTATTTCCTCATGGTTAGACTCACAGACCTTCCACAAGGTCTTGTTCAAATTTTTTCCCCCATATTTACTCAAACGAACATTGGATTCCATGCCAAGGTTTGAGTAATGAAGAATCTTACAATACATGTCAAATTCCTAAAACAACCAATTTTTAATACTCTTATGTGGGTACCTTCTAAGCCACATTCCAATAACAACAACTGAGCTTGTAGGGTATTCAATGTTTTCTCCATCTATAAACGGGGCCTCCAACTTCTTTTTAGCCTCAACACAACTACACAAGTAATAGTTTTCTCCCTCTTCATTATCTTCATCTGTAATAACTACATAAACATGCCCTGCATTGATATGTGCAACAAATCTCTCAAAATTAGTCAACATTATGAATACACTACAAAGTAAGATAACAATAGGAATTTCGAAAACTAAGAAAGTAGATATATTACCTTCTTGAACTAGATCTGATATGTGGTCAAATTCGGTCAATGATTCCATGTGTGTTAGTTCCAATGTCATTGGAGTGTGATACATGTAAAGTGGGCTAAGATAAATTGTTAGACATTTTTCAACCCACTCCCCTAACTCACAATCATTCTAGGATTTCATTGTACATGAAGAGAAAAAGAATGCCATCTTTCGTATATTGATACTCCATGAACCTGCATCTGAGCTAAGGAAAGACTGTATCTCACTTGATCCTCTTAGTGTACAAAAATCCTCATATGGTGCAATGTTAGTATCATCCATCAACCAAAAAAATATATGAACTGAAGACGTACCTTCATTACTTGGACCCATCGAAGCATTGCACCACTCGACGATTGATATTGCATCTATCAACTTTTCACTATCTTTATACTTTAAATCTCCTCGTGCTAATGCACTTTTCACGCATGCTCTTGCAGTATCATGCTCCCCCTTTCCATGCTTGGCCTCACAAAAGTTTCGCATATGCTAAAAACCTATAATGACATGCATCCTACTCAACCAATAGAACATGCGCGTGTTCTTGAACTGTGCTATGTAGTTATCTGACCATATTATGTGCCAACTATATGCTATGCCCCTCTGAGCCAAATCATTGTAGAAAAACTAGAAGCAACCTTGCACAGACTTTGGAGAATGTGTGTGATCATCACTAATATAAACGTGATACTCCATCAATACCTTCCTTTGGTTCTTTGTACTATTAGTTGCATGAATGAATTCTATGTGCATAAATATCAAAACCTATGTGGATTTGTAATATTATGAGTGCACCTCATGTTGTTGTTGTAGAGTGTAGTTCTCTACAAATTCAACCACTGATACTATGTTTCCAACTAGAAAGGTGTCCTTGCATAGCTTTAATTGTGTGTCCAGCCATTGAGCTCTATGGGTATGCTTTTCATACTCAGACACTATATTGTCATGAAACATGGACATAAACTGATATACTGGAATCTTCTGAATAACCAAATCACACCTTTTTTCCTGAGACCCATCTTTTATAATGTATGCAACTATTTTATACTTCCCGAACTCTACTACTTTTTGTCCCACCTCATATGTGCTTTCCATATGTTGACATACTAGCATACACTACAAGCCACCACAACACTCACATGAACCATCCAAGCATGATGTCCTTTAGAATATTTTGCCATCCTCTATTTCACATAATTTTTTTGATAAGAACTCTCTTGAAGATGTTGTTGGGGCTTCTATGCCAAAATCCTCCAAAACATCGTTAGTATGCAAATCTAAATATATAGAACGATAAAAATAATAATGGTTAGAGAATTCAATATGTAGTCTACAATAGAAAGTAGTACGTGTGTGATTTATATTCACATAAATTTTTTAAACCATTTCAAAATATCTTTGACAAATACTAATTTGAGGATAATCCTAATGAAATTTATGAAAAAATTGCATTTGAGTCGTATCCAAAAAATTCTTTGGATGTGGCTCACGGTTCTGACTACCGATTCTCCTTCTTACCACATCCTTTTGATTCAAAGATGGCCTTGTGTTATTTTTACAATACTCTTCAATTAGTGTTCTCAATGCTTCAGCAACATTTTTATCTTTTTGTGGAAGTCTCCTCGAGAATTCCCATAATTCATTTGAATTGGTGCCCTCAATTATTTTCCACCTTTGAATGGCTCTTGATAAAAAAATTATACTAATTCTCATTTTTTCACTCATCTTTCTAATGAGACAAGCTCTCTTTGTTTGACTACTTACCAAATTCAATGTAATGACATGTCGAGTGACATTTCTATCCTTTGAGCATGAGGTCTTATCCTCACTCTCATAAGAATCCATCAGATTCTTCACAATAGTGTTTTCACTCGATGCATTCAATGTTCTCAACCGAAGAGTCTTCATGATGTTTCTATAGATACCCCACATAATTTTAACAAATAGTTGACATATTGTTGCCTCATTTAGCCTTTCAAAGAATGATTTCCAAATCTTATCAAGATATCTTCTACAAGTGTGTGCTGGAATCTTACCTTCCATGTGTTGCAAAATATCCTCATCAATATTAATCAAATACTTTGGCATTCTATGCAAAATTCTAGGTGGTGTTCTCCTACGTAAATACTCGTCAACATTAGGAATTTCATCAATATTAAAGTGAGGTGGGCTATATTGCATACCTTCGATCAAGGGTAGGATAGATGACATACCTTGAGGTTGACATGGGGATGATAGTGTACCTTCTTCATCAAATTTGAGTGATGATGTACTCTCAACTTGAGATGCATTGGATAGTGTCCAACCATATTCACTTGCAATAGATGGTGTCCCTCCATATTCACTTGTGGTTGATGGTGTCCCTCTATATTCGCTTGTGCTTAATGGTGTCCCTTCATATTCACTTACCATAGACGATGTGTCTCTAATTACAGTATATGAATCTATCTTACCATGATTCTTTCACATTCGTGCATTTTGTGCTACCAATGCTTGTTCTATTTTTGATAGTTGAGGTTCCTCTTCAATTGGCTTGCTTTCATCAATCCTATCCAATTTCTTATTTTCATGATATGTCGCCACCCATTCTCTCTCCTTTTCTTTGAAGGTTTCATACTTTTTGTCAGTTAGTTTATTCCTTTTTTGGTTTCTTCGACATGGTGGATAATTTTAACTATAGCATGGTAATGAGATAAAAATTAGTTCCTAAAAAATGTATCCATTCAAATAAATGAAATATATGTCATTCAAGGCTTCATAAAAAGTACTTACAATCATCCTCTAGAAGAGTATTTCTAGCATAGACAAAGGTTAAATGATTTTTTTCGATGGAATGCCTTAGAGAAATGTGGTAATGTGGCATGCCATGATTGCAGGATAGACAGAAAATGGAAGCATGGACAAGCCATGTTGTGCAGGGTCACCTAGATAAGCTGCAATTTTGGTTTTGTGATAGGTCATTAGGTGTTTTATGTCCGTTTTTCATGAATACGGTCTGAAACCCTGTTTTGAAGGGTTGTGGTTGCTTAAAATTAGAAATTGACTCATTCCACCTATTGTAAGTATTGTGACTCGGTGGAATGAGTCCAAAATGATAGTAATAGATGTTTGAATGATATTTATGAGCAGGGGAGGCCTTGAAAGTGGTTTTGTGTGATGCCCTAGATAGCATCCTTTGTTTTTTTAATCAAATTTGGTTGTTAGAGGGTGGTGATAGTTGAAAATATTGGAGAAAAAAACTTTGGAACATTAATTAAGTTTGTGTAGATAATTTTCAAAGTGTTTGAAGTGTCGTTAGAATAAATCCTATTTGGGAAGGCATATTTCCAATAAACCCTCCCTAAAACAAGCCAAATTGAGGGTTTCATGGTTGGGTGAGTTAGTGGGTCTTCCTTTGATTAAAAATGGTGGATCCTGAGGTCTTACAACCTGGTACATGACTATCCAAAGTAATTTTGGGTGGGAAGTAACTTTAAAGGGGCGTTCCTTTGTAAAAGTGACCTTACTGAAGGTCTAGGACAGCGTAGAAGCACTTGTTTGAGGGTTTTGTTCCAAAAGAGATCTATGATTTTTTGTGGTATGTTGTTTAAGTAAATAAAGGGTGTATAAAAATGTATTTGTTCAGTGGGTTCTAGATTGGATTTTTGAGATAGGACTTAGAAACCAAGTTGGCAGACCTACAAGGCAAATAAAGAGATTGTGTAAGAAATCCAAGAGCTAGGGTTCTAAGAGCTGCAAATTTGTTTCAAAGGACTTGAATTGTGGGTGATGAATTATTTCCTCCTTGCTCTGCATCAACATGTGAATTCTATGAGGCATATGTTGCCCCTACCTTCTCAACCCTACCGCACTGGCATGCTAGTGAGCTCACTCACTAATTGGCAAGTGTGATATGGTTGAGATGGTATGGGCAATGTATTCCTCACAGAAAGAGGAGAATATAGAGGATGAAGACCTATTACTACCATCAATACAAAAGGTCTTGGAATTTTTTTTGGCTGGGAGTTTTCTACAGGAGCACCAAGTTCATGTTTTGTAAAGATTGGTTCAATAAGGGCTTAAGTTGGTATTTTAATTTTTAATTTTTATAATACTTTCAATAAGGTCATATAGACCATTTTATAATGTAATTTTTTTTTTAGATGTCTTTAGGTGGTAGTGGAGTTCAATTTTCAAAACTGGCAAATATTTCAAAAAGTTGTCAAAAATGTAAACTTGCTAAAAATGCAAAAATAGCAAGATTGTCGAAGACCAAGAGTCATTTAATTGAAAAGATAGTTGGGGTCGGTTTTCTTGGAGAGTTTGAAGTTTTTCATGTTTAAATTTATGATGTAGGGTCAAATAGAGGGGTGGTTTTTCAGATTTGAAGAAGAGATCAATAAAAACTTTCTCTTTTATGTGGAATTTTTCTGAAAATTCCTGCTCCCAGCCATTATACGGTTCCATATAGAAGTTTTAAGTGCTGAAAGATTTTTAAATTATTATATAAATCTGTTAGCTCAAATTTGGCTTTGGAGTGAAGTGATTTCACTGCATTTTAAGAATTTTATTGAATTTTTATTTGAGGTGAGTCCGCTTACCCAACCAAGGGTTTGAAAGCATAAAATGAGTTAAATGACTCATTCCAGCTATTGTTTCTATTGTGGCTCAGTGTAATGAGTCCAAAATTTTTAGTATTAGATGTAGATGTAGGATTTTGAGCAGTGAATAAGTTTTGATGAGGTTTTGATTGCTGCCCCCACTGAATTTTTCGAGTTTTTCTATGAAAGTAATTGAGCTCCAAGTTGAAATAAATTTTAAATACATTCAATAAGGTTGGATATCAGTTAAAAAATTGTGTGCAGACCTTTTACAAGGTTTTTTATGCTTTGGAAGAGTAGGGGAGGTGAACATGAGTTTTTGGGCATGATGCCCTAGTTGACAATATTACACATTTGAGTGAAAATTGGTGGTTATGAGAAGGAAAGTGTAGTGAACACTTGGGGAAGAATTTTTTTAAGGTTTTTTAAGCTTGTGTAGGTCATTTGGAGCATGTTTGATGATTTTTCAAGCTAATATAGGGTGTGGGAATAGGACTTTCAAGCCCTCCCTAAATTTGCTAAAAATGAAGGTTTTGTGAAAAGTGCACTCTATGAGTGGTTCCTTGGATAAAGGTTGTAGATTTGGTGGTTTAGAGGCTGGTTAAATACTTTCCATAGGAATTTTGGGTTTTTAAGTTGTTTAGAGAGGTGATGCTTTGTTAAATTGGCCTATTTGGCCTAGTTGGGACAGTGTAGAAGCATGAATTTGAGAGATTTCTTCGAAAAGAGTTATATGAATTGTTGAGATATGTTTGTGTATCCATTAAAGGATATATTAAAACCTATTTGGTTAGTGGTTTCAATGAGTATCTGGGTAGATTTGGTCAAGAAACTAGGTCAGCAGAGCTACAAGTGAAATTGGGTGAACTTGTGAAGAATTATTGAGATAAGTTTTTAAAGGTTGCAAAGTCGTTTGTAAAGAATTAAATTGTGATTGAATGAATGTTTTTGCCCTATACTACATCAATTGAGAAGGTAGGGGCAGTACATGCCTTATATAAATGGGGTCTCGCACTGATATACATCACCATGAGAGCCCATTTCTATGAGGCATATGTTGCCCCTACCTTCTCAACCCTACTGCATTGGCAAGCTAGTGAGTGAGCTCACTATCTTGCCAAGCTCACTATCTTGTCAATGCTACCACATTTTGCATACATTTATATGAAAAAATTATTGTCAAACAATTCAAATTCTTTGTAAGTTCTTCCATTTAGAGCCATGATTGCAATATAGGTTGCATCTTTCCCCATATTTGCTAACTTAGCCTTGAATAAAGAGTCTTGAAATAGTGGAGAGAAGGGTTATAATCCCTTGTAGGTATAATAATCAAGGAAACATTTAAAATATATCACAACATAAGTGATGAGGTAGATTTAGTGATGAGGTGAATTTGTAAATAGAGATGAAAACCAAAATAGTTTCAAAGATCTATCAATTTGGGAGGAGTATATTCCAGCTTTTTAGAGACATGTATGGAAAATTTGGTAGTATAGACAAGGCAATCAGTTGCTTGGTATAATTGTTTGAAAAAATACCTCAATGAAAGCTTTGGAGAATGATATGCACATTCATAATAAAGGATTGAGAAATGATTTTTTTCCTTACTTCCTTAAAACTTATGTCATATATATGTGTATGCAAAATGTGGAAGCATACACAAGGTAAGTCAATTGTTAAATCTCTAGAGTTATAAGAGTTGGGTCATCTATGTGCAAAAAAATGTCAAAATAATGTCTCGACCATGGAATTATAGGGTTCATTGCCCAGTGCAATCTTGGGAAAGACCGTTTGAGGAGAATCTTTCTCATGAAAAATTTTCATTAGTTATTCATGTCTCATGCCCTATGGTGGAGGAGTCAGCGTGGTCAATTTTGGGTATGAACATTAAATTCTCTCAAGCCAGGCACATTATCTTTCCCTCCCAGGTACTTTTAGTGATTTCATCAAATGTTCTGGATCTTTTTCAATCACTAGTCAAGCTTGAATCAATTGTGACTAAATTTGTCAAGCCTCAATTACTCAATAATGATGTTGTGATGCAAGTAATGCAAGGGTACAATTTGTTCTCTGGAAATGGATATATAGGGGGAATATTTCCTAGGGAGTATATAAAAAATAGGCAAGGTTTTGATGAAATATTTGAGGCAATTAGACTTGCTTTGCAATTCAGAAATGATAGTGTTCTTTTGAAAGTGCTAAGAAATAATTGCAGCCGATTGTATCCAACTATGGATTTTGATATCAAAGAAAAATATTATGCAATTTATTTCTTGTGCGAGCATAATCCCCATCCTCCCATAAAATATCTCCTTGTTGAGTTGGAATTTCATGATGTACCATCTATGTTAGAATAAGCGAGAGTCGAACTAGTGCCACATAAAGATGAAGCTACCCCTACTACTAGTGGGCATCAAAGTTTGATTGCTAGGGCTCATCTACTCCAAGAGGAAAATACAGACGAAGAGCTGAGATTGGGCTTTGATTTCTTTGCAAACAATTTGGGTCTTCAAAAAATTCCAGAGGGTCAGGATGAAAACTTCATCCAAGGTGGCGATAGCATGGAAGAATAATTTCTAGATTTAGTTTAGTGCTTAGTTTCTCTTTCTGGGTCACACTTTCTGCTTTACCCAGTTCTTGAAAAATATAGGTTCTTTTGATATGTGTTGTATATTATAATGTTTAAAAACTCTTAGTTGGTGGTAATTTCGATAGTTAGGTATTTTGTAATACTTTTCTATGGGCCCTTTTATTGGGATGTTTTTGTAAGAATTTATTGTACCTAATCGAGCTATAACCAGAGGTTTTCTTCCTGGTTCTTTCCTATCAGTAAGCTCTTTCAAATTTTTTTTTTGTAATATATATATATAATATTATAGTGGCTTGCCATTTTTAATTAAAAAAAAAAGTCAATTGCTAAATAACAAAATGCCTCAAAGAGATGTGGTTTAAAAATGTAATTGGCAAGAGTATAGAATTATGTAATTTAAAATGTGCATTGACAACCTAAGGTTATAATGACAAACAAACAATGATCAACATGGAATATGCAAAATAAAAAAAATTAAATCAAGCCATAATATAATGAAAGAAAGTGTGTAAATACTTCACATACCTAAAAAACCAGAGTTTCAAATGAAGGATTTCTACCCAATTATGTAGCTTTTGCTTCTTCTTTCTTCAAACTCCTCAGCAATTTGACTTTTTCAAAAGCTTGTTCCCCTCAAAAATTTAATTGTATATCACTTTTGAAAGGAATTCAAACTTGAATTGATATTATATGCATTTCAACATTAAAACTGTGCTATTTCATGCAAAGGTGGTGGAAAGATCATGAAAAAGGTGGTGGAATGTTGAAAAAATGCATGCACACTTCAAAACATCATCAAAAAGCCCCTTTTTGTTGGAGCATGCGTAGAACTAGGATAATATGTAGAACATGGGCGTTGATATCATTGGTATATTGAGGTTTTTTCCATTTGTAGAGCAAGCCAAAATGTGCTCATGTTATAACATTCTTCCATTATAATGTGCTCACGTTATAACATGAGCATGTTATTTCTTGCTAAAAATGGTCACATCTCTACTTCTTCAAAAATCATTCGTGTTATGAGAAAGTTGGTTTTTTTTATAGATTTAATTTCTCTCTCTTTGTCTATACCCTCTATACCCTTATTATATCTCTCTCCCCTCTCCCCTTTAACCTCTACCCTCTACCCTCTACCCTTAACCCTTATACCCTCTATCATCTACCCTCTATCTCTCTTCCACTCTCTCTCTCTCTCTCTCTCTCTCTCTCTCTCTCTCTCTCTCTCTCCTACCCCTTCTCCCTCTCTCAACTTTCTCTCTCTCACTCACTCAATCCTATCTATCTCCCCTCTACCCTCCACCCTTAACCCTTATACCCTCAACCCCTATACCCTAATTCTATCTCTCTCCCCTCTACAATCCACCCTTAACCATTATACCCTCAACCCCTATACCCTAATTCTATCTCTCTCCCCTCTATACTCTACCTTATATCTATCTCCAATCCCTTTGTCTCTCTCTCTCTCAAGTATCTCCCTCCTACCCCCTCTCCCTCTCTCAACTCTCCCTCTCTCACTCACTCACTCCTTCAGTCTCTCTCCCCTCTACCCTCTACCCTTAAACCCTAATTTTATCTCTCTCCCATATACCCTCTACCCTTAACCCTTATACCCTTTATCCTCTACCTTATATCTCTCTCCCAATCCCTCCCCCTCTCTCTCTCTTGAGTCTATCCCTCCTACCCCCTCTCCCTCTCTCAAATCTCTCTCTCTCACTCATTCACTCCTTTTATCTCTCTTCCATCTACCCTCTACCCTTAACCCTTAACCCTTACCCCCTCTCCCTCTCTCAAGTATCTATCACTCACTCACTCCCTCTATCCCTCTCAAGTTAGGTTTCCAATTTCACCGAATTGGAAAGCTATCAGGCCCACTGGCTTGCCAATTCAGTGAAATTGGCAATGTAGTGGCCTATTTCAAAAACAAGGTCAAAGAAATGGGGTCTCATGGTGATGTCTAGCTTGCCAATTCAGTGAAATTGGAAATGTAGTGGACTGTTTGAAAAAATGGGTCAAAGAAATGGGGTCTCATGGTGATCTCATTAGCTTGACAATTCAGTGAAATTGGAAATGTAGTGGCCTGTTTGAAAAATTGGATCAAAGAAATGGGGTCTCATGGTGATGAGATCACTGTGAGACCCCATTTCTTTGACCCATTTTTTCAAACAGGCCACTACATTGCCAATTTCACTGAATTGAAAAGCTAGTGGGTGAAATGGGGTCTCATCACCATGAGACCCCATTTCTTTGACCCATTTTTTCAAACAGGCCACTGCATTGCCAATTCCACTGAATTGGCAAGCTAGTGGGTGAAATTGATAGCCTAACTTGGCCTATTTGAAAAAAATGGGTCCAGTAAATGGGGTCTCCCAGTGATATAAATCACCAACAAACCCCACTTCTTAGACCCATTTTTTTTGAACAAGCCACTACATTACCAATTTCATGGAAATGGCAAGCTAGTGGATGAAACTGGCATCCTAACTTGGCCTCTTTGAAAAAATGGGTCCAAGGAATGGGATCTCCCAATGATGTAAATCACTAAGAGACCCCATTTTTTGGACCTATTTTTCAAACAGGCCACTATATTGCCAATTTAATCAAATTGGCAAGCTAGTGGGTGAAATTGGCATCCTATATTTTGGACCCTCAACCCTAAACCTTCAACCATGTACCCTCAAACCATTACCCTAAACCCTAAACCCTCTACCCTCAACCCTAAACCCTAAACCATCAACCCTAAACCCTTATAACCTAAACCCTTAAACCGTCTACCCTCTACCCTAAACCATCAACCCTATACCCTCAATTCTCTCTCTCGATCACTCACTCACTCTCTCACTCCTATCTCTCTCCCCTCTACCATTAACCCCTATCCTCTACCCTTAACACTTAAATCCTCTACCCTCTACCTGTAAACCCTTAAACCCTAAACCATCTACCCTCAACCCTTAGACCCTTAAACCTTAAACCCTAAACCCTAAACCCTTAACCCTAAACCCTCTACCATCTACCCTAAACCTCTACTCTCAACCCTAAACCCTAAACCACCAACCCTAAACCCTTACACCCTAAACCCTTAAACCCTCTACCCTCTACCCTCAATCCAATACACTAAACCATAAACCCTATAGGTCCTCAACCCTATACCCTCAACCCTTGAACCTTAAACCCTTAAACAATCTACCGTCTACCCTCAACCCTTAAACCCACTTACTAAACACTCTACCCTAATCCCTCAACCGTCTTCACCCTTAATTCCTTAAACCTCAACCCTCACCCCTTAAACCGTAATCCCTCAACCCCTATATCCTCTACCCTATACATTGGAGCCTCAACCCTAATCCCCCAACCCTATAACCTCAACCCTCTACCCTCAACCTTAAACCCCCAACCATCAACCCTTAAACCATCTACCCTCTACCCTCAACCCAATACCCTCTACCCTCTACCCTCAACCCTAATCCCTCAACCCTTAAACCCTTAAACCCTTAAACCCACTTAGTAAAATCTCAACCCTAACCCCTCAACCCTCTCGACCCTTAATCCCTCAACCCTCAACCCTCAAACCTCAATATTTAAACCATAATACCTCAATCCCTATACCCTCA
Source organism: Sequoiadendron giganteum (assembly GCA_007115665.2). Taxonomy (NCBI): domain Eukaryota; kingdom Viridiplantae; phylum Streptophyta; class Pinopsida; order Cupressales; family Cupressaceae; genus Sequoiadendron; species Sequoiadendron giganteum. The sequence continues at coordinate 432,216,756 of CM021100.1, forward strand.
ACCCTAATCCCCTAACCCTCTACCCTCAATCCTCTACCCTCAACCTTACATCCTCAACCCTCAACCCTTAAACCATCTACACTCTACCCTCAATAATCTACCCTATACCCTGAACCCTAATCCCTCAACCATTAAACCCTTAAACACTCAACCCAAAACCCTAAACCCTAAACCCTCTACCCTCTACCCTCAATCATCTACCCTCTACCCTCAAGCCTCAAGCCTCAAGCCTCAAGCCTCAACCCTAATCCCTCAACCCTTAAATCGTTAAACCCACTTAGGTAGCTCTCTACCCTAATCCCTCCACCCTCTTGACCCTTAATCCCTTAACCCTTAAACCCTAATCCCTCAACCCCTATACCCTCTAACCTATACATTGGACTATCAACCCTAATCCCCCAACCCTATACTGTGAATCCTCTACCCTCAACCTTAAACCCTCAACCCTAAACCCGTGAACCCTCTACCCTCTACCCTCTACCATATACATTAAATCCTCAACACTCAATTATCAGCCCTAGACCTTTAATTCCTAAATACTCAACCCTCAAACCTTAAAACCTCAATCCTGATACTCTCTACCCTATACATTGGACTCTCAACCCCAATCCTTCAACCATACATACCCTCAATCCTAATCCCTCAACCCTATCCTCACAACCCAATACCCTAATCCCTTAACCCTACAAGTCATCAACCCTATACCTTAAATTATAAAACCTCTACCCTATACATTGGATCATCAACCCTCATATATCTTTGTCCCTTTGTCCTCTTCTCTCTTTCTCTCTATCTCAGTTCTCACTCCCTCTCTACCCTGATCCCTCAACCCTAATCCCCAAACCCTCAACCCTCAACCCTTAAACCCTTAAACAATCAACCCTAAACCCTAAACCCTATACCCTCAATCCTAAACCATCAATCCTAAACTCTTACACCCAAACCCTTAAATCCTCTACCTTCAACACAATACACTAAACCATCAACCCTATAGGTCCTCAACCCTATACTCTCAATTCTCTCTCCCTCCCTCACTCAATCACTCCTATATCTCTCCCCTCTACCATTAACCCTCTACCCTCTACCCTTAACACTTAAATCCTATACCCTCTACCCTTAAACCCTTAAACCCTAAACCCTCTACCCTCAACCCTAAACCCTTAAATCCTAAACCCTCTACCCTCAACCCACAACCCTTAATCCTTATACCCTTAAACCATATACCCTCAAACCTATACCCTAAACTCTCTACTCTCAACACTTAACCCTCAACCCTAAACCATTAAACCTTCTATCATATACCCTCAACCCAATACCCTATACCCTCATCCCTAATCCCTCAACCCTCAACCCTTAAACCCTAATACCCTCAACCTTAATCCCTCAATCCTCAACCCTAAACCCTCAACCTTTAAACCCTTAAACACTGAACCCTAAACCCTAAACTCTAAACCCTCAACCCTTGAATCCTAAACCCTTAAACCGTCTACCCTCAACCCTAATACATCAACCCCTAAACCCTTAAACACACTTAGTAAAATCTTTACCCTAATCCCTCAACCCTCTTCACCCTTAATCCCTCAACCCTCAACCCTCAACCCTCAAGCCTTTAACCCTAATATCTCAACCCCTATACCCTCTACCCTATACATTTGACCCTCATCCCTAATCCACAAACCCTATACTCTCAATCCTCTGTCATAAACATTAAACCCTCTACCCTCTACCCTCTACCCTATAAACCTTTAAACACTCAACCCTGAACCCTAAACCCTAAACCTTAAACCCTCAACCCTCAACCCTGAAACCCTAAACCCTTAAACCCTCTACCCTCTACCCTCAATCCTCAACCCTCAAACCCTAAACCCTCAACCCCGATACCCTCTACCCTATACATTGGAATCTCAATCCCAATCCTTCAACCATATGTACTCTCAACCCGAATCCCTCAACCCTATACCCTCAACCTAATACCATAATCCCTCAACCCTATAGGTCGTCAACCCTATACCCTCTATTCTCAACCCTCTACCATATACATTGCATCCTCAACCCTCATATATATGTCCCTCCCTCCTCTTCTCTCCTTCTCTCTATCATGCGTCTCCCTCCATCTCTCTATCCATCCATCCCTCCCTCTCTACCCTAATCCCTCAACCGTAAACACTCAACCTTAAAACCCTTAAACACTCAACCCTAAACCCTAAACCCTCAACCCTCCACCCTTAAACCCTAAACCCTCTAGCCTCTAGCGTCTACCCTCTTCCCTCTACCCTCTACCCTCTACCCTCTACCCTCTACCCTCTACCCTCTACCCTCTACCCTCTACCCGATACTCTCTACCCTAAAACGTTATCCCTCAACCCTTAAAACCTTATATCAAAGAAAACTATCTACCCTAATCCCTAAACCCTCAACCCTTAATCCCTCAAGCCTTAAACGCTCAACCCTCTACCCTTGACCCTCAACCCTTAAACCCTAATCCCCCAACCCCTATACCCTCTACCCTATACATTGGGCCCTCAACCCTAAGCCCTCGACCCTATACCCTATACCCTCAATCATCTACCCTTTACCTTAAACCCTCAACCCTCAACCCTCAACCCTCAACCCTCAACCCTCAACCCTCAAACCTCAATGCTCAACCCTCAACCTTGAACCCTCAACCCTCAATCCTCAACCCTTACACCCTAAACCCTTAAACCCTCTACCCTATATATTAAACCATTAACCCTCAATTCTCAACCCTCAACCCTTAATCCCTCAACCCTCAATCCTTAAACAATAAAAACTCAACCCCTATACCCTTTACGCTTTATATTGGATCCTCAACCTAATCCTTCAACCATATAACCTCAAAGCTATACCCTAAATCCTCTACCCTCAACCCTAAACCTTGAACCCTAAGCCCTCTAACCCTAAACCCTTAAACCTTCTACCCTATACCGTCAACCCAATACCCTCTACCATTGACCCAAACCCCTCAACCCTTAAACCCTAATACCATAGAAATAATCAACCCTATAGGTCATCCACCCTAATCCCTCAACCCTATACCCTCAACCCCTATTGCTTTCTCTCTATGTATACATCTCACCTCTCATTCCCTCCCTCTCTCCTACCCTCTCTAATTGTCTCTATCTAACCTCTCCCTCTTTTTATGTACCTCTTGTTCAATCAATCCCTACCACCCTCTCTCACTCCCTCTATCTATCTCTCTCTATCTCCCTCCCACTCTCTTCTACTCCCTCTCTTTCCCTCTCTCTCAACCCCCAAGTCTCTCCTTCCCACTCCCTCTCTATCTCAGGTCTCTCCCTCTGGAAACCTACCTAGGTAACTCTCTCTCTCTCCCCCCTCTTTCTATATATCCCTCCCACCCTACCTATATAAGTCCCTCTCACTCCACCCCCCTCTTTCTCTCCCTCTCTAAGGTCACTCCCTCTAACTACGTTTCTCTCAAGTCTCTCCCTCTCACTCCCCCTCACACTCTCAAGTCTCTCCCTTTGGCACCCTACCTACATAACTCTCTCTTTCTCTCTATCTTTGTCTCTCCCCTCTTTGTCTCTCTCCCTATCTCTCAATTCTCTCTCTCCCACCCCTCTCTCTCTCTCTCCCACCCCCCTCTCTCTCTATCTCTCGACCCCTCCCTCCCACCCTACCTAGCTAAGTCCCCTCTCTCTCCATCTCTCCCACTCCCTCTCCCTCTCTATAGACTCTCTCTCTCTCTCTTAAAATTCTCCCTCCCTCTAAAGAAATATGTAAATACATACATAATTACATACATACAAGCATAATACATATGTACATACAATCCTACATACATACAATCATATATGTAAATGTGTACATATAGTCTTACATACGTATAGGCATACATACAATATACATGCATTGATACATACATACATACATACATAAATACAAGCATACATGTACATACAAACATACAAATATATAAAAATAAATTCAGTAGAGTAGCATTTAACATAAATCAAGACATAACGTGAGCATGATATACCACACTCGCATTATGTCTTGCTAGACATGTTCCCCACAAATGGAAAAAAACCATGTCAAAATTAAGATATAACGTGTGCGCATTATATCTTGCTTTGGGAGTCCCCAAGCGATGGGATTGGTATTTGCCTTGGAATACCAACCCAAAGGCTTGGAGGGCATTCCCAACAACCAAAGACATATTTTTGCAAATTCTACAATATTTCACATAATTGGGTCTATAATCACCATTATGATTGCACATGGTTCAATATCAAAAAAATCGAACATCTAGGTAATGTTAGGTTCTCTCTTAGCTATCCAATGATGTAATATTTTTTACTTTTTGACAATGTTAAGCCTTTCATCCATAATTTATTTTGTTTGTGTGTCTCTTTTTTGGCAAAAAGCAGTATTTTGTGTTTTTTTGGTTATAAATTAACCGTTCATTGAAATTTCAAATAAGTTAAATTTTTAGAAACTAGACTCCATTCTGTAAATTTAAAAATAAAATAAAAAAATTAATTAGTTTCCAAAATTTGTAGGGGTAGCACGACCAAAATTCTATTTTTCAAGAAGTGTCCACTTCGAAAATTAGTAAAAAATTAGATATTCATTAAAAAATTATTTGAAAAATTATGCATCAACTACATGCTATTAGCTAACTTCTTACTGTAGCTATTTTAAAAATACTAAAAAAAAGTTCACCTTGCTAGGGTCGTACAAGAGTTTCTATGTTATGTTTTCCTAACAACAACAACACCAATTTGTGTACGTCCCTCTTTTGAACCCCTTAATGTCAACCATTCTCAAAATAAATTAGTAGTTTAGAAAGTAGACTCAGAGCACTTTGATCTTTGTTTTTTTTCCATCTCAAAAATTTGAGTGTAACTATCCTCAATTGGACATCCAAGGTCAGTATTTCCTTATTTTAGAAAAAAAGCAGCCACTTAAGTCCCCTTTTTGGGAACCATCTTTTTGCGCTTACCTTATAGATTAGGCATAACTAAGAAGAACAATTCAAGCCCTAAACCTAACCAAGGTTAATAAAAAGGACTATGTGTGCAATAATGGAGCCATTCTGTGAAAGATGTGAGTAGGGCATGGATCCGCCAAGAAATTCAACAAAGAGGAATAATTGGGCATGGGAACCGACGAAATCCACTTGAAAAAGGTGAGGGGATAATTTAATGTTGTCCTTGAAGCCCAAGAATTAGATCTGGATTCTCAAAAGTCAAATTGAGCCTCAAAAACACGTCCAAATGTAGGAAGGTCAAGGTGTCAGGCCCAAAAATTTACCTTTACAAGCTTGAAAAGATGGTTTGGAGCTCCGAAAAATGCATTTGTTAGGGGTCGGACAATAAGCTATCAAATGTTGGGCCTTAGTCCTACCGCTTATTGCATGCTTCGAAGAAGGAGGAGCAGAGCTCAAAGAAGAAAGGAAGCATCAAGCGTCAGACCTCAGACGGTTGGAGGTCAGATGTCGGGTGGATGAGATACCTCTTATTGAAGAAAGGTAAGAGGTAAAGGGGAAGGCCAAAGGACAAAACCCGGAACCCCAACACTTATTCGGATTTTGGATTTTGTATTAACGAAAAAAGTATCCCTTTTTCCTATATTTGGAAATAATTAAAAAAATGAACCCAATGTTGCCTTAGTTCAGTGTTGTAATATGTCGTACACATTCACATTGAGTCTAGGGTCCCTTTATAATAAAATGTACATAATTATGTCTTATTTAGGGTGTTGTAAAGTGTTTTATTATACTTTAACACTAATCTAGGGCTTCATTAAGTAATTTTGGTTAATTGATGTTAATTGGACCCTTTAATTCAAATCTAAGCCTTATTAATTGCATTTCTCAAGGATCTACCATGACACTCATTAATGAAATTGCATGATGTTTAACTTGGAAAAATTGCAGTCATAGAAATTAGTGCTAGGACGCATTTGTCCAAGGTGGTGAATGGGTTCTCCTAACATAAAACACCCCCTCTTGACATATTTTAAATGGGTTTGTGATGTTATTTCATCCCCTTGAAGCTTGGTCCTAGGAAATTGTGTTAGGACCCATTCGCCCAAGGTAGCGAATGGGTCCTCCTCACTTAGAAAAGACCTTTTTGAATTTACTCGTGGTGGGATTTTAATTATTTTCAATCCTAGATGTTACATTGGCTTAGTTTATTTGAATTTCAATCTTAATCCTTATATTTAGTATAAGTATAAGTATAATTCACATATTTTCATCTAAGCAATCCTAGAAGAGTTCAAGCAATCAAGACTACATTCACATGATTATTATAGAGCACTTCAAGAGCATTTCAAGGAATATTATCAAAGTTTTATTACAACAAGTCAAGATCATATCACCATGTCAAAGGCATAGTGCATCAAAAATGTGGCTGAGCTAATGTGTGTTTTTGTAGTATTGAAGATATTTTTGAAAGAATTGTTTCCTTTCGAATTCAAGATCTACATGTCCATTTCATGTTAGTTTGTAGATTCATACTCCAAGGTATTATCATTTAATGTTTCATGTTTCATGATTCAATTTCATTGCGTCATCATAAGGTTTAATTACCTAAACGAGGTTTGAATTAGGCAAACCTCTATCCTCTAAAAATCAACAAGTTTTTCTCCTCTTTAATGTGTATTTGTAGGTTCATAGGTTGAAGATCAAGTGGAGAACAAGATTGAAGAAAAATTGTCAAAGTGTCAAGTTAAAAAGTTGTCATCCATATTGCAAGAACGTAAAAAAAAGGCTACAAAATTTGTTTTAGGTTTTCAGGAGCTAATCAGTGAGGAGTTGGAAGTGCAAAAATCAATGAACAAAACCTAGATCTTAGTTTTCAAAAACCCTAATAGGGACCCATTAGCCATTAAAGGTGAATGATTCCTCAATGACCTAAAACCAACAAGTTCTCTACAAGGTACACACATTGTTTCAACCTTCCAAAAATCTCCTTATTGTTGCTATAAAAGTTAGGAGTGTTTTTTTATTGTTATGTGTATCATAGTATACACATAATTTCATGTTTCATAGTGAAAATTAGTGGTTCATCATCTTGATAAATTCATTTTGATAAAACCACTATATTTTTACATGAAACATAATAGTGAATTTGACTTATTGAATATTGTAGTTTCCTAATTTTGGAGTCTTTTTTGTTATCCTAGGTTAGATCTTGCATTAATTTTCATTCATTTGCATTTAATCTGATCTCATTTAGGGTGTCCTAGTTTTTATTAAAGCTTGCATCTCATCTAGGGTTTTAGAAATGCATTATTTTGCATTCTTTTAAATCTGAAAAATACAAAAACAAATTAGTAATCTTGCATATCATTTAGATCTTATAAATTTGCATTTGAAAGAAAAAAAAAATTGGATTTCAAACTAGGTATTTGCATTCTTCATTTCATTACCTTTTCAACTTGCATTTCATAGTACATTTCTAGAAATTTGAAACTGAAAGTTACTGTTCCAAACTTGAAACTTAAACAATTAAAAAATATATTTAAAATCAATCAAAAACAATAAAAAAAACCCTAATCTAGGACCCATTCACCACTTGGGGAGAATGAGTCCCTGATTAGATCTGAACTACATTTTCTAGCATCTGAAACTCATTGAAAAACACTTAAAATCAATAAAAGGCATTTCAAAAATCCTCATCTAGCACCCATTCACCCAAGGTGGAAAATGAGTCCCTGATCAAGTATTAATATAAATTTTCTAGTATCTAAAATCTTTATTTTAGGCTTTTGTTTTTTGCTTTTACATTTTTGTTTCAGTTTTTTAATTTTCTATTTAATTAAATTCATTGAATTTATCGCAATTTTCTTCATTTAGTGCATTGTTAAAATTCAAAATTGTATTTAGAACATTTCATTTTCAGTTTGGAGCATAGTGTAATTAGTAAATTTCCTTGTCTAGAATATGAAAATTGCATAGTTTACATTTTTATGATAGCATGCTTTATTTTCAATAATTTAGTGTTCATAGAGTATCCCATGGCTTATATGATTCTATTTTCCCTACTCATGAGAATAATCTAGGAAAACAAGATAAAACCTTTCATAAGCATGTTGGCTAACCTCGTAATATCTATTAGATTTGTAAGAATTTCATAACATAAGAGGATGAAAGTGTAGGAGATCATGAAAACCATAATTGATCTTCTCCTAATACCTCTCCTTTTAGTTATGAAGGTATCTTGGTGAAAGAGGATACAATCATTGAGAATCATGAAAGTCTTGTTTGTCCCTCTCCTCCTCCCCTTGGGAAGATATTAGGAAATAAGAAAATGAAATCAATGAAACATTTCTTAACACCTCCCCTACTTATGATAAGGCTTTATTGGAAGAGGATGTAATCATGGAAAATCATGAAAATCATATTTGTGAAGAGGATATGTTGTTAATAAGAGATCCAATATCTGAGAGTTATAAAATTATTTCTCTCCTTCCTAATATCCCTAACATTTTGAAAGGACTATTTGAACAAGAGGATCCAATCATTGCTAAGCATGCAAATCATATTTGTTCTTCTCTTGAAGCTTACCCTATTTGTGATGAAGTTACTTTACAAAATCTAACCATTTAATGTGATGAACATCTTAAAATATCCCCTACTAGGGTAGATATTACGAAACAAGAGATTGAGACTTTAGAGAAAAATGGATGAAATCATGGACAACTATAACATTAATATTTGGCCCTCTCCTAATAACTCTCCTAGTTGTGAAGATATTTTTATTTTAGAAGATCAAACCAATGAAAGTTGTGAGAATCCTTTTTGTCTCTCTTCCTTTGGGGAAAAAAATATTGAACAAGAGAATTCCATCATTGATAAGAAAGAAAATCCAACAACTGATAACTCCCTTACTCATGATGAATTCATTTTAGAAGAACCAACCTTTGAATGCCATGAACTTCTAGTTTGTTGCTCTCCTAAAACAACTCCTACTAGGGAAGATATCATGGTTGAAGAAAATGAGAACATTGACACATGTCTTTCAAAGAATAATCACGAGGATTCCTTAGATGAAGATTATGGAGTGAAATTAGACTTCTCTTTGATAATAAATCATAAAATTAAGGACAATTTTGTTGAGGTTATGAACATTAGAACTCCATCAAGTCCTCTAATTATTGGACCACCTAAGCCTCAACTTATCATTCGTCCACCCTCACAAAAATTGCAAGTTCAAAATAAAGTTGTGCTTATCTTAAAATCACCTAAAATGCACCTCAATATTTTTTTATAGCAACTGAGTTGCAATACCATTGCTCATATATATAAAAAAAATTGTACCTTCAATGCTGACCTTGAAATTGAACTTTTTTTGCATACCAAGAAAGAAAAAATAAATCATATTGCAAAAGTCACAAAATTATTGAAAGATTCTTTGAGTTCTTTTGATTTCATACCTACATTCATGGGAGAATACAAGATTATAAAAAAAGAGTCTAGAAAGGGAAAAGAAAAAGTGGTAATGTCAATACAAAATTAAAAAGAATCTACTTTGACCACTTTAGAAGAAGCAACATTTTACACAAAAAGCTTTGATGAAGTTGATTATGAACAACCACCAACTCTAAAAGAAATGAAAATAATTTATGGAAGAGGTTACAAATTTATGAAGCAACTTGGGTATATTGGAGAAGGATGTGGTGCTAGGGAACAAGGTATTTGTGTCCCTATCGAGCCTAACATGTAAGAAACAACTTGTGGTATTGGTTATTGTCCTTCAAAGGAAACAAACGAATCAAAAATTACTTCACTCAATATAAACACTCTTAGAAAATATACTTCTAAACCTACTTTAACTTGGGTTCATCCTAAATTGATTGATACTACATGTGGGAATATCTCATTAGATAGGAATGAAGTTAATAGTTTATCTACTCATTATAATCAATAACAATACTTTTTGTTCCTTTCCATGTAATAGTTGTAGGGTCATAACATATGCACTATTGTATGTTTTACATTCATTGCAAATCATTTTCTTTTTGCAAGGAGCAAAATATCATCCTCTATTCTCATCTCATCCTTGTCTTGTACTTAGTGGTGACAAGGGGTTAGTTAGCCTTGTCCTAGGTTTGGTACACATTGTTGTCCCTTTGGATATTTTTCCACCTTCCATTTATACCGACCAAGATTGGGATGCAAATGACCTACTCTAGGTTGACTTGCATGTCCCTTACTAGTCTTCTACTTTTTTAGTTTTCTTTATTTAATGTGAACCCCCCATGATGTTTCATTTGATGTATCTCTCTCTCTTTTTTTCAATTCTTCTATATGTACCTACATTATTCTCTATGTCATCAAATATTTTTCCTTTATCTTTTTCATTTGTCTTGTGTTTTCCTTTTGGGGATGATGCGAGGTGTCGAGACATTTAGGTCTCTTCCATATTGACAAAAAATATTTTTAATTTTATCTTTTCATTTGTCTTGTGTTTTTATTTTGGGGATGACACACGACATCCATATAGTTAGGTCTCTTCCATGTTGACTCGAAAGGATTTTTATTTATTTTTTATTCTCTCTGTGTTATTCTTCTAGTTCTACGAGTATTTGGGGAATGATGATAGTTTTGAGCTTTGAATCAACATTGTAGCAAATACATAGACCCCAAATCAATAGCTTTTTTTATGATTTTTTGGGGGAAACCCTTCCCTCCATGTTCATGGCATAGATTTATTTCAGAAACATATGACTTGGCATAGGGTTTTCTAAGGAAGGCTCTCAGGTCTTAGGAGAAAATATTGGTTACTTTAAAGCAATTTCTCATAGTAATGGTGTTAGAAACCTATTTAAAGTGGGGGCATACATCAATGATATCTTTTGGAATATTTCACTGTGTGATTTTATTTTTTTCTTGTGACATGTCCTTTTCTTGGTGGTTTCATTGGGTTTGATGTCGTCCAAGAGCATGATATTTCTAAGCATATGATCTACCTTAGTGGCATGATGTGAAGCGAGAGGCATCCCATAAGTTGTGATCTGATACTCTTTAACTTGTCCTCTATTAGAGTCATTAGACATGATGTTCCCTAAGAAGAAGACTTTACATGAACAAAGAAAAATCCCATTTAACAAAAACTTATAGACATGACATTCAAAAGAATTCAAAACCATAGCTTTGTGGTGCCTTATCAGAGTTTTCAGGAGGACAATTTTGGTATGGTATGGGAGGCTAATATGACTCTCATTTGCCACCTCACTAGGATAACTCACCTAGTGGACAGACTAAGGTTCCACTACCCAAGAGTGAGCACACATGGTTGGTATAAATCACCTAGTGGATAGACTCAGGTTCCACTACCCCAACATGAGCACACATGTTATGGATAAAGAGCCTAGACCTAGTCAACATAGTGTTAGATAGACTATCAAATCTTGATCCAATTTCTTAGAAAAATAACCCTATTCCACATTGTGTTTGAATGGTTTTTCTCGATCCTTTTTTTTTCCTAGCCTTTGATAGGGTATTACTATGTATCTTTGTTATTTCTACATACTTAAGTGTGAGTTTGACATGGGAGAAAAATCTCATTAAAGTGGGGAAAAATGTATTAACGAAAAAAGTACATGATCACTTTTTTCTACATTTGGAAATAATTAATGAAAAATGAACCTAATGTTGCCTTGGTTCAGTGTTGTAATGTTTTGTACACATTCACTTTGATTCTAGGTCCCCTTTTCAATAAAATGTAAATAATTGTGCCTAATTTAGGGTGTTCTAAAGTGTTTTATTACACTTTTACACTAATCTAGGGATTCATTAAATAATTGTGGTTAATCAAGGTTAGCTGGCCATTTTAATTCAAATCTAAGCCTTATTAATTTCATTTTTCAAAAATCTATCCTAACACCCATTAGTGATATTGCATGACATTTAACTTGGCAAAATTGGAGTCTTAGAAATTTGTGCTAGGACCCATTCACCACCATGGACCCATTTTCCCAAGGTGGTGAATGGGTCTTCCTAACATAGGACATCCCTCTCTTAGCATATTTGAAGTGGGTTTGTGATGTTATTTCATCCCCTGGAACTTTTTCCTAGGAAGTTATGCTAGTACTCATTCACCCAAGGTGGCAAATGGGTCCTCCTCACTTAGGACACCCCTTTTTGAATTTATTTGAGGTGGGATTTAAATTATTTTCAATCCTAGCTCAGGCATCGGCTTGGTTTATTTGAATTTCAATCCTAATCCTTAGATTTAGTATAAATATAATTCTAATTCACATAGTTTCATCCAAGTAGTCCTAGAAGATTTAGAGTAATCAAGAGTACATTCACCAGAGCATTATAGAGAACTTCAAGAGCATTTCAAGGTATATTATCAAGGTGTTATTGTAGAAATTAAAGATCATATCATCCTGTCAAAGGAATAGTGCATCAAACATGTGGTTGAGCTAATGTGTGTTTATGTAATATTGAAGATCTATTTGCAAGCATTTTTCATATCCAATTCAAGATCTAGATCTACATTCTACATGGCCACTTCATGTTAGTTTATAGATTTATACTTTCATGTTTCATGTTTCATGCTTCAATTTCATTGTTTCATCATATGGTTTAGTTACCTAAATGGGATTTAACTTAGGAAAACCCCTATCCTCTAACAATCAATAATTTTTTCTCTTCTTTGATGTGTATTTTTTAGTTCATAGGTTGAAGATCAAGTGGAGAACAAGATTGAAGAAAAATTGTCAAAGTGTCAAGTTGGAAAGTTGTCATCCATATTGCAAGAACATAAAAACAAGGCTACAAAATTCATTTTAAGTTTTTCAGGAGCTGAGCACCAATGAGCTGTAAGTGCAAACATCAAGGAATAGAACCCAAATCTCGATTTTCAAAAACTCTAGCAGAGACCCATTCACCAGTAAAGGTGAATGAGTCCTAAATGACCTAAACATGTCAAGTTTTCTACAAGGTACACATTGTTTCAGCCTTCCAAAACTTCCTTTATTGTTACTATAATTTTTAGGATTGGTTTTTGAGTGTTATTTGCATCATATGATACACATAATTACATGTTTCATAGTGAAAGTTAGTGGTTCATCATCTTGAAAATTTTATTTTGATAAACCCACTATATTTTTACATGAAACGGAGTTAAGGTAGCGGTGAGAAGGAAAATTGAAGGAGAAGGTCAAAGAAGAGAAAAATTCAAAGACTTTGGAGGTTGGACCTTAGACCTTTGGAGGTCAAAGGTCGAGAGGAAGATCGACCTTGCGAAGTGAAAATGGTAAGAGGGAAAAGGTAATGGAAAAGGCCGATACCCGAAGGCTGAAAGGAGGATGGAACAATGGAAGAGGAGAGGGGATGGTAAGGGGTAAAGGGTAAGTATGAAGTTTGACACTCAAAATACTTAGAAGAAAAAGGGGATGGAAGGGAGTGATGGAGAAAGCATGAAGAAAGCGAGTAAGAGACAACCTGAAAACTCAAAGTTCTAGGACTTAGAAAAATTTAGGAAACTTCAAGGAGAAAATGTATGCAAGATGGCCCATGGGGGATCTCTCTGATTAGATATCAATGATGGGTCATAAAAGGGGGGCATGAAATGCCAACATTAATGGAAACTTTTGTGAGATTATTTCCTTCTAATCACAAGATCTAGAGGCCTTGTCAATCTATTGGGCACAAAATCATGATGGTAAAACTTCAATAGTTGGGCCTCCTTAGAGAAAAACAAAACATGTGCAATTGCACTTGGAGAAAATCATGGAAACTAGAACATACATTCCGTTAAGGAGAAGGTAGGGTGTTCAAAGACACTTCATGGAATAAAACTATTTACAATGTGTACACAAATAATAGAAAGAAAAGAATGGAACCTTGCCTCTATCGAAGATGAACCTTTTGAAGGACCTGTTCTCCCTCAAACCATAATTGCAGACCTCACCTAGCTACAACCACCTAAAACTACTGAAAACATGCATGTAACTCCACAAAATTAATGCAAGGTGAAGGATTGCTTTACTGTAAATTTTTCCATTGCAAGGGAACCATATGAAACAAGTTTTAGAATCATCTAACACTTGTGTCTCAATTGAGCATATAGTGGTAGGGGTGAACCTTTGTGAAGATAGGCTAGTATTAAAGAACAAACCTTTTGTAGAGGGAAGATAACTCACCTCATAAAATGATAGGCCAATACCATCACTATTGACCTCCTCAGTGCATGAGCTGAAACCAAAAGAGAAAGTTTCCAATTCACATAGTGATACAAAATATGCCAAAACTGATTTTTGATCCGCACAAGGAATCAAGTGCTTCTTCATGCACCTCAAATGAGAAACTTTGGAAGCTCAAGCATACTATCAAACTGCACAATGGGAACATCACTGTCCAAAAAAATGCGTGATTACTCAATAACTACAAAATAATTTGCATTGATGCACACTTAATCAACACAAAACTCAAATTTCTCAGAAACTTTAAGTGAAGAACTAAATTCTTCAAATTGCCTCTCTGTTTTTATTTCTTCTTCGGAATGAGCTGAAAAAAGATTAGACTTGTGGAATGTAATGGTTGCCATGTCCTCTATTGCTTCTTCATTCTTATACTACTGACCACAAAGACACTCTTTTGGGGGTGAAAGATTGGCATCCGAGATTGAAATAAAATGTTCTAAATCATCCCATAAGAGGTCCTCCACGAAAAAACTGCAGACCTCATTAGATAAGTTCTCTCCACTTTAATAGGGCCTAAACATGTCTACTACTATTTCTCCAAAACCATGGAGTTATATTCAAACATCAAACAAAGACCAAGTTGTTCAAAGGCTTCAATTGATCTAGGTATAGCTGTTGTATCCTTCTCATCTTCATCAAAGCAAGGAAGGGCATCAAATGAGAGGACTAATTCCTCTATTGTATCAATTTTTCTACCAATTTAATATCTTGTTGCTGCAACACTGTTTCATCTTCATCCTTTTCTTGTAGTAGAGTGGGACACTCATTTTCAAGAGCACATGAAGGCTCCACAATAGAAACATCCTCAAGGATAGGTTCTTGTGTGGAATGAAGGCTTGCAAAACTTAGGATCCACAACATAGAAGATCCACTTTATGTTACAAGAGGTTGAATGGGAGTCTCAAGGGGCTGATTCAGATTCTTGAAACTATTTTTTTTTTCCTTACAAACCTCTTGCACAATAGGTTGTTCTAGATGAAAAGGAGGACTAACTGGAATTTCAAGAGGCTCGTTATGATTCCTAAAACTTACAAACTTATGCTTTATTACCTCCTCCTTACTAGATCATTCTAGAACTAGTGGAGGTCTTGTTTGAATCTAAGCACACAAGGGGCTACTTGAGTCTTAGGAACTTGTGCTAGAGAAAGGGCAAGATGGATTTGATCTTCCCTAGCCACACCATCATTTACTACATACTCCTCTTGTTACTTTCCTTGTGCCTCCATCTACTACTCATACCTCCACCAAGATTCTAACTCTTGTTGTTGATGGTGAGTTTGCTGGAAAAACACATCGTATTATGGGAAACAACACTGCTACCCCTAATAGGATTAATTTTCCCACTCTTCTTGCTATAGGTCAAGCCCTTGTCTGCAAAGATCATCATTTTTTCTATTGAAATCTAGAATTTTTTTGGTGATTTCACTTGCAATTAAATTATAAAAGTTTGAGGGTTGAGTAGGAGAGGAACAAGGCTTATTTTGAAAATTATGAGTCTCTTGGGGTTTCTGGTATGAATGTGTAGGTATCCAAGAAGACTGAGTAAGTTGGGGTGGGTGGTAATCATTTTTATAAGATTGAGAACCCATAAAAACAAGGATCTATGGAGTGAAATGAGAGGCATAACTAGTCTAATATGGCTGATTAGGAGGTGAAAAGCTAGCATTATCATGAAATGGTTAAGTATACATATAGTTTCCCTTACAGTATGACATTTTAAAGCATGGAAAATCCTAGGAAACACTTTGAAATTTTGAAAGGAAATCAGAGGACTGCCCAACTAAATATTTTCGGTATATACCAAAAAGTCACCCAAATTGAGTTGTAAAGTCATCAAGTGCTTAAAGAATGCCTCCAAAGGCTGAAATGTTGAAGAGCACACCAAATCCTTAATAGTATGAAATTAATCTGGTTGCTTGAACTAGCTAATTTTAAATAGAGTTGCCATGGTGTTTGAAGATATGCCTCAAAAGGAGAGATGCATTGAAGAAAATGCCTCATACTTCAATGGAGAGAAGTAGTCCCACCAAGCATGCCAAAAACTATTGTTAGATGAAATTGCACCCTACTAAGCATGAAGCTCAAAATTCCAATGACACAATGGAAATGAACTCAAAGTGTGAGAACTTTGTGCATATGAGGTCAAATCTTTAGAGAAGGTCAAGTTCCTTTTTCAATCAAAGTACAATGTGCTAGTCCAACCTAACACATGAAAACCTACCACTAACCTACTCTTACAAATCACAATAAAAAATGGGAGAAGGAATGCATGAAAGGGAAAATGGAGGTGATACACCAAGATGGAAAGGTTACTTATTCCTGGCCAAGATTGCACAGTACATCAAAGAAGAGTGGCAAGGCAATTTTCACAACTCTCTCTTTGGTTGATTCTCAAAGGAAAATATGGAGGATAGGATTTTCCATGGTGTTGGAAGGAAAGAAGGTTTCACAACCATAAAATATAAACACTTTAACACAATATACATGCATGAAAAATATAAAAAAACACTCATATATCCAAGGTAATAAAATTTCTCAAACACAAAAGAGCTAAGAAGAGGAAAACTTGATCCATTTCATTAATGTGGAGGAAAAAAACCAATATTTACGACATAGTGCAAAATAAAGAACCCTTAAAATGAATATAATTTTTTCCTTTATAGATTAGACATAATTGAGAAGCACAAGATGAACCCTAACCCTAACCAAGGTTAGCAAAAAATACTGTGTGCGCAATAATGGAGCCAGAACATGAAAGATGTGACTAGGCCATAGATCCACCAAGAAAGTCAACAAGGAGAAATAAATGGGCATGAGGGCCTATGAAATCCACTTGCACAAGATGAGGGGAGTAGTTAATTCTTTCCTTGAAACCCGAGAATCAGATTTGGGTGCTCAAAATTCAAATCAATCCTTAAAAATATCACCCAACAAACAAGTCAAAACGTGGGAAAGTTAGGGTCTCGGACCCAAAAATTCACCTTTACAAGCTTAAAAAAAATGGTTTGGAGCTACAAAAAATGCATTTATTAGGGGTCGGGCATTGAGCCATCGGATGTTGGGCATCAAGCCTATCGCTTACCACGTGCTTGGAAGGAGGAGCAAAGTGCAAAGAGTAAAGGAAGCATCGAGCATTGGACCTCAGACTGTCAGAGGTTAGAGGTCAGGAGGATTTGATGCCTCTTACCAAAAACATGTAAGAGCTAAAGGGGAAGGCCAAAGGCCAAAACTTGAAACTCTAACAACCAATGTTTGGAGTTAAGGCATCAGTGAGAAGGAAAATGGAAAGAGAAGGCCAAAGAACAAAAACGTTTGAAGTCTTTAGAGGTCGGACCTCAAACCGTCATAGGTCAAGAGGAAGGCCTACATTGTGAATTGTAAATGGTAAGAGGGGAGAGGTAATGGAAAAGGCCCATACCTAAAGGTCGAAAGGAGGAACACAAAATGGAAGAGGATAGGGGTTGGAAGGGGTAAAGGTTAAGGTTTAAAGATGACACCAAAAATACTTAGAATAAAAAGGGGAAGGAAGGGAGTGATGGAGAAATAATGAAGGAAGTGGGTAAGAGATAGCTTGAAAACCCAAAAATTTGGGACATAGCAAAATCTAGGAAACTTCAAGTAGACGACATGTAAGATGGACAAGGGGGGATCTCTTAGATCAGATATCAGCGATGGACCATAAAAGTTGGGTAAAAAATGTAAATAATAATCTGATGTCATCGTCATTTCAACCCAATCAATCTTATACCTAAGGTGTACCCCTTTCATATCTTTATTCCATCATCATTTATCACTCTCATCCAATCCTATAATTCCTAGGTATATCTATTGTATGCCTATGTGAAGTTCACAAGATAAAAAAAAATCATAGATTCAAAATATTTTCCAACTCTATCATCCAATGATATATTCTTTGAGGATTTGGTCCATCAAGTTCATTTAGAAAACAAATTCCAATTTCCATCCCACATCATACAGGAGGAAAATCAAGATTCAGATGGCCTAGATTCACCCAAATTAGAGGGGTTTTCACAATACACTCAATTAAAGGACTTAATGTGATACATCACGAAGCATCCCAATCAATATATCCTTATGTTAGCTATTAAATATTCAAAATTACCCCATGAATTTGATGTATCCCAAATAATCCAACAAGATCCTTCCACACTCACAAATTCTAATCCTCATGATATTAGACATCTTTCAGCATCATCATCTAATCCTCCCATCACCTCTCAAACCACCAATCTCACATACACAAAATATTTATGCATCAAAATCTCCTAAATTACCCAAAACATCACCACCCAAATCCCATAATCTCTAATTTACATCCTGTCTCATCATATTTCAACATCTATCCCATGAAAAATAACTCATACCTTTGAAAATTAAATATAATTTTATCAATCCTCTAAAACATAACCCATACCCTCCAAACTTCCAATCCACTTTTAACCATTCTATTAATAACAACCCATACATTCCAAACATTAAATGGAATTTTATTCACCCATGAAAATCTACACACATCACACCCACAACCTCCCACATGAAATGACCAACCACCACCACTTAATATTGTAGGTTAACTAACATAAGACATTCAAAAAATAAAGGAAACCCTCAAGGGACTTCAATTAGGACATAGAAAAAAAAGTTACTCCTTCCAAGATATTTTTTGATACCCTTAGAATAAGTCTTTCACTATGACCCCCTTTCCCCAAAACATTAAAATACCTAAATTTGATAAATATAAAGGAAAGGGATATCTTAGATATCACTTTAAAGAACTTTACATATCATGTTAAGAGGTATCTTATCTTTATGCATAACTCTTACAAATTTTTCCTATGAGCTTAGGTAGACAAGCACTAGATTTGTTTACTAACCTCCCAAATGGGATAATCACTACATTCTATGAGCTAGCCATAAAATATGTAACACATTAATCCTACAACATTGAACTTGACATCACCTTGATAGAACTATGCAACAACAAAAAAGGAGTGGTGAAATATTTTCCTCTTTCTTGAAAACATGGAGACATATTGCTAGTCTCTTTGCATGGCCTATTCTAGAAAAACAACTTGTGAATATCTTGGTTGAAAACTTGAATTCAAATATATGATTTCATTTACAAATGAAATTTTCTCTCTTTTAATGAAATCATAGAAAAGGGAATTGTAATAGAAAAATAACTTATAGATAAATGAATAGTTATTATCTATAAAATATAAAAGAAAATAATCAATCTAGTGTCTAATTTCACTTTTGAAACAAGAACAAGGACATAGTCAATGGTGGTGTAACTAGTTTGAAAAATGTTCAAAAAATCCAAATAATTGCACCAGAATCATCTCAAAAACTCAAGGTACCCAAAACTATGTGGTCATCCCCAAATTTCAACCTAAAATATATACTTGACGTGAATACACTCCATTGGTTGAACTTATCAATATTTTTATCTTAAAAACTAATCCACATAATTGTGATTCAATTTATAGATGTAAAACCACTTGGTGAGGAGGTTCATAATCTATTTTGGTTTAAAGATCATGAAGATTGTGAATATCATTATGTACATTGATATAAAACATAATATTGCATTAGACTAAAACTCAATTCAAAATCTCATTGATCATAGAGAAATAAAGATTGAAGGCTAAAAGTAACACAATGAATAACTTAGTATATTTAAGAAACCCTTTCTTTAACATAATTATGATAAATATTCTCCATATTATAACATAATTCCTTATACCTATAGCAATAATATCTCGTATGGTTCCATTATTAGTTGCATCAAACAAAGTCCTTCCTAAGTAGTGACTATAAATGTCAAATATTTTAATTGTGTGGTCACTAGACATCATGGTCAAGTCACCATTTAAGGAGCCTCATCCAAATCCCCACCTATGAAAAATAATAACATCCTTAACCAATTAGGAAATATTAAAAACACAAATATCAATGCTTGAGCTTCTCAAAAACCCCTTCAATAATATTTTGACCCTAATGAATTTAATCTAGCTCAGTTCCAATCTGTGATATGGAACTTAAATTATCTACAATCCCTCGCATTTAACACTAAGGTTTTTCCGTCCATTGATCCATCTGACACAAAACTTATTGCAAGAATGGAGAAAGTATTTAATGTGTTTTCATTGATGTCAAATGGCTAACTAGGTATCTACTAGTTGATGCTGGTTATATACGTTGAGGATATTGAGAAAATTGTATAAAAGAAATTTTATAGGTATGCAGTTGATGCTAAAGTATTTTACCCTATGTTTATGTGGTTTATATATGTTGGCCATGGTTGTTGAAGGTTTCTATATCCATATTTTTGGCTGTTGATTCATTGTGAAGTTTGAGTTGTGTTCACCAGTTGTGAACTATGGTTTTCTATGTTCTGGTTGAGGTCTGGGAGAAAATTTGTTGGTCCAAATTTCTCTTTGATAAAGTCTTTTGACTTGCGATTCTAGAGTTAAGATTCTTTGGTTGCATTGAAGATATTTTTTTTTTATGGAGGGAATGTGCATAATAATCATGGAAAAAATAGGCCCTTAAGTGGCAATAAAATTCGGAAAAATCAGAGTTAGGGAACTTGACGTAAAAATTTGAATAAATTAACTATATTATTTCAAAAATATGTAAGAATAGAATCTATTGAAAATTGAATGTAGTTTCTAAAATACTAGGTTTACTTTTATTTTTTACAAATCTATTTGGAGAAAATTTGAAATTTCAATGTAGTAGTACTTAAATTTCAGGGAAAAAATAAGAAGTAGTTGTATGTCTAACCACCCTAACCACAATAAAATTATAATATTTTTGTACAATATTTTAGATATAAGTAGAAGACTCATGTCCTAATTGGATGCATATTTTTTTGTAATTTTTTTCCAAGTAAATAATTAATTACGATTTTTTTTATTATAACTTTTAAAAAATATAAAAGTTTGTATGTCTCACCACCTTTACTTGGTCAAAACTTCATGAAATTCAATTTTTTTTTTTTATCCTATAGTGTGTGACTCATAGAACATGATGCATGTTTTAGATTCAAAAAATGTGATACCCTTTGAAAGCTATAGATGTTTTTCAATCAGCCTATCAATCAGGACTTTAGTTGTAATTTAAATAGAAAATGAATAATAATAATTTATTAAATTCAAAGTAAAGAATAATTTATATTGGTGGAAAGCTAAGAATCTCCTTTAAAAACCCTTTTCCTTTCATCAAATTTGGGTAAAAAAAAAGTCGTTAGCCACATGGGACATCATATAACTTACATATCGCCACTTTTTGGCCCGTCATGATCCTGCACATACCTTGGAAGTTTCAAGCTTAATTTTTTTGTGTTTTACATTGGTTTGGCCAACCTTGTGTTAAGCACTATCTTTGAAGTTGATAAAGCATGTTGGATCTATTTTGGGTCCCGATGAAGCATGTGTTTGGGATGCCCTAATTCTAATTCCACCCTAAGATGTTTGGAACTGACCTAATATAAATTTAAAGTTGGATGGCCGACTTTGAATATTTTTCAAGGTTGGAAATAGTATAAATAGAGGATGAGCTAATAATGAAAAATGTACAAGAGAAAAGAAGGAAGATAAGTGAAAGAGTAGACGTGACTTTGATGCTATTTAAGAAGTGTGTGGAAGATCAATGCAAACCTTAATGTTGAGTTTCAATATGGAGTGAGCAGAAGGAAAAATCTATCATTCATGGAAGCTGATCAAGTAACTATGGTGGAATCCTTTGTTGCATTGGGATTTTAGTCTCTCTATAACAATTCTTCTTTGTTTTCTTTGTATCTCTATGGTAGTGAGCCCTCCGATTTGTAGCCCTGTTAGAAAGTGAGTCCTTGATCCAAACAGTGTGTCCTTATTTTAGGCAGTGAGCCTTGTTTCAAGAAGTGAGCCTTTTTGTAATCAATTTTGATATTCTCTATAGTGTGATTTAATCCTCACCCTAGTTTCTCCCTCATTGAGTTTTCCAGATAAATATGGTGTTATTGTGTTTATGTGTTGGATTTGAGTTTATGCATTGGAATTTGATGATTAATCATTTAAAAAGTTTTAAGTATTAGTTATGGTGGTCGAATTAAAGGTTAAAATATATGAAAAATGATTCATCCCCCCCTCAATTTTCCTATTCAATAATTGGTATCAGAGCTTGGTTCCTTGGTGAAGAGCTTAACTGCTTGAGGAAGGTCCGGGATGGATGGAAAAATGATCTATGATTATCCAAGGTTTGATGGAAGAATATCTAGAGTATTGTGAATTTGGTGTGGAGAAAGCTTAGAAAAATCCTTACACTCCTCCTGCTAATGGTATGAGTACACCTAAATAAATCAAATTAGATGAAGTGAACAATAAGATGAAGTTCATCTTGAAGAATAGTATGGTACATTTCGAGTTGATTAAGGTTCAAAATTTGAAGACAACTAAGGAAGTCTGGGATGCCTTAGAAACAGCACATGATGGTGATGAAAGAGTTGAAGAGGTGAAATTGTAGAATTTGGAAACACTGTTTGATCTTATACATATGTATGAAGATTAAAATGTTAAAGCTTATGTATAGAGATTGAATGAGGCAGTGATTGGAATGTGATCTCTTGGGGATACTATAGATGAAACAAGGATTGTAAAGAAGATTCTTAGAACTCTTCCTGATGCTTATATTGAAAATTTGATTGCTATTGAGCAGACTATAGATTATAAGACTTGTACTAAGGATCTTCTATTAGGATATTTGACATCTTATGAAATGAGAAAGTTGAGTCTAAGAAACATAGGAAAACTAGAGACTGCTTTTAAAGCTACAAAAGCTAAAGAATTGGATGAAGAGAAATTTAATGAAATAGAAAATAAAATTTTAAGAAGAATGAGAATAGGTTATGGTAAGTATGAAGGTAATTTTCCATTTAAATGCTTTAGTTGTGGAGAAATAGGTCATTATGTTGTAAAGTGTCCTAAAAGAGGAAAAAGGAGTAAACAAAGATATGAGAAAGAAAAGAAAGGAAAGAAGATTAACAAATATTACTATGTGAATAAGAATGCTAGTATTCAAGATGAGGATTCAAAATATGAAGATCCAAATGACAACGAATGCTTGTTCTTTGTGATTAATGATGAACCTACTTCTACTAATTCGGAAAAATAGGTAAAGGAAATCCCTCCAGAAAAGGAGAAAGAGAAAAATGAAGGTACAATTATCTCTACTCTACATGCTAAATACGAAAAGAATTTTTTGGTAGTTGATAATGGTTGTTCAAATCACATGACTGGTGATAAGAGTAAGTTTTTCAAACTTGAGAAATATGATGGAGGCTTGGTTATTTTTGGAGATGATACTGGTGCTAAAGTTTGTGGGATAGGTTCAGTAAATTTTGATGGCAAGCATCATACTGACGATGTTTACTATGTTAAAGGGTTTAAGGCATATTTTTTTGAGATTTGGTCATATGCGTAGAGAGGATATGATCATGTGTCTAAGCATGATAAATGTGAGATCTGGAAAGGATCCAAAACATTGATTGCTAGAAGAAAGAAATCTGAATGAAATATTTATCAACTTAAGGGTGCTTGTGGATGATGCTTTATGACTCAGATAAATGATAGTTGGTTATGGAATAGGAGAATGTGTCACATGAATTTTTATAACTTGGTGAGGATTAGTGTTGTTCAGGCTATGAGAGATTTACCAAGAATTATAAATCTTGTTAATGCTATGTTGAATAATTGTCATTTTGGGAAGGAAGCAAGAAATAATTATAGATCAAAGGAACAATCTACTACTAGACCACTAGATTTAGTTCATATAAATATCTATTGTCCTATGAGAGTGTGAAGTCTACTTGGTGAAAGGATTGATGATTATTATAGATATACATGGGTTACATTTCTTAGAGAGAAATTAGATGCATTAGATAGATTCAAGGAATTCAAGGCTATGGTTGAAAATGAAGTGAATTTGAGGACACAACTCTTAAGATATGATAGAGGTGGAGAATTAACCTCCCATAAGTTCAATATGTTTTATGAAGTGCACAGAATAAAGAGATAGTTATCTACCTCAAGAACTCCTCAATAGAATGGAGTTTTTGAAAGGAAAAATAGAACAATTCAAGAGGCTGCTAGGTCAATGATTACTGAAGCTGGATTATTGGAAATTTACTAGAAAGAAGCTATTCATACTGCTATTTATATAATCAATAAATTTCAAGAAAGAGAAAATAGTAAAAAGAATCCCTATGAGCTATGACACAAAAGAATTCCTACAGTTAAATATTTCAAGGTATTTGGAAGTAAATGCTATATTACAAGACATGGGGAAACTTTGGAAGAAATTGTGGAAAAATGGGATAAATATGAGCAAGAGAAAAATGAAAAACAAAGTGAAAGAGAATAAAATTATTTGGTGATGTCCCCTAGGACACTGAAATATGTATAGAGGAATCATTCAAAAAATCATATTATTGGAGACAAGACAAAAGGCTTGTTAACCAGAAGAAAATCTGCTATTAAAGTAAATTTGTGCTTATTCTCGAAGATTGAGCCGAAGATAGTAAGTGAATCATGTAAAGATGAAAATTGGAAGGAAGCGATGAAAGAAGAAATTTTACAGATTGAGAAGAATCAGACTTGGGAATTGGTCCCAAGACAAGAAAAGAAAAATATCACTGGATCAAAATGGGTATTCATAAATAAATTGAATGAGAATGGAGAAGTTGTTAGAAACAAAGTGAGGTTTGTGTGTAAAGCCTACTCACAAGTAGAAGGTATAGAATTTTAGGATAATTTTTCTCCGATAGAAAGAATGGAATCGATAAGGATGTTCTTGGCATTGGCTACTTACAATAATTTCAAGGTCTATCAGATGGATACCAAGTCAACATTTTTGAATGATGAGCTGGAAAAAGAAGTTTACATGGAACAACCAAAATTATTTTAGTTAAGAGATCAATTGAATATGGTGTGTATATTGAAGAAATCTTTATCTGGATTGAAGCAAGCTCCTAGAGGTTGGTATGCAAGGTTAGACAAGTATTTGATTCAGCAAGAATTTAAAAAAGGTATGGCAAACAATATTTTGTACTTTAAGACTGATAATGAAAAAATCTTGATTGTAGTTGTACATGTTGATGATAATATTTTTGGAGGAAATGAAAAGATGTGCACTATGTTTGAAAAAGAAATGAAAAAATAATTTGAAATGTCTATGTTTGGGGAGATCAATTTATTTCTTGGGCTATAGATTAATTAATCAGAGAAAGGAATTTTCATTTCATAGTCTAAGTATGTGAGACAGATATTGAAGAAGTTTGGGGTGGATGGTTCCAAACCAGTATGTAATCTGATGGTGATTGGTTACAAATTGGTAAAAGATCATGATTCACCTAAGGCTGGTTAGAACAAGTATAGATCTATGATTGGTGGATTACTATATTTCGTTGCTACTAGATTGGATATTGTGCATGTGATCTATCTTGTGGCTAGATTTTAAGAAGATCCAAAGGAAACACATGTTTCTATTGTTAAAATAATATTCATATATTTGAATGGAAATTTGAATTAGGGATTGTGGTATCCTAGAGATACCGACTTTATAGTTAGTTCCTATACAAATGTAGATTGGGTTGGATGTATAGATGAAAAAAAGAGTACAAGTGGTGGTGCATTTTTTCTTGGATGCAAATTGGTGGAATGGTTGAGTAAGAAGCAAGATTCACTCTCCTTGTTTACTACTAAATCTGATTATATTGCTACTGCATCTTGCTATACACAAGCTCTATAGATAAAACATACATTAAAAGATATCACAGTGCTATATGATGATCACATTTCCGTCTTCTGTGATAATACAAGTGCAACTAATAGTTTGAAGAAACCTATGATGCACTCGAGGACAAAGCATATATCTATACGATATCATCTCTTTAGAGATAAGGTCA
Organism: Sequoiadendron giganteum; assembly: GCA_007115665.2. Lineage (NCBI taxonomy): Eukaryota > Viridiplantae > Streptophyta > Pinopsida > Cupressales > Cupressaceae > Sequoiadendron > Sequoiadendron giganteum. The sequence goes on from CM021100.1 coordinate 432,242,932, forward strand.
TGGAGAATGATGTAAAAATTGAGTATGTTATGATGAAGGGTCTTTGTAGCACCCCTCTATTTTTCTCTTTGTATCAGATAGTGTTCTACCTTGCTTTGCTTTCTTTTATGGTTACTCTTAGAATTTCATACACTTTGATACTTGTTTATTATTTGATCGCTATTTATAGAGCGATGTGGACTATATATTGTTATGTGATGTTGCTCTCTTTGATGTAATTATTTGACATGCCTTTGATTAGCATTATGATTATTTGGAATAACATGGTTATTGCACATGAGTAGTTTGTATATGATAAAACTGTCAGCTCCATGATAGTGTATTGGTGAAGGGGACATAATTGCATCACTCACTTGTGAACGCCCTGCGATTTTGCAATTTCCTCTTCATGGTGTGTTCTAATATGATGTTTATATACATGCTATATATATACCTTGTTTATAGGATTGTAGGTACAAGACATCAACTCCACCTAGTTTCATAGGTTTGAGCGTGTCCATCACCCAATAGTAATTTTTGTTGGGAGATAGTAGCTAGGATACTTGTGGGAAGCCTCTACCTTAGTCTCAGTGTGTCATCGGGTCTAGTCAGTTTTGTTGTTAAAAGATCTTTATTGTTGCTTTGATTTATTATGTTAAAATGCTTAAAAAGGGAATTTGATGAATTTAATCATTTAAAGTCAATTATTGAATTAATCTTATTTTAAAGTTAGAAGTTTTGAATTAATAAATAGATTAATTTAAGTTAATTGATAAATAGTTTAATCTTAGGATTATATTGTTTATTAATTAATTAAATTAGAATAATTAACTTAAATTTGAGAGGGTTAATATTTTGTAATTATTAAATGTTTTTAATTTTGAATTTCTAGAGGATTTTATGCAAATTGGTTGTTAAAGATATTTTGTGATTTTTAACATGTGTTAGAAGAATTAATGAGGTTGTTGGAAATTTATTCGTAGGAGAAAATTGTGGCTTTAACGGAAGAAGTGAGTTGCTTCTTCACGGGAGAAGCACAGATTTATTCTAGGATTTGCATGTGTTATGGAATTTTTTTGGAAGAATCGTTGTAGAAAGAAGTTTCATTGTTCTTGAATTTTTAGAAAAATTATTCTCGGGAATTATTATTGTGTTCGGGAAACTGTATTATTTAGAAGGAAGCTATTGTCTATCCGAGAAAATTGCTTGAATCTGTGGAGGAGACACTACTTCAAATTTACAAATTTGAAGGCATTGGACTACATGTTCATTCTTTAATTTTTGTTTAGTTTATATTGAAAAGCTTCTAGTTTAGATCTTCTTTGTAAAAGATTGCCTGTGCAAACTTTTAAGTTTGAGTTTTGTATAAAAATTGTATTGTCATAAATAAATTTATTTGTAGAATCATTTCCTCTGTAGATTGAAATTTTATGTGAAAAGTTTAGAAAAATGGTAAATTGGTATTAGAGTGAATTTAGATGAACCTAGAAGGAAACACTTAGGGATCTGGAAGAAATTTAGTTTCTGTAGGAAAAATTCTCTTGTAGGCTAAAATCTTATGAAGAAAATTCCTATGAAATTAATTGTATGAATTTTATTGTTCTTCTTTTAAGATTCATTTTTTGGATAGTTGCAAAAAGGAAATCTCTATATTTGGTTAAAAAATGCTTCTGTAAAAATTTTCTTTGTGAAATTTGGCTTTCCATGGTGTTTGTAAAATTTTACCTGTAGAACTCTTTCTATGAAATTATTTGCCCAATTAAAACTATCATTTTGAAATTTCGTATATATAAATTATATATACATATATGTGCATATATATATGTTTTTATATATATACATACACATGTACATATTTACAAATATATATATATTGCCTTTTTTTATTTTGGAAAAATATTCTGACATAACCTTCAAATGCCATACAATGAATTCTTCTTATGGCTAGAAATAAATTCCATTTGAAAAGTTTGAATTTTATCGAAGTATCAGAAGTAAATGGGGAAGGGTGTGGAGGTATTACCTCCACTGCCATCCCATATGGGAGCAGTGTTGTGGAGGTAATCCTCCACAACCGCCCCAATTCTCCATAAGGTTGTTGCCTAGTTTCATAAGGAGGCTCGGTTGTATTAAGCATGGCTGAACCATATTAATTTTTTTTAACTTTGTTAATATGACTTCGTCACCGTATGGTGCACGATTTGCATAAAAGGAATTTGGATTTTTTATTTTTTATTTTTTAATACTTATATTTTATTATATAATATATATATATTATATTTAATATATATGTAATATATATATATATATATGTATATATGTATATATATACACAATATACATGTATTAAGTGTTTTTATTAAATATTTTAATATATATATATATTTATTGTATATACACATTCACATATATATATACATATCATTGTATATTTAGATATATGATTATGTATAAATTCTTTGTATATATAATTAATAATTTTATTTTAAATGGGTGCATGCATATATGCACAAGTAGAAGAACTAGTAGAAGTATTCTTTATGTGGAATTAATGTTCTTTTAAAAGTAATCAAGGAAATTGAATTACTGATTATATAGAATTTCCTTTTGTTTTTGGTTGTGAAGAGGCTTTAAGTTTATTTTATTTAGTTACTAAGGCGACTATTTACTAGAAATTCACTATAGAAGGGAAAAGGATTTAATATGTCTTAAAGTACTTTATTTCTCGTACGATTGCCTTGCATGTTATTTCCTCTATTTATTTATCTTGGGAAATTGGTTTGGAATTGTTTATTTGAGGGTTGTGTTTTATTTTTGTGTCAACCCAGTATGTTACCCTTGGATTAGTGCATTTTCTATTGTCAGTGTTTACCCAGTTTCCATGAATGGGGGAGTGTTTCCCTCATGTCTTGAGTGGGGTAGTTGGTATTTTTGTAGTAGCACTAGCTTTCCTTAGGTAGTGGAATTATTCCATGAGGTTGTCTTAGGGGAGTGGCTTTCAACAAGATTTGGCACACAAAGTGGTGCTAGGATAGCTCACTGTGAGTTAATTAATCCATTTATAATGTAATTAATTTGTTAGGGGATTGTGTAGTATTCAACACTTAATTAAGATTAATGTGCCTCGCTCATGGACCCTTGTGCTATTTTAGACTTGAGATGAGATGAGAGGGCCTAAAATGGCATGATTGATATCTTGCCTTCTCGAAAGATATTTGATTTTTCTCTAGGTTGCATGTGGGGCACATTGTCATGAGAGGCTACCAGGATATCCCAAGATGGGGGTCGGGGCCTAGGAAGACTTACAAGGATATGCCATGCAACATTGTGATGACACTCCTCGTAGGTCAACTATTTTGTTAGTTCTATGATATAAACGATTGTATAACATTGGAAGCAATGTGCCCTTTGTGATTGTATGGTTCATGTATTTTGTTGAGTCAGTATGTGTCAGCTTGTGTCTAGAGGTAGTAGGTTTGGTCTTGTATCCTTGTTACTATATCCTAGTATGGGGGGTGGCCCTTTAGGTACCACTTGGTTGGGAGGAACATGCACCCTACACCGTTGGGTCCCCCTTTATCTTAAAATCATGATGGGGAGATTTCCAATTGGAGAGCTCAAGGATTCTAGCATGTTATTTCATACTTTTTAATTGTTATAGATGACTCTTGTATTTTATTACCCCTTAGTTATATTCAAGGTGGTTTCTTGTATTATGTAACACATTTGTATTAACTACCTCATTCTGGGAATGAGTGATGTAAACTTTATTGATGAGTTAATGTAATGTTGGAATTCTTGATGTATATCTTATTTTTATGATGTAACTTCATGTATGGAATGTATGAACATTTATTTCATTAAGTAGTTAATCATGCTATGGATTTACTTATGATTTATGTATGGGTTTAAATGTAACCTTAGTCTTGTATCCTTAGAGGATGTTGGCGATAGATAGTCAATTTACATGATTATTACACTTTTAAATAAAAAAAATTGGTACGCTTTCATAGATATTGTAACTTCCTCTAAGGTTACGTGGCGGGGCATTACACTCTTCCTAAAGACACTTTTGAGTATCTTCGGGAGAAGCTATGGGTTATTTCCCCTTCTTTCATGAACTAGGATGCATATGGAGATGCATCATTTCAGTGGATTCATGATTCTATCTTTTTGGACTGATGTTTTGGTGGTTACCTCTTGGGGGGAAAGGTAGTTTCAAGTATTTTCATTGTGAGTATTTTTTTTTTCATCTCAAAGGAAGATTCAATGAACATATCTTTTTACTTTTCCATTGATGTCAAAGGGGGAGAGAAAGCATTGGAAAAGGAAATAAAGATAATAAGAGAAAGTAGGTAATGAGAAAGATGATCTTTTGAGGGGGAGAAGCAAAAAGAAAAATCCTAAGAAGTATATTTAGAACTGGTATGGTGTCTTTGATGGTTTTTCACATCATGTGTTGCCATCAATGACAAAGGGGGAGATTGTTGTAATAATGAAGAAAGGATTGAAGGTGTTGTCATTGATGTCAACTGGTCAACTAGTTATCTACTAGTTCTTGTTGGTTGTATATGTCGAGGATATTGAGAAAATTATATAGAAGAAATTTTACAAGTATTCAGTTGATGATCTAGTATTTTCCCATATGTTTGTGTGGTTCAGATATGTTGGTCATGGTTTTTGAAGGTTTCTATATCCAAATTTTTAGCTATTGGTTCGTTTTGAAGTTCGAGTTGTGTTCACCAGTTGTGAACTATGGTTTTATGTGTTGTGGTTGAGGTCTAGGAGAAATTCTTTTGGTCCGGATTTCTCTTTGATGAAGTCTTTTGATTTGTGGTTCTAGAGTTAAGATGTTTTGGTTGCATTGAAGAAATTTTTGGTTTCTATAAGTTTCAAGCTAAATATTTCTATGTGTTTTACATTGGTTTGGCCGACCTTATGTTAAGCATTATCTTTGAAGTTGATGAAGTGTGTTGGATCTATTTTGGGTCCTGGTGAAGAGTGTGTTTGGGTCACCCTCATTCTAATTCCACCCTAAGATGTTTGGTGTCGACCTAATTTGAATTTGAAGTTGGATGGTTGAATTTGGATCTTTTTCAAGGTTGGAGATAGTATAAATGCACGATAGTGTGCTACCACAATAGTGGGTTACACTTTTTGGGACATCCTAATTTTTACCTGAAGTAATATATTTTTGGAAAATATAATGATTTAAGACTTTAAAAGTCCCTTTCAAATGATTTTAATTAAACAGGGTTTGATCAAACCCGCTTGGATAGAACCCCATTATTTTTGAGCCATACCTATAATGGAGTCTCTTCTACACATCAATTTTTTTATAAAAAACCACTTTTGATTTACCTATTGATATCTGGGTATGTACAAGATCATCATGGAAAAAATAGGTCCTTAAGTGGTGATGAAAATTCAGAAAATCAAAGTTAGGAAACTTGATGTAAAAATTTGAATAATTTATCTAAATTATTTAAAATATATTTAATAATAGAATCTATAGAAAATTGAATTTAGTTTCTAAACTATTAGTTTTATTTAACAAAAAAGAAAATCTATTTGGTGAAAATTTGAAATTTCAATGCAGTAGTACTTAAATTTCACAGAAAAATAAGAAGTAGGTGTCTATCTGACCACCCTAACCACAATAAAATGATAATATTTTTTTATAATATTTTAGATATAAGTAGAGGACTCATGTCCCGATGTGATGCATATTTTTTTTTAATTGTTTTCCAAGTAAATAATTAATTATGATTTTTTATTACAAATTTTAAAAAATATAAAAACTTGTATGTTTGACAACCTTAACTTGGTCAAAACTTCATGAATTTTTTTTTTTTCTCTTAATCCTATAGTATGCGAAGCATAGAATGTAACACATGTTTTGGATTAAAAAAATGTGATATCGTTTAAAAGGTATAGATATTTTTCAATCAACCTGTCAATCAAGACTTTAGTTGTAATTCAAATAGAAAATTAATAATGATTATTTATTAGATTCAAATTAAATCATAATTTATATTGGTGGAAATCTAAGAATCTCCTTTAAAAACCCTTATCGTTTCATCAATTTTGGGTAAAAAAAAAAGTCGCCAGCCACATGGGCCCTCATATCACTTACATATTGCCACTTTTTGGCCCATCATGGTCCTGCACATACCCATCTATTCTAAAGGTTATTATATATTAAAATCAATGGGATACAAATGAAAATGTACTAGAAGGAAATTTCATTAAATATTAGAACCAATGAAGCCCATAAACAATGCTAAGCATCGATGGTTAGGGTATGGACAACCTAATATTAATTAGAAACCCACTAATTAAGTGCAAGAATCCTTTGATATTAATGGTACTGATAAGTATACACTTAAAGACTCCATCAAATACATATTTGATCTCTTCCAAGCTTCATATATCTTCACCATATCATCCAATTACTTAACTTCCACTCACCTCGTAGACTTCAATCAACAAGTATCACCCTTTATTGACACATCTCAAAAGAACAAGGTTATAACTAAATGTGCAAGATATCAAATGAATTTAAAAATTAGAGATCAAAAATCAAGTCAAATAATGAAAAACAAAAACAATTCCTCTAGCCAAGATCTCCATCAAAATCTATTGGAATCGAAAAATAAATTGAAAAATAAATCAAGAAAAAGTGTAAGTTAATCTCCAATGATGCTCCATCATCAAAAATAATTTGGGGCATATATGAAATTTTTCAAAAAAATATATCAATAAACAAAATTGTTGATCATAATTCTTCATCCTCATCATGTCCATTCAATTCATCCATGTCACTTAACTCATTCCATCAACCAATATCCATGCATCTATCCTACATATGTCATGGAAATTTATCACATCGATGGACCTTTGATGTAAACCCCTTCACATGTTTTAATATAAAAAATTTCCCGAGTGTCTTATGTGAGATGCATGAAGGCCTTGTTAGTGCACATATTATTGATTCTATCTTAGCTCACTCCTTTTGTGGGAAAAAAGACCATTCCTCTTTATTGGAACAACATCTACATCAAACTACCAAGGAAAACCAACTGGGTCAACAAATTGTAACCTTTCTCATAGAATCATTAAGTCTTATTTTTTGAAAAAATAAAAATGAAACTATTTAAAAATATTAAAAACATACGAAAATCAAAAAATTCAAAATAGTTATAAAGAAAAATAATCCATCAAAAAGTGAAAACCACTTTAGTGGTGCCTTGGATAAGTATCATGGTGAAAACATGGATACATGCATGGCATTTAGGATTTTATATTCAACAATCTCTTAGGATTCCATATCCCATCCACCATCCCTCCTATCTTCCCATATCATAATAAAATAATGCCCTTCTACACATTTATAATAAAGCATATCATGGCTTATATTTATCATTGATTAGTGTCACCCATTTTTTTCTCCATAATTACCCACCATTCCTCATTCTTCCCCCTCCATTAGATGTGGAAGATACAACTAATTCATTTCAAGGATATAATCATATCTATGTTTAGTATTCAGGCACATTGATGTTAAGGCATCATGCATTTGCATCCATCTTCATCCATCACTTCATGACACAAAAAAATCTTCACTCCATAAAAAGAAAACACATAAACACATCAAATCATCTATCCTATCCCATATCATCCATAATAACCTTTTAAGATCATTAGACTTACATTTAATCAAAAAATAAACACAACATGTAAACCTCATACCATATTGAAATCACACATGATCCTAATTGATAAATATTAACCAATAATTATATACCGTTTCCTATAATTTCTTAGTCATCTATCCAATAAATAGTTTCCTTATGGAAACCATTTTTTGGAATAATCCAATAATTGATGTCCTTTATGACCATTCAGGTTTACATAATTTCCAATCATCATCATTATCCTATATTTGGAAAGAGATATATTGGTTGATGACATAATTAATAATGAATATCTTATTTTTATTATTATCTTATGATCTATATTTTTACCCATTATTACAACTACATAGGACGACCATGATCTATCTATATCTTGGTATGTTGTAATTGGTGTATAGTGGGGTATCATATATATCTTATATGTTTTTTTTTCTCAAGTTTGAGTGTTAAATCCATTCAAAAGAATCCCTATCACCCAGGTTCCTCATATCATCATGCATAATTTCCTAAATGGTATATCAAATATTAGGATTCATCTATACATACTAGCACAACCTAATTCCCCTTCCTTTTCATCCCATTAATCTTACATCTCATATTCTTCTCAATCATTATCCTCCATCATCCCTTTCTCTTTCAACAATACACATGTGTTATATTAACCTACATGTCCTCTCAATGGGGCATCAATTTCCCTCATCATCATTTTTCCTCCCATCCTTCGAGTGACTAGGGAAACATGCCATTATTAATTATCCCTTTCCATCTACTATGTTCTATTATTCTTTAATACAATGCCGCATCATGACATCATATCAAATAGGGGAAAAATGTAAACACCTAAAATATGACCTTACACAACCTCACCTAGTTATATCCTATCCTAAGACCTTAATTAAATGAATATTTATTAATTATTTACTTAAATTCACATAATTTTCCAATTTTATCTTCACCATTTAATGAATTAAATATTTATTATTTATTATTTTTCCCTCACATGGTCCAATTCATTAGTTATATATTTTATTTATTTAATTAATTCCACTTTATACTTTATCCTTATCCATTTAATCCTAGCCCTCTAACTTATTCACATGGATCATAATATAAGTCTTACACCATCAAACTAGTTTCCACTTCACATTTTTAACTAAATCTTTATCTAAATTCATTGAACCTAGACAACTTCGCAAAAGTCTAGCTATATTCCCATCTTCCTTTAGGGGTTCTCATAGATTAATTCTAGTGGTTGTATCAATTTATTAGATCATTTATGTCCCTAAGGTGAGTTAGATTTATTGAATCATGGCAAGTATGTATAATTGTGCATCCACAAGTAGGTGTAGAATTTTTTTCCAGTATTCAAGATTGATTTTCTTGAAAAAAATTCCTAAAATTTCAAGAATCTATTGTACATTGCTAATTTGACCCTTAACCACCTAATTCATTGAATTACCCTAAAAATCCTTTTACATCACAACAAAATTACTCAAATCATACCCAACCTACTTGTCTCTCCCTTGAGAACACCAACCAAACAAAATTTCTTTCCTAACTTTGTGTCATTTATAAATTACCTTCTCAAGATGTTTCCTTTCACCACTTTACCCTCTCACAAGAATTTTCCTAGACAATAAATTATTGTGTATCCTTGTCCAAATATCCCTCAACCACAAATTAAACCCATTCTTACTATTAAAGGTATCCCAAAATTTAAAAAACCACTTAATATATCACAATAGACTCATCAGAATGGATTCTCTCACAAAAATAATAATAAAACCATTCTTACTATTGGAGGTGTGTCAAATGAACCTAAATATCATGGTCACATTCTAAAATTTGTAAAGCAACATACTTAAATAAATAATCTCATTAAAACTATGTTACAACAATCGAATATAGTTTCTCATAAATACAAAACCTGGAACAATGAAAAACCTACATAAATAAAAATCACTCCCCCTTCCATTCCATTTCCTCAACCTTATGTTCTCACACATCTCATCTTCATCAAAATATGACCAAATATTATGATCAAGTGTTGAATTTTTTTTTAATAATCTATCTAAGATATATCTTTGGGAAAAAATAAAAACCTCACCTACATACCACAAGATTCCCCAAGATGCCTTAAAAAATATAGTGGTGCCACATTCTATTAGATTGAATGATGCAACATCATTATTTAATTGTATACATATAGAAAACTTGGATATTACATTCCCTCAACATGAATTACCTTCTCTTGAAATTCAAAAACTAAATGATCCTTTTATAATGTTTATCATTATATACCAAGATGGCACAAAGAATAATCTAATTGATAATTGATCAAGTCTTAAGTTTAGTAGCATTGACCTTTTACACAAGATCATTGTAGATGTATCTTTAATCATTTTTGACACTTATTTTATTCATCGATTTGATAGTGTGAGTAGATAGTCGCTAGGTACAATCATATTACCTATTAAGGGAGGACCTATGATTTTGACTACGTTTATCCATCTCATGCCTAATACTCTTTCATATAACCTTCTTCTTGATAGAGTGTGGATTCATGCTATGGGGAAGTCCCATCTATCCATCACTGTGAAGAATTTTGTGTATAACAACAAAATCTATATGGTTAATGTTGACCTAAATATGGAAATTTTCTTATATGCTTATGCTAGAAATCAACCTTCTATTTCTAGTTCTCTTAGTACTCTAGTTCCATCTTCAAAATTTGAACCCTTTCCTTCTGTTATCATAGGATTTGTCCCTTTAGAAAAATGTTTTCACTTACTCAAATTTTGACCATGTATGGAAGTTGTTTGTATTTATTTTGGTTTTTAAATCTCCACCAGCCCCCACCTAGGTTGTCTAAACCTCACTTTTATTTTATATGTTGAAATATATTCATTAGAGTCATTGGTTTTTTTTGAGTTCATAAAGGTTTGTCAAAGTTTGAAAGAGTTTTCCCAAAGTTTGTAATTTCTGCCAAAGTTAAAGTTAAAGAATTTCATAGTTCTGCAAATGTTTTGAAACATCTATCGGTCTCTAGTAGGGTTTTCATAATTTTTTCCCTTTCCATTTGGTAGTGGTGAAGGTTTTAGTCTAAGGAGTAATTAGGACAATACTTGAAGGAAATGGTGTTTCAAGATTTTATAATCGCTATGAAACCTATGTCGGTCTCCAACGAGGTTACGAGAACTTTCCATTTTGCTGAAAAGGTGCTTCTTAATCGTTTCTTTTTTAAATATTTAAAAACGTGGTTGAAATGAAAGGTAGAAATGAAGGGTTACACACACCAAGATTGGTAGAAGAATGTGTTAACTACCCATCCACTCAAGCCTTAATTACACAATGTATTTAAGTGGTTTGAGCCATTGATAAATAAATGTTGGAAAAACAAGAAGATACAATTGAGAGGTGAGGGAGGGGGTGAATTAGTTGTCACATAATTTACAACTTTGATCAAACTATTAAACTTTAACTCTAGATCTGATGATTAACAGTGAAAGCAATAATTGCACAACACATCAGAAACACATAACACCAATATTTTTGCATGGAAACCCTATGAAGGGAGAAAACCACGATGGAGGTTAATCCACAATTATACCTTGTTAAAATTATAATTAAAAATGAATAGAGAATGCACTTGAATTTAAAAACACTACCTAGAGCTCACTACTCAAGGGAATGCTCACTTCCTTACATAAGGAAATCAAATTAAAACCATCTAAGTGGGATTAACTAAAATATTAGCTTCTACAAAAGCTTGATGATAGTTTCGGTTAGGCATGTAAAATATTCATACACTCTACTCAATATTATTTCACACTCTTCTCTACTCTTGAATGATTTGATCCTTATTTGAACATGTATTTCTCACTTATACATCGAGCACACACACACATATTTCATACCACAAAACAACCTTGCTTATATATCTGCTACATGGATTTACATCAACAACTCTGTCAGCCACAAATAATAAATGAATTACAACTACAAGCCTTAATAAATGATTAAATATTAATGTGCACCAACACAAGGTAGTCACAACATAGAGAGGACCCAAACCAATATTCTGAAACACAGCAAAAAACAAGAAATTAATCCATAAATATCCGCAACACGCTACCATCAACATGTCGACCAAGAACATGAAAACCCAAACATACATTGGAAAAATCTCTGATTATGATCACACCAAATAGTGTGGACATACAAAAAATATAGAAAATGATATAGAATCATCCACGAATGTCACAATAACATACACAACAACTAGAATTGCTAGAATTACAACTTCATCTTCTAAGAACAACTACTACAGTACCAGAATGACTCTAGGAACACCATAACACTTAAATTGCACAAATATTGATGTGTACCACTAAGAATTTTGGACAAAATACTAGATAGGTTCAGCAATAAACCTATTAGAGTGCAATACCTGAAAATCAATGTATAGAACATTACACCAATTTGATCTTCGCTTCACTAGCTGCCATAAGATATATTTATTACAATTTTCTCAATATCCTTGACATATACAGCCTTAAGCATCACCAATGCTAATAGTGTTGAAATCAATGACAACCACATATCAGCAACACAACCACAACATCCAACAATCTTCCCCTTTGGCATTGATGGAAACACATGATGTAAAAAAGGATACCATCAACCCAAACTAGCTCTTCACATTACACTTTTTAACATTACACTTCTCTCCCCCTTTAAATCAATGGAAAAGGTTCACAAGCTCTGAACCACATATTTAACACATCTGACTACTCCCCCTGAGTAGAAGCCACCAATAAATCAATCCAAAATAAGATATAGCAATAAATTCATAGATTGATGCAAACACTTGCATCATCAGCTTTGATTAGGAAGTTAATTTACCCCTAAATTTCCTTTGAGGTACACAAAAGTATCCTTAGGAAATGACATAGTGAAGATATCTACAACTTTCTCCTTGGTAGGTACATATTCCAGTTTGACTTCTTTGTCATTCACTTTTTCTTTCAAGAAGTGATACTTGACGGAGATATGATTTGTCTTTGAATGCATCACTGTATTCTTAGAAATGTTTATGGCGCTTGAATTGTCACAGAATATGGTAATAGGCTCTTCATATTCAATCTTGACATCACTTAGCATCTGCTTCATCCACATTACTTGAGTAAAGTTATTAGCAGCAACAATGTATTTTGCTTTAGCAGTAGATAAGGAAACTAAGCTCTTCTTTTTGCTTAGCCAAGACACCAACTTATTCCCTAGGAAGAACACACCACCACTTGTAATTTTTCTATCATTGACATCACCTACCCAATCCACATTAGTATAAGCATTCATAATAAGATCATCATCTTTTGGATACCATAATCCAAAATCAACTATTCCTTTCAGGTATCTGAAAATTCTTTTTTTAGTAGTTACATGTGATTCCTTTGGATCTACTTGAAATCTAGCAACCATGCATACAACATTCATTATATTTGGCCTTGTCTCTTTTAAATACAGTAATCCACCAATCATTGACCTTTATCTTGTTTGATTTTATTTAGGTGATTCATCCTTCTATGTGATTTTGCATCCAGTTACCATAGGTGTACCAACTAGCTTAGAATCATCCATCCCAAACTTTTTTAGTAAATCCTTTACATATTCAGATTAAGATATAAAGATTCCATATTCTAACTGAGTAATTTGTAATCCTAAAAAGAGTTTTTGTTCTCCTATCATTGAAATTTTAAATTCACTTTTCATTTCATCAAAAAAATTCATACACAAGTCATCATCATCTTCAAAAATAATAGCATCAACAAAAAAATTCAATTATCATCTCTTTATCCTGATCCAACTTGAAATATAGATTGCTATCCATAGTACCCTTACTGAATCCAAGATTCAATAAGTATTTGTCCAATCTAGCATACCAAGCTCTAGGGGCTTGCTTAAGTCCATATAGAGCTTTCTTCAGTCTACACACCATGTCCTTTTCTTCAGTCAATTGAAATCCATCTAGTTTTTCAACATAAACTTATTCTTCTAGTTCACCATTCAGAAATGCTGACTTTACATCCATCTGATAAACTTTGTAATTATTGAAAGTAGCATAAGCAAGAAATAATATCACAGCTTCTATTCTAGCAACAGGGGAAAATGTTTCATCAAAATCAATACCTTCCATTTGTGAATACCCTTTGCAAACCAACTTTTGTTTGTTTCTGACTACTTCACCTTGCTCATTTAGTTTATTCTGAAACACCCATTATGTATCAATCACATTTTTATCTTTAGGTCTAGCAAAAAGCTCCCATGTCTCATTTTTGTGTATCTGCATTATTTCTTCTTTCATGGCTTCCATCCAATATTCATCTTTGCGTGCTTCATTGATATTGTTAGGCTCAACTTTACAAATTAAACAATATTCTTTTAAGATTCTTCTTCTAGCTTGCACACCTTTACTCTTATCACCTATGATCTAAATATCAGAATGATTTTTCCTTACATACTTTTGAGTTTTAGTATCTTCTTTGAATTCTACGTGTTCTTCTCTTCCTTCAACATTTTCATTTGTTTATGCTTCTTGATTTCCTTGGTTCACCAGAACAATTTGTAATTGGCTCTATGTCTGAACATTATATCCATTTTTAGAATTATCATGGTTATCATCTGAATCATATCCACTACATCTGGATGGTCTGTCAATATCTTCATCAAATTTGACATTAGCTCTTTCAACTATTTTCTTCGATATTTTATTAAAAAACCGGTAAGATTTACTCTTAGTAGCATAACCTAGAAAGATTCCTTCATCACTTGTACCATCAAACTTACCTATATCATAATCTCTATTGATGTATCATTTTCTTCCATTTTTTGAAATACTTCAGTAGGCTTATAACCAAACCATAGCTCAAAAGGAGTCTTACCAGAATTACTGTTGAGATTTACCTGGTTGATAGTGTACACATCAATGCTTACTACTTCTCTCTAATAGAAATGAGGAAAATTTTCTTCCAACATCATGGTTCTAGCAGTGTCTAGAATAGTTTTGTTCTTTCTTTCAACAACTCCATTCTATCGAGGGGTCTGGGGAGAAGATATCTATCTTTGAATTCCATGCTCTTCATAGAAAGTATTGAATTCCCTGGAAGTTAATTCTCCACCTCTGTCTAACCTCAAACATTTAAACTTCATACCTATCTCATTCTCTACCATAGGTTTGAAACTTTTGAACTTTTCTAATGCTTCATGTTTTTCTCTTAAGAAGTCAACCCATATCATTCTTGAATATTCATCAATAAGGAACATAAAGTACCTTTCACCTTGTATAATTTTGATTCCAGATGGACCACATAGATCAATATGTACCAATTTCAATATTCCATTAGAGTTGTATTGTTTTCTCTAGAAATAATTTCTGGTTTGCTTTCCCATCTGACATTCCTTGCATACAATGTTAGTAGGCTTCAGTATCTTAGGAAGATCTCTAACCACTTGAGAAGAAATTTTCTTTACAATGTTATCAAAGTTCACATGACACAACCTCCTATGCCATAACCAACTTACATCAATTTGTGCAATTAAAAAAATTTCACTAGCAGTACTTAAGTGAAAGATGTTACCTTTTGTCTTTATACCTCAGGCAATTACCTTTCTTGAACTTCTTAGTATTCTGCATTTACCATCCTTGAACTAAAGATTGTATCCCTTGTATACCATCTATCCAACACTCATCAAATAATTATTTAAGCCTTCTAAATTAATAAAATCATCCGTATTATGTTTACCACCAAAATAAATAGTGCCTCTACCATGAATCGCACCAAAAGTGTTGTCTCCAAATCTTACAATTCCACCATTGCAATTCTCCAAGCTTAAAAACTTGTTTTTGTCACCAATCATATGATGTGAGCATCCAATTTCAATCACCCATTCATCCTTTTCTTCAACTTTGGCTACAAGAGCTTTCTCAACATTCACATTACTACCAGATTTAATGGACACTTGGCTATTTTACTTGATAGAAATAAATACCCATCCATCTTCAGTTCCAATTTCTTTATCAGATTCATCAGGAGTAACACCTTCTTCAACATAATAGAATTTATTATGAAATCTAGTGTCTTCAGGCTTGTACTTAGAAGCTCTTTTAGGACACCTTGATGCAAAATGACCTATTTTACTACAGGAAAAATATTTAATAGGTAGCTTTCCTTTGTACTTACCATGACCTCTAGATTTTCTTCTTACAATTAGTGCTTCCAGCTCTTCTAGCTCTCTTTCTTCATCTTCAATATTTTTAATCTCATCTTCATACTTGGATGTCTTCTTGGAACTTTCTCCTATATCATATTTCTATTTCTTGGATAAAATGGCTTTGAATGGAGACTCTAATTTAGGATTAGATTAACCAAATTCACTTAACTCAAAGGCTCCAATTTTTTGAATTAGCATGTCTCTTTTTATTTTAGTTACTGACCTAAGTTCATCAATAGCATGAGATTTTGATTTTTAGAAAGGAGGCATAGATCTAAGTATCTTAGCAACAATTTATTCTTCATCCAAGACACCACTGACACATATAATTCTCATCTCCAATTCATTTACCTTTTGAGAGAAAGAGTGGATGTTATCATCTTCACTCATCTTCATGTCCTCCCATTTTCCTTTTAGACTTTGTAGCTTAGAAATTTTAACTAGTGGATCTCCTTCATACAATAACTCAATATTTTTCCACATCTCATGTGCAGTCTTCAGACCCATCACATTCAACATCTTTGAATTTATCAAGGCACTCACTAATGATTTAATAGCCCTGGTATTATTTTCGGGTTCTTTGATCTCATCAACAATAGAGGGACCATTTTGAGGAATATCATATGTATTCTCTGTAATCTTCCAAACGGGTTCACCAATACATTTCAAATGACATTCCATTCTGAATGTCCACATAGTGTAGTTTGTACAATCAAAAATCAAACTATCCTTCTTGTAAGATGCCATGTTGGATCACCTCAAGTTGTTAGGCTTCACCTTCAGAGGAACTAGCTCTAATATCAATTGTTGGAAAAACAAGAAGATACAACTAAGAGCGAGGGGGTGAGGGACTCAGTTGTCATAGAATTTACAACTTTAATCAAACTATTAACCTTTAATTCTAGATCTGATGATTAATAGTGAAAGAAATAATTACACAACACATTAGAAAAACATAACACCAATATTTTTGTGTGGAAACCCTGCTGAGGGAGAAAACCATGGTGGAGGTTAATCCACAAACATACCTTGTTATAAGTATAATGAATAATGAATAGAGAATGCACTTACATTCAAGCACACTTCCTAGAGATCAATACTCAAATGAACTCTCACTGCCTTACATAAGACAATGAAATTAAAATAATTTGAGTGGGATGAACTGAAAGATTAGCTTCTACAAAAGCTTGATGGCAGTTTTGGTTAGGCACATAAAATCTTCATACACTCTGCTCAATCTTCTTTCACACTCTTCTCTTATCCTGAATGATTTGATCCTTATTCGTACATGCATTTCACACTTATACATTGAGCACACACACACACACCTTTCATACCAAAAAAAAACCTTGCTTATATATTTTTTACATGGATTTAGATCAACAACTTTGTCGGTCACAAATAATAAATGAATTACAACTGGTGGCCTTAATACATGATTAAATCTGAATGCGCACCAACACAAGTTGGTCACAACATAGAGGACCGAAAAAAATATCCTTGAACACACCAAACAACAATAAATTAATCCATAAAGATCTACAACACGCTATCATCAACATGTCAGCCAAGAACATGAAAAATCAAACATACATTGAAAAAATATCTGATTATGATCACACGAAATAGCGTGGACATACAGCAAAGATATAACATGATATAGAATCATCCATGAACTTCATAGGAATATACACAGCTACTAGAATTTTCATAATTCTAACTTCCTCTTCCAAGAACAACTTCTACAGTACTAGAATGACTGTTGCAACACCATAACACCTAACATGCACAAATATTGATGCATACTACTGAGACTTCCATACACCATACTAGATAGGTTCAACAATAAACCCATTAGAGTGCAACACCTGAAAATCAATGTACATAACATTACACCAATTTGACCTTCTTCACTTCATTGGCTACCAGAAGATATATTTATTACAATTTTCTTGATATCATCGACATATATAGCCTTAAGAATCACCAATGCTAATAGTGTTGACATCAATGACAACCACATATCAGCAACACAACCACAACATCCAAAAATACATATTTTAGCTGAGACAAGATAAAGGATTGGAGTAAAGAAGAGAGGAAAATTATCATAGCTATTGGTTCCTGAAGCTAAGGATGCATTAAAGGTACTGTTTTTCTACTCGAATAAGCTATAAATTGCTAGGAATTATATTTTGAAGTAAAGAACTATACTGGCATATTTTTTCCTTATGAATTGTGCATATATCCTATGGTTTTTTCCATAAATAAAATATACATATAAGGGCTACGAATATGTTTTTGATGGAAATTGGGGACACCAATCTAGGGAATGTGAGCTTAGACAAGTTGTGGGAGAGAATTGGGAAGCCTAACCCTCCCCCAATTACATAGAGGTTAATTGAAAGTGGGTTACTACAAGTGACCAATTTCCATGTATCAATTCAATGTCTAGATTTAATAGTGGAATGCATTAAACATAATTACTATGAGACATGAGAAGTCAGGATTAGTGATAATAGATTGGTAGTGAAAGTCCAAAGAGATAATTTCATCTCATTCCTAAAAATCTGAGAGAGAGAAAAATACTTGATGTTTGATTTCACTTTTTCATAAACTTCTTTCTCAAAAAATAAAGGCTCTTATAGGAACACAATTGATAGAGAGTGGATAGACGCACCTAGTAGGGAAAAATCAAAATTTCCTATGAACCTACACAAGGACCATTTTGCAAATGAGATTTCTAATATTATTGGACTCATGCATATGATACGGGGAAATGAGAAGGCTCATTAATTTGAGGAATGGATTTATTTCTTCATCTAGATTATATTGGGAGGGACTCAATTCTTGCAATAGGCTCAACTTATCAGTGGCCAAGTACATCACATGATCAACTATTTTTGACTAAATATGTTCTATATATATTCATACTTGATATATGCTATTTCTAGTACAAGACCTTGACTGGGATTGACATCAAGTCCATATCAATGAGAGTAAGTCCCAATATTTGACTATATGACAAGCTACAATTGGAAAGAAGCTAATTTCATCAGAGGATGATTATGGGAGCCATTTTAGATAATTATAGAGGTTCCCATTACTACAATTATTTTGTTAGTGTTTTCATTGATGTCAATAGTTATTGGTGTCGATCATTTATCTCAACTGTATGAAGATTATGTGTTGGATTTGTTTGAAGGATGTTGGTGTTTTCATAGTTGGAAAAATTGTTTTCAAGTTCTTGTGGTAGTATGAATGTGTTGTGATAGTAATAATGTGTTGTGATGATTCCATTAGTGTTGTCATTGATTTCTTGATGGATAATAGTTAAATTTGTAGTAAGTTCACTTGGATTCCAAATTATTATAAGAAAATTTGAATAAAAGATTATGTAGTGTGGAAAAGGTGTGTTTAGTGTTGTACTTCATATTTCTTTATGGTTGAAGATATGGTTGTATAGTTTTTATATGATGATCAAAGGTTTTTAGAGGTTCTATATCCATAGTTTTAGGTTATGGATCATTCTACAATGAAATTTGTGTTTGACAATTTATCTATCTGTGTAGAAGGGTTTTTGGGAGAAATGAGATTGATCTAGATATCTTCATTGTAAGGTTTCTTGTCTTACAGATTTGGGAAAAAAATTATATTGTTTGTAACTTCCTTCCCTTGAGGTTTCAAGTGTTGATGTGTTTCACAAGGTTGGTTAGTGAGTTGTGTTCTATGGTAGTGTTTCTAGTTGAACATAATAATAGTGCTCTCAGTTTCAAGTAGTTGTGTTAGAGTTGTAGAATATTCAAATGATGCTAGAATATTTTGAGATACTGTGTGTATGTTGTGTGGTTTGTGTGACCTAGAGAATTATGTATGTGGTCGCTTATAGTGTTAGTTCTATTTGTGGAGGTGCCTTGTGGATTGCGAATGTTTTGAGTAGTGTGGTGATGTGGACTAGGGTCATAGTTAACCCTTGGTGTGGTCATACTTCACTTATCTCAACCGCACAGGTGTTTGGTGATGATCTATTTTTGTGTTACATGTTTTAGGTGCATACATTTCATTAAGACGGACCAAATTGAGATTGTTTATGTCATGGATGGTATGGGTTGATGCAAGAAGTTGGATCCACAAAAACCTTAAAAAGTGCAAGTGTTTTTCCTATTTGCAGAATTTAGCACACTTGGACTGAAAATTTTGAGGCAATTACACAATGAATCTTAAAAAAGTTAGTAATATGAAATTTAGTATTTTGGATCTAGTTTTCAAATATGTAATTTATTGAAATACCAAAATCATAAAAATTGAATTTTGATAGGGATGTACAAAAAACACTTTTTAAAAGTAATTTTTTTCACCATACCATGCGCGTGTACATACACCACTTTTTGATACAAATAAAATTATTTTGCTAATTCCTTTTGGGGAAAGACAACTAACAACATGAAGATTGATGAGGATACTTTTTTGTAAATTTTTTTTAAATATTTTTTTTATTGAATTTTTATTGGCCTTAATTATTGTTTTTAAAAATCAGCATGTACAGACAACATAATTGGACCTAAATTTTTTTTAAAAGTTACTTTTTTCATTGTGTAGAGAATTTTTTGAAGATTGATGCCATATTTTTTTTTTTACAAGAAAATAAACCAAAAAAAGTCTGATATTTCAAGTTTATGGACTATTTTTCTTAGAAATTAATTAAAAAATAACAAATATAATCCAATCTTAAAATAAATCATATATTTGGAAACTAAACATTGTGTTCTCTAATGGGCTTTAATTTCATAGATTGATTCAAAAAAAAAATCCATCAATCATATTGCTAAAGTGGGACATTTCTCTTAAACCTGCCTTAGTTTTTTAGTTATAGGTCAAAGGCTAAGGGTCGAGTTGCCAAGCCTTTACCAATCCTAAAAGCGAGGCAGCATGTGGGTTGGGGATTCAATTTTTTTTTTAAATGTACGCGTTATAAAAAAACATATGCATTATTTATTTGCTTGATTATTTTAAAAATTAAATACTTTTTAGAAACACATACACATTTCTAAAAGCTATTTATTTTTTTAAATAAATGACTCGTATGTTGTATAAAACACGTAGAAATTTTTTAGTGCATACCTAAAGCATAACACATAATAATTTTTCTAATAATGCGTATGTGTTTCCTACGAATTTTTTTTGGCTAAAACTTCCCCTCTTTGAGGAACCAACTTCTTTATTTTATCCGTATATAAGTAAGGTAAATTGTTCGAGATGTGTGTGGATCTATAGAATGTGTCTAAGAGATGTGAATTTGATTAATTGTGGTGATTTTAGTGTGAGCTTAAGGCTTATGACTCTTAATCAGTGAGCAAAAGGATCTACATTAGATCAATGTGCTTGAAGTTGTTGGAGGGAGTGAGCCAAAGGTTATGGATATCATAAATTTTTAGTGGTGGATTTCTCCTATTGATTTGAGACAGTGAATCTCTTTGTAACCGCATTCTTCTATCTTCTTTCTTCCTTGTAGTGAGCCATCCGATAGTGAGCCCTTGGTAGTGAACCTAATTGTATTTGGTGTTTCTATTCATATATATGTGAGCTAATCCTCACTATTGTTTTTCCCTTCTTGGGTTTTCCATGTAAATATGGTGTTCTTATGTGCTTGGATGTGTTTGCATTATTGTTTCATATGTTTACATTCTACTAATGCATGATAAGGGTTTGAAAACATATTGAGGGTTTGAATGTTTGTAAGTATAAAATTGATTGACCCCCCTCTATGTTGCCTTGTACATTCTCAAAATTGCATCAGATTTATGGTTCCTTGGAGAAAGATTAATTTCTTGAGGTAGATCTAAATGGCACATTGAAAGGGTTTCAAATCTCATACATTTAATGGAATGAATTAAACTTATTGGAAGGCCAATATGGAGTTCTTTCTGGTCTATCTTGGATTTGGTGTTTGGTAATCAGTTTAAAAAGGATTTAATATTCTTATTGTTGGTCTGAAAATTGATGGTGAAATCAAGGAATATGAGAACAATGGTAAAGAAATGAATTCTATTCTAAGTGGCCTCTTTAGTTTTGAACTTGGAAAGGTAATATGTCTAAACTTTTCTAAATATGTTTGGGAAAAGTTAGAAAGTATTTATGAAAGAGATGATATAGTCAAGCAAGAAAAGATCTAGAACTATAAAGCCAAATTGAAACCCTAAGGAATTCTAAAGATGAAGATATTATTGACTAGATGCTCAGAGTAGATGAAGTTGGAAATGCCATCAATAGTCTTGGTGGTCATCTAGAAGAAAGTGAAGTTGTGAAAAATGTATTAAGAACTCTTCCAAAATCTTATTATCTGTAACGTTTTTGCTATTGAGGAAGCTCATATTTTGGATAATTATTCTAGAGATCAGATGTTTTGTGCTTTAATTTATTATGAACTGAGAGTTTTTGGTCAAGATACTACAAGAAAAGAAACTACCTTTAAAGGTTGCAAAGTAGAGAAATATGAATCAGATACACATGATCTTGATGAAGTGAAATCAAATTTTGTAAGGAGAATGAAAAATGATATTGAAAATAATAGAGGTAAGTTACCCTTTCAATGTTTCAATTGTGGAAAGATAGGTCATTACGAATTTAAATTTCTAATCGGAGTTTGAGATGACAAAACGTGAGGGTCATAAAGGAAAATTTGTCAAGAATAATTATTATGTTGAAAGAGATAATGGTGTGTCTAATGATGAACAATCTAACTATCTTGATGAAGAAAATGATGAGTGCTTGTTCATGGCTCTAAAATTTGGAACTAATTCTACTAATCATGAAATATGCGTGAAGGAAAGCTCTCTAGTAACTGGTCACAACATTGAAGGAACTACATTGAGTACTTTTCATGCAAGAGTAGAAATAAATTACTGGATAATTAATAGTGGATGCTCAAATCATATGGCAGCTGATAAGAGTAAGTTTTTTAAAATTCAAAGGTATGATGGAGGTCTTGTTATGTTTGCAGATGATAGATCCGCTAATATTTCTGGAAAAGGTTGAATTATTTTTGATGGAAAGTATAAAACATATGATGTTCTTTATGTCAAGGGTCTCCACCATAATCTTCTAAGTGTAGGAAAAATGTGTAGAAAACAATCTACAATATTTTGTTTTACAATGGTGGTTTTGAAATAAAAAAGGAAAGCCTAGGAACTATGTTCGTTGTTGGAACAAGAACAAAATGTAATGTTTATCAGCTCAAAGGTAGTGGTGCTAAATGCTTTTTGTCTCAAATAAATGAAAGTTGTCTATGACATAAAATAATGGGTCACATCAATTTTGATATCCTAGTGAAGGTCAATTTTGTTGATGCTCTGAGATATTTTCCAAAGATTACAAAGCCTATTGACACAATGTGCAAGGAATGTCAATTAGGAAAGAAAACTTAGACGAGGTTCAAGACAAAGGAATATTCTATCGCTAGTGATTTGGAGTTGATGCATACAAAACTATATGGACCTACAAGAATAATAATCTGATATGGTGACAAGTATTTCATTCTATTCATTGATAATTGCTTTAAAATGACTTGGGTGACATTTTCCTAAGAAAATTTAGAATCTCTAGATAAGTTTAAATAATTTAATTCTATGGTAAAAAATGAAATGAATGTGAAAATTAAATTCTTGAGATCTTATAGAGGTGGTGAGTTTACTTCAAATGAGTTTAACAAGTTTTTTGAAGATCATGGAATAAAAATGAATTTACCATCCCCTAGGACAATGATGAAGGAAGCAAATCTATCAGATGTCTATTAGAGAGAAGCTATTCGTACTAAAATTTTTATTCTTAACAGAGGTCAAGCAATAGTGAACAGTTGAAAGACTCCTTATGATTTATGGTATGCTAAACCTCCTACTATAAATTTTGATGCAAGATCTAGTGAAGGAATCTTCCTTGGAATAAAATGCTATATCAAAAGAGATAAATAAAACAAAGAAAATTTTGATGCAATATATGATGATGGAATCTTCCTTGGATAATATACAAGAAGAAAAGCTTATCGGTGCTATAATAACAGGTTGAATAATATTGTTGAAAGAGAAAGTGTTAAGGTGGATGAAGAACCAATGTAGAGTTCAGTTATTGATAAGAGGATATGAATCTGATGAATCTCCTTGTATTGAAGAAGAAAAGGATGAAGAGAAAGAAAAAGAGTTGATAGCTAAAGAGGAATAAGCTTAAGAAAAGATCCTTACAACTCCTAAGTATGCGTAGAAGAACCATTCTAAAGACCAGATCATTGGAGACAAGAGAAAATGTGTGTTGACAAGGATGAAAGTAGCTATGACAAAGGAACAAGTAAATTTATGTTTACTTTTAGAGGTGGAACCTAAAATAGTGACTGAGGCATGAAAATATGATAATTGAATAAAAGCTATGAAAGAAGAGATGGAATAGATTAAGAAGAATCAGACATGGGAATTGGTCCCAAGACGCACAAAAAAGAATGTGATAGGAACTAAATGGGTTCTTAGGAACAAATTGAATGAGGATGGAGATTTTTTTATAAACAAGGCTAAATTCGTGTGTAAGGGCTTCTCACAAGTAGAAGGAATAGATTTTGAGAAGAAATTTTCTCTAGTGGAAAGGATGGAATCCATTAGAATGTTTTTAAGATTTTGCAGCACATAAAAAATTCAAAGTTTATCAGAAGGATGTAAAGTCTACATTCTTGAATGGTGATTTTGAAGAAGAGGTATACATTGAACAACTAGAAGGATATTAATTATCATATAATGCTAATATGATCTGACAATTGAAGAAATAATTTTATGGAACAAAACAAGCTCATAGAGCTTGGTATTCAAGGTTAGATAAATATTTATTGCAACAAAGATTCAGGAAAGCTACTGTAGATATAAATCTATATTCCAAAGTTGAAGTGTAGTAAATCCTGATAGTGCTAGTGTATGTGGATGATATTATATTTGGAGGAAATGAAGGTATGTGCAAGAAGGTTTCAAAGAAAATGTAGAAAGAGTTTGAGATGTCAGTACATATGGGAAAATGAATATATTCGTTGGATTAAAAATCGATCAATTAGAAAAAAATGTATTTTCATTTACAGTCAAAATATGTTAAGGAAATTTTGAAGAAGTTTGGAATGGAGGATTCTAAACCAATATGTAGTCATATGGTTACTGGTTCTAAGTTGATAAAAAATTATGAATATCCTAAGCTTGATCAGAGAAAATATAGATCAATGATTGGTGGATTCCTATATATAACTACTCCTAGAACAGATACCATACATGGAGTTTGTCTTGTGGCCATATTCTAAGAAGATCCTAAAGAATCTCATGTTGCAACTATGAAGACGATATTTAGATACTTGAAAGGAATGTTGGAATATGGTTTGTGGTATCCTAGTGATACTAATTTTTCCTTGAGTGAATATACAAATGAATATTGGGTAGGATGTAGAAATGATAGAAGGAGTAAAAGTGGTGGTTCTTTATTTCTTTAAATAAGATTGGTTTCTTAGTTGAGTAAGAAGAAGGATTCAATGTTATTATCTACTACAAAGGCTAAATATATTTCAGTAGCATCATGTTGCACATGGTTGTTGTGCATAAAGAAAATATTGAAGTATATCAGAGAATCATATGATGAACCTATTTCTATCCTATGTGATAATACAATTGATATCAATATCTCAAAGAACTCGGTAATGCATTCAAGAAAGAAACATATCTCAATCAGGTCTCACTTTCTAAGGGAGAAGGTTACAAATAATGAGGTGAAGCTAGAGTATGCACCTACAAAGGATCAAGTTGTAGATATCTTTACAAAGAATATTCCAAAAGATGCTTTTTAGTATCTCTAATAGAACTTAGGGGTTAGTTTCCCTCCTTTTAACTAGATGCATAATTTTTTGCATATATCCAAGTGATCATTCAAGATACATTCTTATTCCTAGAATGATGTTTAAGGTTACCTCTTAGGGGGATTAGGTATTAGTAATATTGATTGGTGTAGTGATATGGAATTTTTTTTTTTACCATAAGGAGGAGAGTGAAAAAAATGACTGCAATGAAGAGACAGTGCATTTTCCTGCTATTGTTGTAAGTGGTGTCAATGTGGTGTATGTAGGGGAAAAAAAAAAGAAAAAACATATGTAGATGATGTGTGAAAGGTGTAGGTGTTTCGATTTGAATGTTTTCAAAGTGGGAGAGTAAGAGAGTTCAATGTAGGAAAGAGATTTGGATGAGTTTATTTCCCTTTGACATTAATGTCAAAGGGGCTGAGAGTTGGTTTAAATATCATATTTTAGAGGAGTATTGTAGGAGGAAATAGTTTTTTAGAGAGATTTGGTTGAATATGGTATGAAGATCATAGGGGAGAGATTTTTCAGGAGTAAGGGAATGGCATTCTGAAGAGTTGACCCAATTAGGGGGAGTGTTTCTTATTGCAGATTTTTTGTTGGTTTTGTTGGTTTCTTTTGTTGTTGATGGTTTTCTAGAGAGTTGGTGTTGCCATCAATAACAAAGGCACTGATTTTTGTAGGTATGATGTTTGTTTTTTCATTGATATCAACCATTGGTGGTGGTGGTCATTGATGTCAACTATATGGAGATCATATGATGGATTTTTTGGAAGGATGTTGGTGTTTTCATAGTTGGGGATATTTTTGTCAATTACTTGTGCTAGTATGAAGATTTTGTGATTTTATCATAAACGTTTTCATTGGTGTCTTGATGGATAAGAGTTATAGTTGCAATAAGTTTACTTTTTTTCCAAGTTCTTCTGAGAAAATTTGAATAAAGGAGTGTGCAATGTGGAAAAATGTGTGTTCATTGTTGTGCTCCACATTTCTTCATGGTTAAATATATGCTTGTGTGGCTTGGATATGATGATCAAAGGTGTTCAAAAATTATATATCTAGAGTTTGAGGTTCTGAATCATTCTATAATGAAATTTGTGTTTGACAGTTTATCTGTCTATGTAGAAAGATTTATGAGAAAAATGAGATTGCTCAGGATTTATCTGCAATAAGGTTTCCTATCTTTCAGATTTGGAACAATCTTATATTATTTGTAACCTACATCCCTTTAGGTTTTAGGTGATAAGCTGTTCTGGAAGGTTAGTTAGTGAGTTGTGTTTTGTGGTAGTTTTTCTAGTTGCGCAAAATAATGGTGTTCTCAGTTTTAGGTAGTTGTGGTAGAGTTGAAAAATATTCTAATTAAGTTGGAATACTCTAATATGTTATGTGGATGTTGTGAAATGTTTTTTTTTGTCCCCATGACCTAGAGAATTGTTATGTGGTTTCTTGTAGTGTTCATTTAGGTTTGGTCAACTTGGCATGCTAGCACTATTTGTGTAAGTACCTCATGGACTGTGAATGTGTTGAGTAGTGCGGTGACGTGGATTTGGGTCCTAGTTAACCCTTTGTGTGTTTTTCTTTCACTTTTTTCCACCAAAGAGGTGTTTGGTGTTGACCAATTTTTGGTGTTGCACATTTTAGGTGTGCACATGTTTCATTAAGGGCAACCTAATTGATATTGGTTAGGTTGTGGATTCTATAAAGGTAAGGTAAATTTTTGGAGATGTGTGTGGATCTATAGAAGGTATGTTAAATATGTGAATTTTATTAAGTTCTATGATTTGAGTGTGCTCTTAATTCCTATGACTTTGAAGTAGTGAAAAAAATGGTCTACATTCTTATTTTGCTTGAAGTTGCTAGAGGAGTTGAGCCAATGGTTATTGATGGCATAAATTTTAAGTGGTGTGCTTCTCCTATTTCCTTGGGATAGTGAATCTCTTTGTAATAATATCCTTTTATATTTTTTCTTCTAAGCAGTGAGCCACCTAAAAGTGAGTCTTTCTTATTTTCTTGGATAGTGAGCCCTTAACAGTGAGACTGATTATCTTCACTATTGTAATTCATATATATGTGAGCTAATCCTCATTGTGGCTTTTCCCTTCTTGGGTTTTCCACCTAAATTTGGTGTTCTTATCTATTTGGATGTGTTTGCATTATTGTTTCATATGTTTACATACTTCTAATACATGATAAGGGCTTAATGGTTGATATAGGTTTGAAAATATATTGAGGGTTTGAATTTTATTAAGTATATAACTGAGTCACCCCCTCCCCCATCTCACTTGTCCTTTGCATAACACTCATATATTAGGGTTGTAGCTTTTTATGGTTCTCCACTAAAACTCCTTGGTATGCCAAAGATAAATCTATATTAATAGAAGACTATAGATAACTAGTAGAGTTGAATAAAATATGCAAGGAGAGAAAGAAGGTTGACATGGTGTTTCCTATTGTCAAATTAGTGATTTCTCATGCAAATCTATATCAGATGCACTCAACATTGAAAGGGACCTAGTTAAGTATACTCTACATTTCTATGATTTCAACTTTCATTTTAATAGGAAAGACTTTGTAAGGAATAATCTAGAAGTAGGTCCTAGATTTCATCAGATTCTTGACCTATAATATTATTAGGTAAATTGTGCTAATGAGTATAAATTAAGGAGGTTTTGGATGAGGTTGTACTTAAGGAGAATAGAGATGCTTAATTTGAACTAGGATATCTGAGATATTAAGGATGATGAGTCAAAATTTAGTGGATACCATTTTTATCAATCATATAAATCCACTCAACATATTTTAACTATAGATTGGAGTATCAAAGAGATAGAAACTAATACGGAAAAGATTGGATTTTTCTTGAAGAGAACAAGAGAGTGGTTTCCCAAGAAGGTGGAAAGATATCATCCTTCTACTAGGTCACAAAGCAGTTAGCCTTAGGGAAAGAGTAGTCATCCTCCTATAAATTCAGGAATATTATGTTCTTTTGCATGTCAAGTACCATTAGGAATTAATGGTTGTGGAGATTATGTAGGTCCCCTAAAGGATATTTTCTATAAATAAAGTTTGGAGAAGATTCTCTTGACCTTCCTCAACAAGATAATGATCAAGAAATAGTTGTAGGAGAGGAAGAAATAATCAATGTCTTCACTTATCCATCTCATGCAAGCACTTATTCTTCTTCTCACATGTCTTATCCTAATAGAGAGGTATGTGAAACCCCTAGGACTGGTCCTACTTCATCCTCTATTCTAGAACATGAGAATTATACTAATTGCCCATTAAGGAGGACTTTTTTTGTGCTCCTTTAGTTCCAAATCAATTTCCACCTGTTCTACCTCCTTTTGATTGGAGTAGACATTGTCATGGAAAACAAAGATGGTTAGGGTGATTCTTCTGGAGAAAGTTCTTGTAGGCTAGTTAATCCAAAGGGGTATGTGTACGATCATCATGGAAAAAATAGGCCCTTAAGTGGCGATGAAAATTCAGAAAATCAAAGTTAGGCAACGCGACGTAAAAATTTGAATAAGTTATCTATATTATTTTCAAAATATGTAAGAATAGAATTTTTAGAAAATTGAATGTAGCTTCTAAACTACTAGGTTTATTTTTATTTTTAAATCTATTTGGTGAAAATTTAAAATTTCAATGCAGTAGTACTTAAATTTCAGGGAAAGAAAAGAAGTAGGTGTCTATCTGACCACTCTAACCACAATAAAATGATAATATTTTTTTATAATATTTTAGATATAAGTAGAGAAATCATGTCCCGATGTGATGGATCTTTTTTTGTAATTTTTTTTTAAGTAAATGATTGATTATGAATTTTTAATTACAACTTTAAAAAAATATAAAAACTCATATGTCTGACCACCTTAACTTGGTCAAAGCTTCATGAAATTAAATTTATTTTTTAAACCTATATTATGCAAAGCATAGAATGTGACACCATTTGAAAGATATAGATGTTTTTCAATCAGCCCATCAATCAGGACTTTAGTCATAATTCAAATAGAAAAAGAATAATAATTATTTATTAAATTGAAAGTAAAGTATAATTTATATTGGTAGAAAGATGAGAATCTCCTTTAAAAACCCTTTTCATTTCATCAATTTTCGGTTAAAAGAAAGTCATTAGCAACATGGACCATCATATCACTTACATATCGCCACTTTTTGGCCCATCATGATCCTGCACATACCCAAAGGACTCCTAGACATATGAAAATAAAAACCAAATCCAAGTTATACTACAAGATGATAGTACAATTAATATTTACGTGGAGGTTTCTCACCGTTTAGTGCAAAAAGAAGTTAATTAGGCTACAAAAATTTATTTCAATATCACTAGAGTAAAAACATGATCATCTAAAAGAGATGGAGACATGCATACTTTTCAAGTAATGAAAGCTTGGTTGGTGGAACAAACTGCTGAAGATAAAAAGAGAAAAGATGAATTTAAAATTCAAGTTATAGTTTTGATTGAAGTTTTGAAGCTTGTCTTTGACATCACTCATCAATCTATCACCCCAAATGAAGCCACATTTGATCCAATGTCAAGATTCGAGAAAGAAGTGGTAAGTAAGATACAAAATTACAAGATATTTGGAAAGGCTATAGGTGAATGGAATGAAAATATATTGCATAAAGGAGGTCAATTTATCTCAGATATACAAAGGTACATCATAATACATATAATTTTAACATGGAAGTAGAAAAGGAGATTTCCTTAGCTATAAATGAAGACATGATGTGGACCTACACGTTTGGTGAACTTAGGGGAATGATAAATCTAGGACCTGATAAATTGGTTAGTGAGAAAATTCTTCCCAATGTTGTTGATAGTCATTGTGTAATGTTTAAAAGAGTGTGGAATAGAAAATTTGTGTGGTTAATAAAATATTACAAGAATTTGGTGAGATATTAGCAAAGTGTAATATGATTAATGATGTGGTCTATAAGAATCTCTCTACGCTCGATCTGCGGTCTTTTGGAAAAGAGGCAAGTAGTAATGAGGATGCAATTTTTTTAAGGAGAATATTAAAAATATGATTGATGATATCATTCATACTCGAACTTATAGTGAAAAAATCTCTAGGAAATTTAGTGTGATCTATTTGGTCCTATTTCAATAAGTTGAGTGTGTTGCTTGTTATGAGAAGAGGGTCAAAGTAGGAAAAGAAAACAAGGCATTCTAGAAGCTCAAAGTTGGAAATGTCATATTCCTTAGCATAAAGAAATACCAAATGTCATAAAATATTTCCAAGATTTTTGAAAGAACACTGCCACATCATCAGACTAGTCAACTGAGGAACTTGTTAATAAAATTCCACTATCATGACGTTTCAATTGCTTTCTTTTTTTTATGGTTATTCAAAAAGACTTATTTTTTTGGGAAGATGTATTTAAAGTAGTCACTCATCCACTTGTATATTCTTGTAATTAAGATAAAGAAACTCTCTTGGAATTTTGGAACTTAATAATTTTAGTTTTAATATAGCATACTACATTGAAACCTTTATTTGCTGATGTGCATTTGGTTTTATGGAGATAATTTGGATATATTAAATATACGTGTTTAAGTTATTCTCATTTAGTTATTATATTCCTGTGCGAACATGTGATTTATTTATCTCTATAATTGGTTTCATTCTTTAGTTATATTGGATTGGAATTTTCTCACTTGTATGTTATGTGAAATATCTGAGTCTTTGAGCTAGTGATTATTATAGCTGAATTCTCATTGCATCTAGTATCAATTTTTTTTTCTAGTAATGGGTTTATGCACCTTTACTACTTTTAGGTTAAAATCTTATAGTTGATTTATTTTCAAATTTTTTATTGGGATTTTATTTAAATAATGAGAGGGGGTTGTACCTCTATAAAATTCAAAGAGAGATTATTCCTCGTAGAAAATATTTATCTTGAGTTATTTGAAGCAAATGAACCTTTTCAGGCTCTGAGTCAAGTTCATATTAATAAAACCCCAAGGTGTCAATTTTTTAGATAATAGTTTTTTGGAATTTCCACTAGGGACCTAGAAAAAAGATTATCTTAAGTTACCTTATCCAAATTTCATTGAAATTTCCATAATTCATCGTTGATTATTGAAAATAAACCAGAGGAGATAAAAATAAAGGTATTCCTGATCCTTCCTTTTAATACTTATAGAAAGATAAATTTCCTTATTATTATTTTCCTAAAAGAAGGATTAAATCTAGAATTCAACCTCCTTCTCCAACTTGATTGCCTCCTAATTTTTCTACTTGTCAAGCATTTATATTACATGGGACTGTTGCTCATTTGGTTGTCAGTTTTCCTCTCAATATGGCTAATCAATCACTAGTTCCATGGGGAGCTGCCATTGTCCCCTTGGCTTTTGGAACATAATTAAATGATCTACTGATGGATTCCCATAGGAATTTCTCCAAGTTCAGAGGTGATGGGAAAGTCTCCCCAGAAGAACACATAAATGCCTTCTTTATTGCTTGCGTTGTTCTTGGTGTGTAACATGAAGATGTGACATTCAAACTGTTCATAGAATATCTTGTAGATGCTACTACAAAATGGTTTTATCATCTACCAAATAATTCTATGAACAACTAGGATACTATGAAAACAAAGTTTGAAAATAGATTTAAGAGTGCAAATCATGACCTTACCCTACTTGGAAGAAAGATAAGGTAGTGAAACAACTTCCTACACTAATCTTGAGAGGAGAAAAATGAAATTTTGTATAGATCTTTAAAACTTACAAAAAATTAAACAAAAACAAACATAGATATCATGCATACTACAATACAATGATTAATGTGGGGAAAACCCTTTTGTGAGAAAAAACCAACACTCCAAAAGCCACCAAATATATTATTCAAAAATATCAAAGATTACAATATACTTGCAGAGTAAGCTTCTCACTACAGTATCATCAACTCAAGATCCCGAGGAAACATGACTACTATCAAACTCTTGTAACACATCACAATACATAGCCTTGATAAAAATAACTCTCAAAATAGGGTTTACTTCTAGGGTAAGTCAAGATAATAAAATTTTGACTGTCAAATCTAAGACATAATGATGAATGGTCCAGATTTACAATAATAAAATATAAATAAAAGTTAGGTTTCAGGGGCACTTCCCCTGAGCCTTGCTGGGGTGTGCTTCGCTAGACCCCTAGCTAGGGGGATGATCCCCCTAGACCCCTCATGAAGGTGGACCCCTCACACCTCTCGTCATCGTCGGATGAACAATACCTTTTGTATCAAAAATAACTTATGTAATTGCAAGGTTGAGACACATTTTACCAAAAATAGCACAATTAACTCATCCTTGAAGAAAGAGGCAAATGAACCTATGAGGGAACTCATGGCTAAGTTTAATAGGTTGAAAAATAGGATTGATGCTACTAAATGACCCTCAGATGAAATGTATAAGTGTTTGTTTATTAATGTGCAACATCCAGATATTAGTCTCCTCTTGAAGAGAGAATGAGTAGCCAACTTAGAATTCATGCAAACATTAGCTATCAAATTAGAGGATGATTTTACTACATTAGGAAAATGGAAGAGTAAAGTTCACTCGAATAAATTGTAGGACTCTACCTACTTAGAACCCATGATTCAAAGATTGGCCAATGGCATAATTTATTTGAAGAGATAGATTCCAAAGAATACTCAACCTTACTAAGATGTAACAAGGAAGTGAAATTTTTGACCTAGTAATAAAACTCTTCCTCTCCCCCTAATCCGAAAGGTTGGCAATATAAGCACCTCTAGTAGGAAATAAGAATAACATATATTCTTTCCATCTTACTTGAGAGGAAGAGTGCCTTGAAGTGAATGGGTATATACAAATAACCACTATGAAGGAGGTTATTGAAGAAGTTACATATGAAGATGACTCTTCTAATCGGTATGGAAACTTTTCAATTCGATATTTTGAATTTTAACCTGGTGATGATAAGGGGGAGATTTCTAGATCACTCTGTATGAGTGTATCTATGCTATTATGATTCAAATTCAACATAACACCAACTAGAAATGTACCCAAATTTATACTAAAATTTTACTTAGTAAAGCTAAAGTTACTTCTAAAAATTACAATACATCCCACAAACATCAAAGATTGATGGAAGATCTTCCAAATCCTTCAAGTCTCTCATCTATAGAGAATCCTATGAGATAATTTTATATAATTGAATTTTATAAGAATTCAAAGGTTCAAATTTCACAAGTAGAGTACTTAAGAATGAATCCCAAAGAGTTGGAGAGTTTGGTAGAATATGTTAAATATGAATTCTTGGAATATCATGTGGCTATAGATGGACAAATGGTTAATATTGAGGACCCTATGTCTAGTCTAGCTTCAAGTAGTAAGATCCCTACATCAAATCTTGTAGAAGAAAAACCTAACCCTTTCTATGTTTCCTTATTTTTCAATGGGTTTAGGCTAAGTAATTGTCTCATCGATTCAAGAACCTGAGATAACATTTTGCCAGCACAGATTGCTCGAGATTTGGGACTAAATTTGATGAAGAACTTCATAAATTTCTACTCAATGGAATCTAAATAGGTTCCTTTGGTAGGGCATATCAAGGATTCTCAAGTTGTGTGACACCCCTCCGTTTTGCTTTCTGGATTGGACAATGTGTCCTTGTTTTGTGTTGATTTGTGTTTTTAGATATTCAGATACTTTATCTTGCATGTGTATTTGAGTGTTATTCATTGAATGATAGACTATATTATGTGATGTGATTTGATTTATCTGATGCTTTAGTTTACATGCTTTAATTGGTGTAAAGATGTTAGTTTATATAACATGAGATTTTATTATGAGATTATTGAGTAAGATGAAAGTGTCAGTTATGATGATTGTATTGGTCAAGGGGATATATTTGCATCACTTTCTTGTGAGCGCCCTATGAATCTGATATTTCTTCTTCACGGTGTGTATTATATACTGTATGATGTTGGATACTATGTTTTTAGGTTTGCAGGTACATGACATCGACTCCACCTGGTTTCATAGGTCTGAGCATGTCGATCCAACAGTTAAGTTGAAGGGAGATAGTAGCTAGGTAACATGTGTCAAGTCTACACCCTAGCCTTAGTGTGTCGTCAGTCGTTTGTGTCGAGTTGTGGATTGCTTTGCTTTAATGTTATTTAATTCTGAAGGATTCTTGTTTTGGAAATTGATGTTTAGAATAATTGCATTAAATCATGTTGATGGTTATTTAATTAAAATTATATTTTGTTGATTGAAATTATTATTTAAATTAATTGATTAAATTTAATCTATTTAATTAATTAAATTTAATCCAAATGGATGAATTTAGTTATTAAATAATTTAATTAATTAATTAAATGTGATGCAAGAAAATTAAAAGAAAGAAAAGAACTAAATTTAAATTTGGAATTTAATTTCAATTTGTGGTAATGAAATTAGAAATTATAATTAAATGTTTATTTGAGAATTAAATTTGAATTAGAAGTTACTAAATTATATTGGGAAATTAAATGGAAATTAGTTTCAATTTTGGAAATTAATTTATTAGTTGGAATTAAATTAGAAATTGAAATTGAATTTAAAAAAAAGAAAAATTAGTCTTCAATTTTTGGAGTTAATTAATTATTATAATTTTTATCTGACATGCAAGATCAGATTTGGTTGTGAAAGATATTTGAAATTTTCATTTTAAATTGAAAATTATTTGAAATTGCATTTTGGAATTCAAAGTGTGTTTTCAAAAATGGAATTGGGATTAACATTGTAATTATCAATATTGCATGCAAAGGATCAGATTTTGTTTTAGGATATTTTTGATTTAGGACTCAATTGCATGCTTAATTAAGGAGAAGAGATTATTGAAAATTGATTCATTTTGAGAGAGGATTTTGGAAGGAGGATTTTGGGGAAAATTACACAAAGAAGGGTTTGAAGAAATTTTCGCTGTAGAATTGATTTGGAAAAATTATGTTGGAGTTTGGTTGTGTTTATGGATTGGTGGCTTGATTGGATTCATGGCACGGTTGAATAGAATTCGTGAGATCCTTGGAGGAGGTTTTGCTTCAGAAATCCATCTTTGCCTGTAGCTTCTTGAATCAGGTTTTCTTCTGTGTTTTTATTGTTCTTGATTGCTTTTAAAATAGTAGTGATTAAAGATTTGTTTGTTAAATCTGCTTTAGAAAAGAAATTTGGTTATTAGAAGAAAGGAATTAAATATATTTAAAGCTTTTATTTTGTGAAGATTCTTGAGTGAAAATTTGTGAAACCTCAGTAGAATTTAAATTATTTGAGGAAATCGATTGTTTTGTTATTGCAATCAACCCTAGAGGTTGAGAAATATAGTAGATTTGTTTTGGAAAATTTATAAACTCTGTAGAAAATCAAATTTATTTTGATAACACTCTGTAGAAATTAGGTGGAGAAACTTTGAGGATTTAGAAACTTATGGTTTTAATTTAGATCCTTTTTGTTTTATTGTTCTTCTATTGTATCATGAATTCAACGAAAATGATTTAAAAGAATTTGTTTTTGTTAAATCTGTGAAATTTGAGATTTTCTGAATGTTTTTTACAATTTTATCTATAGGTGAATATTTTTACAAAATTTCTCTAATTTATCTACTGTTGAAATTTGTTTATATATATATATATATATATAAAATAAATATATATACATATTCTATTTAAAAAAAATATTGTACTGTATATACTATTGTCGCCGTACAGCCGACGCATTACTGAGTTTTATTGAAAATTTTTGGCGAATATAAAAATAAAATAAAATTCGCAGTGTATGTATTTTATTTTTTTTGATGTACATTGGTGGGGGTGCGATGCACACCCCACCGCTCCCCATACATAGGAGGTTGCGGCTATCCAAAGATAACGCCCTCCACTATGTGGAGAGAGTGTTGCCTTTGGGCAACGCAACCCCAATTTGGAGGCCGCTGATTATTGAAAGTGGGGCGGTGCTTGGCTGCGGCCGACCCTTCCCCAAATGTAAGCAGAATTTTATTTAATGTTAGTACTTTGTCTTTTTGAAATCTGGGAATGGCGATTTCATCCGCCCGATATGTGTTGTTTTCACAAATTTTAAATAAAGTATATATATACAATATACTATATAGTATATATACATACATATACATAATGTATTTATATATATTATATAATATATATATATATATATATGTTATATGGAGCATATATATATATTTAAGGGTAAGTTTAATATTGTAATTTTAATTCAATTTGATGCATGCAATGTAGCATTGAGTGGAGGTTTAAAAGATATAGTTTGTATGCATGGATAAATTGTTAAGGAAAATGATATTCAAATATATTGAAGAATTGTAGAAGTATTTATATTTGAATGTTTGTTTAGTTAATGAGATTTATTTGGAAACAATATGAATGCAAGGTTAAATAGATAAGCCAAAACATATTTTTATATATAGAAGAAAATGCATGTTATAAATAGAAAATTGAAAAGACTATTTGTAATAGTTTTATGTTGTATTAAAGGGAAATTAAGGAATTGTTTATATTGATGAGGAAATTAATTACTTAAATTTAATTATTTTCTATTTGAGCAATTTATTTGTTGAGAATTTATATTTAATGGTTTGAATAAATGGATGCATGCAATAAGGATTTGGAAAGGGAAACTATTAGATGAAATTAACATAGTGTGTTGTTGGAAAACTAGAAGAAATGTAAGGTTTGGTTAGGAAATTGAAAAGAATTATTGTAGAGGATTCATGTTAGTTTTAAAAGAAAAAAATGGATTTGATTTAAATTATTTGAACTAATCTATCCTTTATTATAAATTAAAGGCACTTATTTAGTTATTTCAATTATTTTTGAAAGGGCAATAGTTTGTTTTATTGTGAGTGGAATTTGACAAGGGATATGGATTTAGTTTATCCAAAAATAGTAATTTCCCTGTGATTGCCTTAATGTTTTATTTTCTCTCTATTTGTAAAAGAGAAGTGAGTCTAATTGTTTGGGATGTCTAGTAATGAAAGAGGAAATATGGTTATATGATTAGTTCAGTTAATCTAGTTATTGTGCCTTTGACTTTGTCAACATATTCTAGTGAATGATTATGGATTTAAGGAATCTAAATATTAGATTTGATTAATGAATTGAAAGCTTTTGTGGCTATGTCGTCATGATGCATTTTGGGATATGGGATTATGTGTTAGTCCAAATTTGTAAGTCTTCCAGAGAATATTTGAGGATGAGGGTTGTCGATTTATTATGTCAACCAGTTGTTTTTCCCTTGGGTAGTGCATGGTGTCTTTTCAGTATTTACCCGATTTCCATGAGCGGGGATGTTTTGTACATCCTGTGAAAGGAGTGGACTATGTGATTTGTTTCCTCCAAGATGTTTGGAGTGAGTTCCTTTATTTGTTTCCTCCTTAAGTTGGAGTGGTGTGATGCCTAGATTGCATGCACTTGTGTTTCCATTGGTGGTTTGTTTGGGTATGTGTTCTCGAATAGAAGAGTGGATTTTGTTAGGGGCCAGAGCCCAAAGAGGTAAACCGGGTAACCTTCAGAGGTGATTTAATCAAGTGATAACTAAATTAATGTACTTAGAGGATTAGGATGCCTTCCACACTAATCAAGATAATCTAAGCCTCACTCATAGACACAAGGGCTCGTTTAGACTTGGGATGAGTGAGAAGGCCTGGAATGGCATAGTCATTTATCTTGTCAATATGAGAGGTATTTAATTCCGCATGAATGAGTATGAGTGCTGGGATTTGGTTGAGGCCGCCAAGATTTCTAGAGCCTATGAAGGATGCCCAAAGGAGATATTATGACTACTATGCGATGACACTCTATCTAGGACAACTATTATTATTTGTTTTATGTGTATGGTTCTCTGAACATACTTGATCTATCTTTATGTCTGGAAGCAATGTAATCTATGTCAGTGATCTGAATGTTGCACTTGTGTTGTACTAATGTTGAGCATTTATTTGATTATGTTAGTATGTGTCAGTATGAGTCTGCCTTTGGTTAGTGGTCGTAGATTCTTTTTCTATGTTACCTTGTTACTATCTCCTAGCATGGGGGATGGGCCTTCGGGTACCACTTGGTTGGGTGGAACATGCACCAAAACCATTGGGTCCCCCTTGATCTTCAGTACTTGGTGGAAAGATATTTTGATGGACAGCTCGCGGTTCTCATTGTTATTTCTTGCATTGTAATATTTCAATTTGTATAAGTTATTTTATCCCTCTTTTGTTATGAGGTGGAATTATGTAAGTGTAACACATTTATTCTATTGCCTCATTCTGGGAATGAGTGATGTAACTATTGGAGTAAATTGATTATGAGATTGCATCTTGGATGATAATCTTATTATGTTATGTGGTATCCTTATGATGTATGATGTTATTTCATAAAGTATATAATGCTATGGTTATATGTAATATTTTTGTGTGGGTTTAAGTAATCCTAACCTTGTAGCCTTAGAGGTTGTTAATTAGTAAGTGAATGTGTATGTTAAATGCACTTTAAAAAAAAAAAAAATTGGTTTGCTTAAGACGTTAATTGCAACTTCTTTTAAGGTTACTTGGCGGGGCATTACAAGTTGTGCTTGTGGCTCACCCTAATAAGAGACTCAAACTTACAATTTTGGTGGCAGATACCCCAAGTAGTTGTGGAAAGCTTCTGAGTATGATTTTTTGTAAGGATTTGTGAGGTGAGATGTAGTTATATTGGCCATATACTACTATTAATATAGGAAGTAAAAAGGTACGCTTGGACCGTGAACCAAAAGGTAAGTTTTTTGTGTTAAATTATTAAGAGCTTATATCAAAAATCCTTTATGACAAATCTAAATTTTGGAATTATGTGCTCCTCTCTTATCATGATAAAAATATAGAAGTTATTGGTCCAAACATATCTTCTGAATTATGGACAATGGAGTTCAATAAAAGTTGTTTTAGCTCTAGGTGAGGATCAGGTGTGGTTCTAATTGCTCCTATAAGAAAAATATTTTATTTCTCCTATGAGTTGGAATTTATACATACAAATAATACTGGTGAGTATGAAACCTTATTATTTGGACTATCTAACACCAAAGATAAATGAATTAAAATTCTCAAAGTCATAGGGGCCATTGAGTTGATAGTTAAACAGGTACATGAGGTTTTCACTATCAAGACATAAATATTTAGACATTATTAGAATAAGGTGTGGGACTCTATTGAATAATTTGATTCTTTCTCTATAGAATCCATACCTAGGGAATTAAAATCTAGGGATTATTCTTTATTGGTGGCTACATCCTTGTTGCTTCCCCAATCCGATTTCATGAAAAATACATATAGAATTGAGTTTATTTATAGGCCCAACATCCCTCATAATGTCCATTATTGGCAAGTATTCGAGAATGACAAGAAAATTCAAAAATTCTTATAGAATGCTGAAATATTTTCTTATACCTTCTTTGTGGGTAGTAGTAGGGTATGTGCAGGATCATCATAGAAAAAATAAGCCCTTAAGTGGTGATGAAAATTTAGAAAATCAGAGTTAGGCAACTTGATGTAAAAATTTGAATAAGTTATCTATATTATTTCAAAAATATGTTAGAATAGAATCTATAGAAAATTGAATTTAGTTTCTAAACTACTAGGTTTATTTATTTATTTTAAATCTATTTTGTGAAAATTTGAAATTTCAATGAGGTAGTACTTAAATTTCAGGGAAAAAATAAGAAGTAGGTGTCTATCTGACCACCCTAACCACAATAAAATGATAATATTTTTTATAATATTTTAGATATAAGAAGATGATTCATGTCCTAATGTGATGCATATTTTTTTATAATTTTTTTCCAAGTAAATAATTAATTATTAATTTTTTATTACAACTTTAAAAAAATATGAAAAATTGTGTGTTTGACCACCTTAACTTGGTCAAAACTTCATGAATTTTTATTTTTTTCAATCCTATAGTATGCCAAGCATAGAATGTAACACATGTTTCAGATTCAAAAAATGTGATATAGTTTGAAAGCTATAGATGTTTTCCAATCAGCCTATCAATCAGGACTTTAGTCGTAATTCAAATAGAAAATTAATAATAATTATTTATTAAATTCAAACTAAAGAATAATTTATATTGGCGGAAATATGAGAATTTCCTTTAAAAACCCTTTTCATTTCATCAATTTTGGGTAAAAAAAAATGTCGTCAGCCACATGGGCCATCATATCACTTACTTATTGCCACCTTTTTTGTTCATCATGATCCTGCACATACCCACTAATGATTGAAAAGAATTATGTCCAGATGAGCTACAAGACTTGGAGGATGGGATTGTGAAATTGAAAGGAAACAAGATTCCCAAGGATCTAGTTTCTTTAGAGGAATTTTTTGATTGACATGATTGGGTGATAAAAATAAAATTATTGAATCCATGAATAATGGAAGGGAGTATGCGATGAAAAATATCAGAGATGTTCGGTCCCCAAAATTGGTATATAGGGAAGTGTTTCACACCTAAGGAGAAAGAAATATTTTTGGCACTACTAATTAAATATATATAAGTTTTCAGTTGGTGCTATGATGACATTAAGAATTTCATGGGTGGAAAGTTCCAACATCACAAACCATTGAAGGAAGGTATAGTTTTTTTTAGACAAGATCATTATGAAATTATAACCCCAAGGTTACCGGTGTTATTTTAAGATAAATCAATAAGATGTTAAAATCTAGGAGCATATACCCAATCCATCATTCAACCTAGGTTGCTAACATAGTCCTAGTATAGAAGAAGAGTGAAGAAATAAGGATCTGTGTGGACTTCAGGAACCTCAATCAGGCATTCATGAAGGACAATTACCCACTCCCTATGATGGATCATATTTCCAAAATAGTAGCGGGGTTGGAAATGATGTTCATGCTTGAGAATTTCTTTGGATATAACAAAATTAGTGTTGTAGGGGAGGATCAACATAAAACAACATTCACCACTCCATGGGGAGCCTTTTCTTATAACCAAATTTTGTTTGGAATCATTAATGCTAAAGCCACCTTCTAGGGAGCAATGGATCTATCATTTGGTGATCTTACGAACAAAACTATTATTATCTATCTAGATGAGCTGACAATGTTTTCTAAAAGAAGGGAATATAATTTGAGGGATTTGAAGAGGGTTGTCTAAAGGTGTATAGAACATGGAATCTCTTTGAATCCTAATAATTCAATCTTTAGAGTCCCTAAAGGCAAGCTACTCAAGCATATAGTGTAAAAGGGGTGAATTATTGTATAGATCCAGAAATAGTTAAGGAAATCTTGTAGTTGAGTCTATATTCTAATAGGATCGAGGTCAAATATTTCTTTAGACAATTCAATTTCTTGAATAAACATTCCGCTTGGCTTCTCTGAAACCACCATACATATAGTGGATATGATGAAAGAAAAACAAAGTTTTTGATGGAATAAAACTTGAAAATAATCATTTAAAGAGATTAAGGAAGAAATCACTCATGCCCTAGTGTTTGTTCATCTTGATTTGAACAAATAATTCATTATTTATTGTTATGCTTCTAAACATACAACATCTACCATTCTACTACAAGTCAACAACCAAAACATACAAGAACCCATCACCTTAATGAGTGTACCTCTAAAGAAACATGAGCTTAGTTACTCCCAAATTGGGAAAAGTTCATTTTCTATGGTTAAAGCGATCAAATAGCTCTGTTTCTATATTCTACACTCTCATTCAAATATCTATGTACCAAACCCTATTGTCAAAAGTGTACTCACCCATCAAGATATTTTTTTCAATAGAAGAGGAAGATGGATAGCTAAGGTGTAGGAGTATAATATAAAAAATAAGCCCACCAAACTTGTCAAAATGAGGGTTCTATGTAAGTTGATGGCTAAAAATCAATCTCAAGAAGAAGATAAATATCTTCCCATGGTGTTGTTGGTTAGCCTTCAAGATTAATGGTTCTTAAACATTGCATATTACTTTACATATGGGGAATTCCCAAATAATTTTAATCCATACAAAAAGAGGAATACATTGTTCTTATTGGCTTGGGATATTTAAAGATTCAAATTATTTGGTGGAAATTTGTGAAAAGTACAAAAAACTCATAGGAAGACCTCAATTGGAAGAATTTCCATTAAGACATGTGGTCATTGATGAGCAATTTTAGCAATGGGGTTTCAATTTTATTGGGCCTATCATCCCTCAATCCAATGTTGGGAATACATATATTCTTACTACTATAGACTATTTCACAAAGTGGTTAGAATCCATTCTTGTCAAGAGAACGAATTTAGAGGTAGTTTGTGACTTCATGAAGTAAATTGTTTTAGTAAGATTTGGAGTACCCTACAAATTGGTCACTAATATTGCTACCAATTTTTTCTAGTGAGATAGCTCCTTTTTTCTATGAACATGGAGTCTCTTTATCTCACTCTTTAGATTATTACCCTCATGATAATGGCCAAGATGAATCCAATAATAAAATTCTAGTTAACATCATTAAGAAACCGGTAGATAAAAATCACAAAAATTGGCATGAGAAAGATTTTGAAGCATTTTGGGTAGAGAGGATAACTCCTAAGAAGGCTATAGATCTATATCCTTTTGATATAGTGTATGGGATAGGCTATCCTTTACCTCTTCTACTAGAATTGTC
The DNA here is from genome assembly GCA_007115665.2 of Sequoiadendron giganteum. Taxonomy (NCBI): domain Eukaryota; kingdom Viridiplantae; phylum Streptophyta; class Pinopsida; order Cupressales; family Cupressaceae; genus Sequoiadendron; species Sequoiadendron giganteum. The sequence continues at coordinate 432,286,426 of CM021100.1, forward strand.
TACTAACTAACTATAGACCACAATAGAAGATCATGAATTTTGAGATGCCTTGGAGAAAAGGATTATGTCTCTCAAGGATTAAGGAACAAAGGAGTAAAATGGTAGAAAAGATCACAATGCACCAAGCTAAAGTCAAGAAAAAATTTGATAGGAAGGATAGGCCTACAAAATTATGAGCAGAGATTTGGTATTGTTATGGGAAAAAAGAAGAGACTCTAAAGGTGCAAACAAGAAGCTCGATTCACTCTATAAATTTTCTTTCAAGGTAGCTCAAGAGTGCCACTTGAATACTTTCAAGCTTTCATACCTTGATAACACTCAATTTCCTATTCCTTAAAATGGGAAAGACCTCAAGTTATATCAAATTTGAGTCTCCATGTAAGTCCCCTTTGTAAATATTTAGTTTAGGTGTTTTTTCTTGTCTTTTGGTTGTTTGATAGTTCTTGCTATGTATTTTTTAATGGAAGTTGAAACTTTTACTGAATGGACAAGGAACTGGTCTACTTCACTAATTCTTGGGTTCCTTTTTCTAAGTTGTCAGCCATGGTCTCCTCGGGGTGGGCTAGTGTGGTGCTTGAGCTTCATGACATTTTTTAACCACCTCATGCAAATCTTTGATCTTGTATAAATCTAGCAGTTGTATTGGGCATTAACAGGTCGATCTTTTGGTGTAACGGTAGCCATCTTTCCAAAAATTGGTCAAAGCCAAAGTCATAGGTTTGAACCCCTCGCTTGTGTTGCCGAGGGAGGATTGTTGCAAGGTGTTTCACTTGGTCTCCTTGATGTGGGCCAGCATAGCACTTGAGCTTCGTGACATGGTGTAATAGCTTCTTGTGGATCTTGGATCTTCTATAAATCCAGTGGTTGTATCGAGCATTAATAGGTCAATCTTTTGGGGCAACTAGAACCATTTTTGCAAAATTACTTGATTCATCTTGGGTACTCCTTGTCCCTAATCAGAGGCAATTGTTACAAAAAAAATTGTTCCTTTAGAAAATTGTGTTCACTTACTCAAATTTTTCCCAAGTATGAATTTTTTTAGTCTTTCTTGTGGTTTTCAGAACTCCATCGGCCCTCACCTAGGTTGTTAAAACCTCATTTTTGTCTTAAATTTTAAAATTTATTACTTAGATTCATTGGTCTTTGTCAAGTTCATAGAGGTTTTTCGAAGTCCGAAATAGTTGGACCCAATTTTTGTAATTTTTTTCAAAGTTAAAGTTAAAGCATTTTAAAGTTTCATGGAGGTTTTGAACCCTTTGTTAGTCTTTGATGGAGTTTTCAAAACATGTTCCCTTTTTGTTTAGTACCATTGAAGGTTTTATTCTAAGGAGTGATTTACATAATACTTGAAGGATAAAGTGCTTTGGAATTTCATGATGGTTACGAAACCTCTGTCGATCGCTGATGAGGTTACAAGAACATTCCATTTTCCTAAAAAGGTGTTTCTTAACAATTCCTTTTTAAAATATTTAAATGGTGGTTGGAATTAAAGGTAGAATGAAGGGATACACTTGCTAAGCTCAACAAAATAATGTGTTAACTACCCATCCGCTCAAGCATTAATTATAGGATATTTTAAAGTGGTTAGAGATATTGACAAATACATATTTTAGTTGAGACAGGATAAAGGATTGGGATAAAATGTAGAGGTGAATTATCATGACTATTGGTTTCTAGAGCCAAGGAACCAATAAAGGTACTATTTTTTTTAATCCAAATAAGCTATAAATTGTTGGGAATTCTATTTTGAAGTGAAGAACTATATTTCCATTATTTTTCCTTGTGAATCATTCATATATCCTAGGATTTTGACCACAATAAAATATGCATATCAAGGCTACATATATGTTTCCAAGCTAACCAACAACAAGATAGGGCATTTGAGCTTAGACGATTTTTGAGAGAGAATCGACAATCCTAACCCTCCTCCTACTACATAGGTTAATTGAAAGTGGGTTACTACAAGCGGTCACTTTCCCTGTTGCAATTCAATGTCCAAATTTAATAGTGCAACTAATTAAACATTTTGACTATGACACATGAGAAGTTAGTACTAGTGACAATATATTGGTTGTAAGAGTCTAGAGAGATACTTTCACCTCATTCCTAAAAATCCCAGAGAGAACAATACTCGATTTTTTATTTCACTTTTTCATAAATTTATTTTTTTAAATAGAAAGGCTCTTGTAGGAACATAATTTCTAAAGAGTGGCTAACTGCACACATGAGGGGAAAATCCAAATTACACAGGAACCTAGATAGGAACCATTTTTTAAATGAGATTTTTGATAGTATCTTATTCCTACATAGGCTAAGGGGAATGAGAAGGCTAATGAATTCGAGGAACGGATATATTTCTTCATCCAACTTATATTGGGAGGGACTCAATTCTTGGACCGGGCTCAACTTATTAGTGACCAGGTACATCACATGATCATATATTTTTGACTTAATAGGTTCTTCTATACGTCTTCATACTTGATATATGCTATATTTCTATTACAAGACCTCAGTCAGGATTGATACCAAGTCTGTATCGATGAGACAAAGTCCCAATATTTGACTACTATGACAAGATATAATTGGGAAAGAATTAATTCCATAATAGGAGGATTATTGATACCTTTTCAATGAGAATAACTTATGAAATATAGGGGGATGTTGGCTTAAGGATTACTCTTGAATCCATTCAATTTATTTACAATTATGGGATCCATTTTGTACAATTCCAAATGTTCTCATATATTATCATTAGAGGTTTCGATGGTTCTCCACTAAAACTCCCTAGGTATGCGAAAGATAATTTGTATTAATAGAAGTCTACAAACAACAAGTAGATGTAAATAAAAGATGCCACAAAAGAAAGAAGGTCGACATATAGTTTCCTATTGGACTAGATGATTTCTCATGCAACTCTATGTTGGATGCACTCAACATTGAGAGGGACCTAGTTAAGTATACTTTAAATTTCTATGATGCTAGGTTTCCTTTTGATAGAAAAGACTTTGTATGGAGTAATATGCAACTAGGTCTTGGTTTTCATCACATTACTAACTTGGAGAATTATTGGGTCAATTTTGGTGATGAGTATGAAGTAAGGAGAAGGTGTTGGATGAGGTTGTCCTTAAGTAAAATACACATTTTCAATTTGAACAGGGATATATGAGATATTGAGGATGATGAGTCAAATTTTGTGGATCCCATTTTTATCAAGCATGTTTCCACTCAACCTATTGTAACTATGGATTGAAGTATCAAATAGATAGAAATAATTGAGGCAAATATCATAGTTTTCTTGAATAAAATAGGAGATTAGGTTTCCAAGAACAACATAGAAAGACAACATACTCCTACTAGGTCAAAAACCACTCACCCTTAGGGAGAGAGTAGCCAACCTCATATGACCTCAAGAACACCATTTTCCTCTACACATTAGGTACCATTAGGAGGTCAGGGTGGTGGAGATGATGAACCCCCTAAAGGAGATTTACTAGAAAGAATGTATCGAGAAGAGGCTCTTGACATTCCTCAACCAAAAAATGGTGAAGAAATAGTCATAGGAGTGGAAGAAAAAATAAATCTCTCTACTTATCCAACTCATGTAAGCAATTATTCTTCTCACAGATATTCTCCTAATAGAGAGGTGTGTGAATCCCCTAGGACTGGTCCTACTTTGTCCTCTTCTCTAAAACATGAGTGTTCTACTACTACCCCATTAAGCATGACTTTATTTGGCTCCTCTAGTTCCAAATCAATTATCACCCCTTCTAAATCCTCTTGGTTGGAGAAGAGATTATCAAGGAAGAGGAATATGGTTCAATGAAGTCTTTCGAAGAAAGATCTTATAGTTCAGTTAATCTAAAGGACTCCTAAATGTGAGAAACTAAAAACCATATCCAGAATACAAGAATATGACAGCACATGTAATATTTGTGTGGAGGTAACTCACCCTTTAGTGGAAAAATAATTTAATTAGGATATGACTAGTGATTTAAAAATCACCAAAGTAAACCTAGGTCCATTTACAAGGGATGGAGATGAGCATTATTTTCAAGTAATGACAACTAGGTTAGTGGAATGGAATACTAAAGGAAAAAAGAGAAAAGATAAATTGAAAGGTCAACTCAGAGTTTTGACTGAATGTATGAAGTTTTCCTTTGGCATCACTCCTCAACCTATCACCCAAATTGAAGCTTTATTTGATCCAATTTTGACAGTCAAGAAAGAAGGGGCTAAGTAAGATACAAATCTAAAAGATATTTGGAAAGGCTTTAGGTGAATGGACTTGAAACATCTTGAATAAAGGAGATCAATTTATCTCAAATAAATAATCAAAAGGTTCATTAGAATGTATATACTTTCAACATAGAAGTAAAAAAGGACATTCCCTGAACTAAAAGTGAATAAACAGTGTGGATGAATACCTAATGTGAACTCGGGAGAATGATAAATCTGGGACCTAAGAAACTGGTTAGTGAAAAAATTCTTCCCAATGTTGTTGATAGTCATTGTGTAATGTAGAAAAGAATGTGGAATTGAACATCTTTGTGGTTAAGCAAATATTACAAGGTTTTGGTAAGATATTAACAGAGTGTACTATAATTATTGATGACGTCGGCAAGAATTTCTCTACACTCATTCTACAATCTTTGAGAAAAGAGGGAAGTAGTGACGAGGATGTAAAAGTTTAGAAGATGAATCTTAAAAATATGATTAATGAGATCATTAATACTCATCCATTCAATGAAAAAATCCTTAGGAAATTTACTGAGGTCAATTTGGTCCTATTTCAAGTGGCTGAGCATGCAACTTCTTATGAGAAGAGGCTCAAAGCAAGATGAGACAACAAGGTAGTCTAGAAGCTTCGGGTTGGACATTTCACTATTCCTTCACATAAATTAATACCAACTGTCATAAAATATTTCCAATATTTTGGAAAGAAGACTACCACATGATCAGCCCAATCAATTGAGGAGGCTATTAAAATAGTGCCACCATCATGACCTTTCATTTTCTTTCTTTATTTTAAGGTTATTTGAAAAGACTAATTTTTTGGGTAGCTATCTTCAAGGAAGCGGTTACTCATCTAGTTATATATGCTTGTCATTAAGACATAGAAACTCTCTTGGCATTTTGAAACTAAGCATTTTTATTTTCTATATAGCATACTAAATTGAAACCTTTATTTGTCTGTGTGTGTTTGATTTTATGGAGATAATTTGGATATATTAAATCTACACATTTAAGTTATTATAATTCAATTATTATATTCTTGTGCGAACATGTAACTGTTTTATCACTATAATTGATTTAATTCTTCAATTATATTGGATTGGAATTTACTTACTTGTATCTTATGTGCTATATTCTTGTCTTTGTGCTAGTGATTGGGATATCTCAATTCTCATTACATCTGGTATCAAAAAACTTTATGGTATTGGGTTTACCAACCTTTACTCCTTTTAGGTTAAAATCTTATAGATGATTTATTTTTGAAGTTTTTCTTGGGATTTTATTGAAAATATGAGATGGATTTGTACCTCTATAAAATTAAGAGAGATATTATTGCTCACAACAATAGTTATCTCAAGTTGTTGGAAGCAATTAAACCTTTTTGGGCTATAATTCAATTTCATATTAATAAAACCTCAAGGTGCCAATCTATTAGCCAACACCTTCCAATGATAATAATATTAATTCTCATAAATCACCTATGATTGCACTCTTTGGTGATGTTTGGGTTTCATTATATTTAACATCTTCTTTCATGAGGGAGTATAAAATCTCATCATGAAATCTTCAAAAACTGAAGGTTGTTAAAGTGGCATCCACCAAATATTTTCCTTCCTCTTCTCAATCACCTAATATCAACACTATGAATCCTCCTAACAACACTACTTAATTTAATGATTCTTCACCTTTGAATCCATATTTTTGTGTTCATTTGGGTTCATTATCTCTTACACTCACCTTTGTGGGAGAGTACAAAATATCACAAACTTTAAACCTATTGAATCTTATGTTTCATTTTCCCAATATTTTGAACAACTCAAATCTACTGTAAAAAATCCTTATACATCAAAAAATTCTGAAAAATAATAATCCCGTGATGGAAATTGTGTGAAATGAAGAAAATAGGTGCTCCACCTTTTGGGAGGTGGAACAAAAACTAGGTGTTTAGGGACCTAGACCAATTTTCTTCAAGTTTCATTCAAGGAAACCCTAGAGATCTCAATCCAAGGATAGAATGTGGGGAAGAGATCTACTAGAAGGATTTCCTAGGGTGTGAAATTATAGACTAAAGAGGGGTTCACCACCAAGCTAGGGATTGGAAAGAAAATAAATGAATGTAACATGAAAAACCTAACTAAATGACCTAGGCAATGAAACTAGAATATAAAATAATAAAATGATAATGATCAGAGGTGCACCTGGAAGAGAGATGAGGTCAAAATAGGCTCCAAAACCTTGAAATCATGTTGTTTGATGCCTACTGAGACTCATATGCAAGTCTAGGTGATTTAGTTCTAGAGTAGGGTTTATGTGCCAAAATTGGAATCTCACAGGGACATATCTAAATCTCCTAAAACCTAGAAAATAATAGTATTGTAGATACCTAAAATTGGTCTAGGCCTACGGAAACCACATTTGACATAATTTTATATTATCCATGGTCATGATTAGATAATATTAATTATTTAATTAACCTTTCTAACACATATTTCCTCTATTAATTAAATATCCCTTTTTAATTAATTCATTAATTTATAAATAACCTTTATTCACCTTGATTAATTAAATAAATGATATTTGTTTAATTATGTCCCTAACTAATTAATTCTTCCTTCTTAATTAAATGTGTATTATTTAATTAAACCCCCTTTATTTATCAATTACATAATTTATTATTTAATTACCCCTTTATCATACTTTTTCAACTATAATTAAATATATTTATTTAATTATTCATTTAACCCCTTTTTCAACTAAAATTAAATATTTATTATTTAATTATTCAATTCCACCCTTTTTGAAAGTTAAATTAAATAAATTATCTTTATTTATTTAATTAAATCTTCTATTTTCGAATGTTGAATTAAATTAACACTTAATTCACATATTATTTCATTTATGTCACATTGCTCTATCAATCAGTTGTCTAATCATCCACTTACCTTCTGACTTGAGATCTATTTTTAGTTCTCTAGTTATCTATGAATTCAATCGCTGATCATCTTTGCACGAAGACTCTCTGTCACAACTAGTCGATTAACTAGTTCTAACTTATATGCATGTATGCATCTATTAATTAAATATCTTTTATTTAATTAATTAATTTAATTATGCATTTGAATTCCTCATCTTCGAGTTCTAACTTTGTCTTTAACATTCAAAGTCTATTTCTTCTATTTTCAAAGATTCTTAACTGAAGATTAAGATCTTCTTCTATTTTTAATCTTTCCTGACTCATGTTCTAACTCACGTTCTATTTGAGACAGAACTCACATTACATGGCATTCATCAATCTCGTCCATCGATCTCTCTTTCAATCTGAGTCGATCGTTCAAAAACCCAAAATCTATAAAATGGCCTGTCATAATCATTATTCGTCCTCTCCCAAAATCATTATACATTTTTGAGAAGAAACAATCTTCAATATTTTGCTTAGACATTCAACACAGCTATACTTGCATTCGAACACATAAATCTGAGGGAAAGAATACTCAAAAGGAAAAATGGAGAAGAGTAGTGGAGATAATTTGAAGGAATGAACGCATATTCAGTGAGATCAATTTAGTTTGTTTAGTTTTTATCATGTTTTCATATTCGTTCTTTATTGTTAGAATTTAGATTAATTTTGATTTAGATTAGGATTAACATTGTTCATTCTAGTTGCAGATCTTATCACCGATTTATTCTAATGTTACATTATCAAGAGCTTCCACGAAAAAAATCAGATTTTTAAGAGATGTTTTGAATTTTTTATAATTTTTTTGTTTTTTTTCATAAAAAATCAATTTTGAGAGAAAATTGTCGACTATTTTGGATATGTTTAAATTTATGGAAAGAAATTTGAATTTTAATAGGGGTCTATTATTTATGTTTTAAATTTGGATGAAAAATTATTAGTCAAACAATAGATCTTTGAAAATTACCCTTTCACAAATATTTGCTTGAATCTCACAAACAATTTCTGATCTATTCAGGAAATTTTTTATGCAGATTTGGAATTATGTTGGGCACCTTCAGTGAAAAAATCAGATTTTTTCAATCTGTTTTAAATTTTTAATAATTTTATTATGATTTTTCATAAACAATTAATTTCAGGTGTAAAACATACAATCTTTCAAATTTATTTACATTTTTGGAAAGCTCTTGAAATTTTAGTATGGGTCTATTCTCTATAAATTTATTTTTATTGTCAAAAATATTTACAAAAATCAGATTTGTCTTGACTAGCTATTAGGGTTTTGGCTTTGTTCGGTTTGTGAATGTGCAGAAAAAAGAAAAAAAAAACACTTCAAAGCACATGTTGGATCAAGTGGACAAAAAAAAATTGGAGCTAAATAAATTCTAGGGGAATAACATAGTGTTTGCAAGATGAAGCTTTGAAGACAATTACAACCAAAGACAATTTTCTACAGGATGAAAGCTAAAGAACAATGAACTACTGATAAATTTGCATGCAGGACCTAATGCCTTCGTGTTGATTTATTTATTTAAGATATATTTTATTTGGTAGATAGATAATCATCATGTGGGATTAACAGGAATTTTGTGATTGATAGATAGCAAATTGTCATTTGGATAAAAAAGAATCACTGTCTTCTTTGTTTGGTGCTTTGCACATATCTGTAACCCTTACGATTCAGTAATCGAAGTATCCTCTCCCATTGCATAGTCATGTGATCCTGGGTGTAAGAGAAATAGTTAATGACTCTAGAAATTGGGCCTGTCTTGGTGGGAAAAAGTACTCACCCCAAGATGACTAAGACTGGTAGCACGCTAAACCCAAGCGACTTCCAGCCAGTATAGAAAAGTGGATTCTTGGGGAAAGCCCAAGAATCACATGCACTATTCTGATGAGATGGAAAAAAATGGACTCTCGCCGATGTTGGATAGTGTCCCATGAACGAAATGCCCTTATTAAACACCTTGTTGTATAATTACCAAAATCCTATCTATTTGTTGTTGCAACAGGTGCATAACCTATGAAGCCGTCTTACAAATTTATAGTTCTTGTGTTGAGGTGACATGTATGCCATGGGAGTTTCATGGGTATAGTAGCTTGGATGCCCCGTATAAGTGAGTGTCATGGAGGGGAGCCAATGGGCTCAAGCTACTAGTCATCCACCTTGAATGTGCGTACCTGGAAAAATCCAAGTAAGAATTTAGCAAGTAATGTCCAAAAAGCCTAGGTTGTAATTGTTTTTGAGTCTTAACAGTCCTTTCATCACAAAAACTGAAATATATTGATTGTTGTGTTTTCTCTTTGTTGTATTCATCAAAAACTTGATCAAACAAACAAAGTCAGTCAACAACTTTCGAGAAAAATTAAATTATCAGAAAACCAAGTCGCATTTGTCAGTTAAATCACCACATGTGTCATAGAGAGTCGCATCTGTTAGGGGAAATGCCACATCTGTCTGTCAAAACATTCACTTTTCACAGACTGCATATCACGAGTTGCAACTATTACATTCTGAGTCACATGTGTGCATGCACATCACATTTGTCATTTTTTCAACTGCATGTGTCCTGGTAAATCGCATCTATCAATTTTTGAACCATAGGTGCTTTGGTAAACTACTTCTGTCAGTTGTTAAACCACATGTGTGTTAGGAAAACACATATTTTAGAGGAAAAATTGCTACTGTTAGGTGAACCGCATGTTCTTATCAACAGAAAACATCAAAAACCATGAGCTGAGTCTGAAACATCATTGCCACTATTTTCTTTAGGTTTTAATGATCAACCTTAGATCAAAAACTGGAAAAATTTGCTCAAAAACCTTGCATCATTAGGTGTCCTATACGTCTTAGTCATAGTCATCCTAATTTTCATGCATATAGGTACTCCCTAGGAAACTACATATCACATAATACATAACTTTCCTCGTCTTTGGATACATTCATGTTTCGGTTTGTCACAATCATTGAACCTAGTCACTTTAGTCCTTTTGTGAATCTTTCGAGCTCAATAGTCTAGTTTGGGAAATTCATCTTGTCAACTATCCTTGTCCTACAATTAGGTTCCTTGATTAAACACAAATCCTTGCATGCATTTATTCCATAGTGGTAGGTTATACCCACCTTAGACTCATTTATCGTCTTAGTTTACTCAACATTTTCAATATTGTACATCCTAGAGCATGTCATTCTAGTATACGTCATTGTTGTAACATCTATCATATTTAGAAAATCCAAAAAAAACATAGACTAGAAATCATATCATTTAGAGACATAATTCCATATCATTTGCATTACCATCCATCACCATTTCTTTCGTTGACCTTGATATTCTTGCTAGTCAAGTTGAATACCAATTACTTTGCATGGGTTAATACCAACAAGCAATAGACTTCAAAAGAAAATTTATCAAATCCAAATGCCAATCAACCTCAACCCATGGTCAACTACCCACATATCCATCTTATCAACAACCCATAAACTCTAGTCTTCCATCCATCCACCCTCATTATCAATATTCCCCTAACACCATTCATGACACTAAGTCACAACAAAATTTCATTAGTCATACCCACCTTAACCTTGACAAGGGAAATCAGTGATCCATCAATCCAGTCCAAGTCTCCACATCATATCCTAGTCCTTCATCTTATCCTAATCCTTTACCCATGTCCTATTCTAGTCCTTCATCTCATTTTAATCCTCCATTCACGTCATATCCTAGTCCTCCATCCACGTCATATCCTGGTCCTCCATCCACGCCATATCCTGGTCATGCATTCATGTCCCATCCTAGTCCATCATCCACTAATCCATTCCTACTCACTCCATCCCAACCTACATTTAGTCATTAGAATGCATTTATTCATGGTCTCCAAAATCACATCCTGTTGCCTACACTTGAGGATACATGTCAAAAAGAAATTCCAAAGCATGACATCATGGCTTCACCTTCATGTTAGGATCAACGAAGTCCATCCCATGACCCTATCTTTAGGTCTATTCAAGAAGTTCTCCTAGAAAATCATGGCATTCCAAATACACCTATCCTTAGTCAAGAGTCCATCCACAACCATGTCATCCAAGATAACCCCATCTTTGACCAAGACCCTACCATTCATCCAGAAGTCCAAAATGATCCAATCCTTGACCTCTATGCCATTCATGATGAAACACTTTAAGATGATTCCATCCAAACTTCAAGTATTGACACTTCCACAAGGGAGACACTTGCCTCCATGGGACACATATATGAACTACCACTAGAACAAGATTCTTCTAGCATGGACATATTTTCAAATGATCAAGCTATAGCTAAATTCACTAGACTCCATGACAATGACCATAAGGAGAATTTCAACATCGACATGGAAGCACCGATATCTTTTGAAGAACAGTCAGAATCTAATTTTTCAAAAAGTCAAACCAAAGATGTTAATCAGAAATATATCCAACATGTTAACAAAGCTACAACATCTTATCAGATAGGATCATCTATATTTATCAGAGCAGGATTTCTTGCAGAAGAAAAGATTCCATGTAACAGTGTCTACATACACAATGATGGGCTAACATCTTGTTTTCAAAACAAAAAATACCCCATTCCAAACAGAATCTATCAGAACATGCAGTATCAAGGCAAAGGACTAGGCCTACATGAGCAAGGAATTTGAGAACCAGTACAACTTCAAGAAAATCCTTAACATCAAGGTCTTGGTTATTCATCAATCAGAGAATCAATGATGTTAGTGATACCTCCTCGATATTGGGGGCAACTTTATCTGATATAAACATCAAAATGGGGGCCATGAGTAGTTCTTACCATAAGATTTATGCCAAAACTCCTTCCATCCACACCATAAACCATCATTCCAACATGAATAAACCTTACATTTGGAACTAGCAAAAAGAAAATAATTATTACAAATCCAAAGTTCAAAATCAAATGTCAAAGACCATCAAAGAAATAAAAAATCTGAGTGGACAAATGAAGTTAAAATGGATCCGAAAGACAAATGGATCAAGTAAAGAAAATATTTCAAATCCAAAAGTCAATAAAAATGTGGAGCCAGAAGAAAAGAGGACTCCCACATATAATAAATGTCCACCTCCTTCAAAATGGTCATCAAATAAGACATATAAAAGTGTTGGTTCCAAACGCTATCCCAATCAAATTCAAAACACCATCATCCAACATCTCAAGTTTGGAAAATAAAAAGTGATTCATCTAAAATTCTAAACAATCCCCCTACATCTACCATCATCCGTCATGATTCAACATCTCATCTAAATTCCAAATATCCCATGTCACAAATCCATCGCATCTTGGCAGAAACTCTTTATTGTAAGGACTCTCATGGCACTCTATCACGATGTGTGTATTTTCATAAGGCCAAATATAGTATCGAAAGGGATCACAATGAAATCAATCAATTGTATGCAAGTGCTATGATCCTAACAAGACAACTACTTCATAAAGGTCATTATTGGCATATCATAGCTCTAGTCTCTACATCAGCACCATCAATCGATTCAACACAATCAGTGATCATCTAAAGTATCGAGACAATCTTGAAAAAATTGTTACCTTGATGAAAAATTGGCAAATAGGCGTCATGGTGACACCACAAAAAGAAAAAAAATGACAAAAAAAGTAAAGAGAAAAAAATTCGTCCAACAGTGAAAACTTGGCAAACAGGCGTTTTGGATAAGTACTATGATGAAAACTTGGCAAACAGGCATCATGTGTAAAATAAATTACCTATGTGGATCATTACACTTGGGGGCAATTCATCTCATCTCCCATTCCCTTCACATGACATTTCCTATGAAATTTCCATCTATCCATATAAACCCTATCACTTTCCATCCATTTTCACATCGACTTTGATCTTGATAAGGACTACAATACAAAAAAAGGTCATGCTTTGGAAATTTTTTGACATGTCTATCTTTTGGTCATACCTTATTCATTAAAAATCATGGCATTACCTTCATAGCCTCCTTTTTACTATGCGACATCATCCTTGCAGACCATATGATAATTATCTAGTCCAAGCCATCCATTGTCCTTTTATACCTATCATCCATCTTGGTTTTCCTTGTCTATGATCTAAATATCCCTCTTCATCCCATCTAGTCCTCATCAAGTCATTCCAAATGCAAAAATATGGCAACCTAGCGCATCATCCAAAACATTCCTTGACTTTGACCGTGGCCTTGCTATAGACTATTATCCTCTTGTCATATTGTTGTCATCTTCATGCTGTTCCGGGATGTGTCCTTCCCACGTCAAACAACATTGTTGTCATCATCACTTGTCAATTGGTATTCAGCTTGGCTAGTAGAAAAATCATGCTTTTCCTTGGATTCATGTGTGTCAGCATCATTCACATGCATTTGTCATGATTTTCATTAAATATCAAAAAGTCATAAAAAAAATCAGAAAATGTCCTGAAAAAATCCAAAAAAATTCAAAAAATAGAAAATCCCAAAAATAGAGTCAATTCAATCATGTCAAGTTAGTCATGTCAAGTCAATCACGTCAAGTCGGTCATGTTAAGTGAGTCATAGACATAGTCGAACTATGTTGCCTCTGGGACTGGGACGTAGGCAAGGTCATCAATCGAGGTGCCCCCGAGGCATTAGGTCTATTAGTCTAAGTTTTTCATGTATCACACACATTAAAATAATGACACTTTGTATATTCAAAGTCATTGGTCGTATCGAACTACGAGGTCTCTGTGTGTACAACATAGGCAAGGCTAATCAGTTGATGAACTCTCGAGACCACACTAGGTCAGTCCAATAGGATTCATTCACATTCAATTTACTATCTCACACATTGCATATCATTCACTTAGATGCATGTATTTAGCCACATTAGGTCAATAATTTAGGGTATCATCTCATGTCATACACTATCAATACACGCACATAGTTTATCAGTCAAGGAATCAAAGCAATTCATGCATTAACAAGAAAAAATGTCTCAAATTGTCATCAAGTCAATATCATACACATTGTCAAAGTGATCAACCTATGTCTTAGCAAGATATATCTTTCTTGTTAACAAACGTCATCGAATTGTCATCGTCTCATGTGGCTTGTCACTTCAACATCATCAAACTCCAACGTCTTATACGGCATGTGTCTTATTGAAATGAGGCTTTATCATGCCTTATACAGAAGTCACCGAGTCAAAACCAGACTCAACGTCTTATGCGGTATGTGTCATTCTCTCACATTACGCTATGTCAAACATCAATGATCAAACAATCCCACAAGATCCAATTTTGGTGAATACATTTATTTGGCTTTATGACTTTATATCTTATTTTGTCTTATCTTTTTATCGATTTGTGCAAGATCTTGTTACTAGATTTCTCAAGGATGTCCCTTGAAGGATTTAGAGAAGCAACGATGTCACAGGACTCTTTTTTTTCTTTGGCTACTATCTTTCAACTGTCTTTTTAACATTGGTTTTTGAGTCATGTTACTAGTTTCCTCAAGGATGTCCTATCAAGGATTTAGAGGAGAAATTACGTCTCATGACCTGTCTGTTATTTGTCTTTTGTCTATGGTTTGTCTTGACCAAACGACTAGGGCATCTTGTTCTTAGTCTGAGTTAAGACACTCCTTGTCTACAACTCTCTATTTTTCATAGGTGGATAACTTTGTAGACTATGATCTATCTCATATCATAGTGTGTACTGTCCATCTATGTCATGTCCCACCCAATTATGATAACAAGCAAGTATAGCGTATTTTGAAATATATCGAAGATTATATGTTTTTCTCAATCAATCAAACCTAATTGTTTCTTACTAACATTCTAAAATGATCCATGCTAACATTTCTTCTTTTCTACATCTTCACCACCATTATCTATCCATTTCAATAGCACATTCATGTTCTTTGAACCCGCCTATCCTCTCGAGGGGGCATACCACTACCTCCTCATCCTTCTCATCTTTCACTGGGGCATACCTTACCCTGTTTCATGTTGAGGCACGACTGAGGCATATTTTTTTTGACACAACATCCTACCAACATTGTATCAAACAGAGGCAAACTGTAGATACCTAAAATTGGTCTAGGCCTGCGAACACCACATTTGAAATAATTTTATATTTTTCGTGGTCATGATTAAATAATGTTAATTATTTAATTAACCTTTCTAACACATATTTCCTCTATTAATTAAATATCCCTTTTTAATTAATTCATTAATTCATAAATAACCTTTATTCACCTTGATTAGTTAAATAAATCATATTTGTTTAATTATGTCCCTAATGAATTAATTCTTCCTTCCTAATTAAATATGTATTATTTAATTAAACCCCCTTTATTTATCAATTAAATAATTTATTATTTAATTACACCTTTATCATACTTTTTCAAATATAATTAAATATCTTTATTTAATTATTCATTTAACCCCTTTTTCAACTATAATTAAATATTTATTATTTAATTATTCAATTCCACCCTTTTTGAAAGTTAAATTAAATAAATTATCTTTATGTATTTAATTAAATCTTCTATTTTCGAATGTTGAATTAAATTAACACTTAATTCACATTTAATTCATTTATGTCACATTCCTCTATCAATCAGTTATCTAATCATCCACTTACCTTCTGACTTGAGATCTATTTTTAGTTCTCTAGTTATCTCTGAATTCAACTGATGATCATCTCTGCAGGAAGACTCTCCATCACAACTAGTCGATTAACTAGTTCTAACTTATATGCATGTATGCATCTATTAATTAAATATCTTTTATTTAATTAATTAATTTAATTATGGATTTGAATTCCTCATCTTTGAGTTCTGACTTTGTCTTTAACATTCAAAGTCCATTTCTTCTATTTTCGAAGATTCTTAACTGAAGATTAAGATCTTCTTCTATTTTTAGTCTTTCCTGACTCATGTTCTAACTCACGTTCTATCTGAGACAAAACTCAGATTGCATGGCATTCATCAATCTCGTCCATCAATCTCTCTTTCAATCTGAGCCGATCGTTCGAAAACCCAAAATCCATAAAATGGCCTGTCATAATCATTATTCCTCCTCTCCCAAAATCATTATACATTTTTGAGAAGAAACAATCTTCAATATTTTTCTTAGACATTCAACACAACTATACTTGCATTCAAACATAGAAATCTGAGGGCAAGAATACTGAAAAGGAAAAATGGAGAAGAGCAATGATGATAATTCGAAGGAATGAAAGCATATTCCATGAGATCAATTCAGTTTGTTTAGTTTTTATCATGTTTTCATATTTGTTCTTTATTGTTAGATTTTCGATTAATTTTGATTTAGATTAGGATTAATATTGTTTGTTCTAGTTGCAAATCTTATCACAGATTTATTCTAATGTTACAAGTACTAGCAATCATACACCACAAGTGGTGATTTAGTCCCAGTATTAGGGTTTGGCTAAAATTTTAGTATTCTCTAGAGATTTCCTAAAACTTATCTCCTGCCAAATCTTTGGATCTGATACTTTCTATTATGGCCTTTAGATGACTTTTCCTCATCTGTTAAGTGAGGAGATAACTCTAAAAACTTCCTTTAATCTTGTAACCTAGTCTTCAAAGATCCTTCAAGCTCGAAGACACCTAGATCTGGGATCACACATGTAGAGAGAGAAAAACTTGTTGATTGTTAGGGAATATGGGTTTGTCTATGTCAAACCCTATTTAGGTAATTAAACCTTATGCTGAAAAAATGAAATATGAACATGAAACATGAAAAATGATACCTTGAATGATGTATTGAGATGTAAATAAGTAATCTAACATGAAGTGGCCATGTAGAATGCAGATCTTGATCTTGAATTAGAAGTAGAACAATGCTTAATCTTGGATCTTGCATGATACATCATAACACTTGATTAGAAACATGGTTTATTTTTTAAGACCTTTACATGATAATGGATATTGAATTGGTGCAACAAATGATGAAGAAATCTACCCTTGAATACCTTAGAAATGCTCTTGAATACTTTGAAACTCTCATGAAGTCTTAGTATTCTTAACTCTTAATTTCCTAGGATTATATCATGATAGCTTAGGTGAAATAATGATTTGAAACCTTGTTTGTATAGGCATTCCATCTAAATTACCATTTACTAGATCCCAAATGATGACATTCATGAAAATTCAACTCAAAACCTTGATTTCCCACTCAAAACTCTAAAATGGGCCAAATGGGACTCATACACCACTTGTGGCATATAGGTACCATCTGGGTAGGACTCATATTCCCAAGGTGGCATATGGGTCCCACCAAGCCTTTTTGGATGGAGGAAATATCAAGGAGTTGAGATTTTAAAGGTATTTGTCAATTATGTTAGGATCTCGATTGAAATAAGCCTTGAGATGCATTATAATGGGTCTTAGGGGTCTATTGATGATGATATGAATGTCATAAATGCAATACATCCCAAAACGTAATGTGAAGGTGTAAATAAATACACTTTTCAACATTAAATTAAGGAAAAATTAGTTCTATTTAGCTTAAAAGGGCCCTAAACCTAATGTGAAGGTGTCAAAAACATTACAACACTAGATCAAGGCAACATTAGGTCCATGTTAATTCCAATAATTCTCTAACTAAGTGTGAAATATAGAGGGATAAATTTTTCTACACTACATTTTTCCCTCACTTTAATGAGAGGAGGAACTTTCTTCAAACTCACACTAAAGTAGACATTCAAGAGGGGTCCATGTGTACCAATGTAGATAGTCTAGGATGAAAAATATCAAGTGGGTGGTTAAGCCCCCAGGATCCAAGATTTTATGTAAAACCAACATAAGCACAAAGGGATACACACAAGGTATATGATATCCAACAAAAAAGATATACAAACATTGTTGCAATGTCACAGACATAAAGAAGAAAGAAAAAGAAAGAAAACTGTGGATCAAGCTTCGACCATTTATCTTGGAAATTGTGGATAGATCTAGGCTATTTGTCCAAAAATGCATGCTCATTCTAAGGCACCGAAACTGTAAAGAAATTTTTTCCCTTAATATTTTTGGTTTTCATCTCTTACATTTTACGACTTCGAGATGGATCTGCATTTAAAATAAAAAGATTGTTCCAAAAGGCATGCAATACACCATGTGCTGGCTTCATGATTTTTTTTATAATCTTCCTGTTAGGAGTGATCTAGGGCACACGTCAGCTCAATGAGAATTTTCTCTAAAGGCATTTTCATAAATCTGAAATTTCCCTCCCGCTCGACACGTAATCTCTTCGCTTCAGGAAAGTTATGTTTTTGTGAATTGAAATCTTTGAATGGAGTTTTTCTGAACATCCTAGGTCTTTCTTGCTTTTGGGTTGAAACATTTGAGTAAGTGCCATCAATTTATATGGTTGATTGATTATATTTTTCTAGGCTATTTTTTCTAAAATCCAATTGTTTTCCAATTGCAATATTTGCTAAATATCTAGGGACATTAATATAGCAGGGATTTCTATGATCTAATCAAGATTTATGATTGGATCATGGGCTATCAAGTTCAAGAATCTAGTAGTTTGTCTTCTTGAATGATTGGTGGCAGTGTTCTCTTCTTCTAGACTATAAATAGGGGCAAAAATAGAAACATAAAAGTTTTCAATTTTTTTGGAAGTTTAAAAGAAGAAAGAAGTTAGTTCAAACATTTTTTGGAGTAGATAGATCTAGTTAGGGAGTTTTATGTTTTCAGAAGTGGAAAGTTTTATGGAATACTACTATTCTCAAGCATGTTATATTTTAACTTAAACTATCATTGGACTAGGATTTAACCTTGTTTTGTAGCTCATTTGATATTGAAGTTTGATCTATTTAGAAGAAATCTTTGAAACTATGCATGTTATGTCCTTTTTCAAGTTCCTTATTTATGTTCTCTTTCATGTTAAAACATTATGTTAAGCTTATTTTGATAGTTCGGGTAGCTAATTATCATACTGCAAGCTTCTATGTTGAATAATAATTTTCGAAAAATGGATTATGTCTGTTGAACTTTTCCATTTTCTGTAAAAGTTATTTTTCATATTATGTTGTCAAAGGAGAAATGTTTTCTACAGAATCTAGATATTTCTGTTAACTTATATATTTTTCTTATGTTTGATCGGACCTTAAGTGGTGCTTCCTATAGGGAGATTTGAAAGACTACATTGTTTTTTTTCTTAGCCTTTGTTACTCATTATCTTCCCAACAATGAAAGTCCTATGGAATTTTGTGTCTATTATATCATCCATAGGAAATAAATTAAGGTTTGAAATCTTGTAAAAGGTTTGGCACATCGCCATTTTCATATTTTATTTTCATTTCCTTCTACCTTCTCTCCCAGCACAAAGAAGAGCCAAATTTCTATAAAAATTCAAAAATTTATTCAATGAGGCACAAATTGCTCCCCCGCTAACTGAATTTCCCATAAGGCTATTCAAGAGGTGCAATATTTGATGATCAATAGTTATTTTTCTATCACACCCGATGGGACTAAAGTTTTTCGAATGTCTAATTAGAAATTATAAATATTTATTAAATTAGACCAAGAAAAGAGGTTGGAAATTTCATGCCCATAATCCAAACAGGAGCATCCTCAAGGGGCCATTTTTAGTATTCCTAGTTACCCACCTCGATATAGAGGAGAAGAAAAATTACATGTTCTATATCACTTGTAAGAAGCAACAAGGCAAGAAGAGAAAGCCCAAAGTCCAGAGATTTATCTACTCCACCACAAGGTCAAAATTTTCAAATCAGAATACCAATATACCCTATCCATAGGAATCTGTTTTCAATGGCTCATCTAGTTTCCCCCACTACTAGAAATTTTGTAACCTGGGATAGTGGCAGTCTACTACAACTACCTACACCCCCAAATGTATGGCTTGGCATACTCACTAATTCCCTCAAGGCTATCCCAAATGTTTTTGAAGAGGATTTCAAAACTTACTCTGAACATCTCAAAGAAATAGTGGAGGTATGCGGAGTACATAACATAGCAGAGTAAAATATTTCCCTTAGGCTGTTGGCCACATCTTTCAAAGGAAATGACCAATATTCGTATTGATCTTTGGTTTCTAGTTCTATCCTCCCTTAGGATCAGCTCAAATAGAGGTTGTTTGAATGTTTCTCTAAAAAGGGAGATCATTCCTCGCTTCTACATCAATTAATCACCATCAAAAGGGCCTCACAAGAGGCCATGAGCAATTTCAACACAAGGTTCCAGAAAACTAGGTAAATAATTCTTGTGACCACTAGGCCTTTGACAACGATGGTTTTCATTTTTTACTTAACATATTTCAATTTAAATATCATGGTCATGATAACCTCTATGGGAGGAGATTTGTTACTCGACACATACAACCTGGTTTTGTGCACAAAAAATAGTCTAATTGACGGTCAAAAGCTTCCACTACGAACATTGATGCCCGTGTTTGCAAAAATATTTTGTGGTCCTCGGGAAGAAATTACTCCAAGCATCGCTGCTCCACAAGTGACCAAATTGGCTACACCATAATCCATGTATGTATACCTCGATACACAACCAAGCACAACAAGTTCCTCTTCGCTAGCAATGGACATTAATGATATGAAGAGTCTCATGTGGTCTTTTTCTAATGAGATAGTCCTCATCTGATGGTAGCAGGAAGCACCTCGTAAGAAGGCTACTCAAGCCTATCAAGGAGGAAGACCATCCTATTAACATAATACATTCCAAGGAACCTCAAGAGGAGGAGGTCACCAAATGATTTCTACCAACCAGATAGTCCCGATTACTATGCTACTTCAGGCTATGAAGAGCAGTCTGAGAAAGGATCTAATACCTGGCTAGAACAACTTAGCAGAAGAAGAAAATACATGGTGTTTCCCGTGTAATGATAGTCATATGCCCCAAAAGTTTTTGAGGGGAAATCTATAGTAGAGGATAGAAAAACAAAGAAACAAGTGTGTGTTCTTGAATACAGAGGAATATTAGTCTCCTGAAAAGGAGAATGCTTGCCTTAGACTGCAAATGTAAGGAATGTCTTTAGAATAAGAGTTGGATATTGTGTTGGACCAAGTAATATTCTCATGGATGGAAGAAGAAGATGCAGTATTTGAAAATGTGTTATGAGGTCAAGGAGGAGGCTCACTAGAGAATATGTGCAATAAGCATCATAGCGTCCATAGGCCCGATCCACTCTATAGTTGCAAGCTCCACCATGGTTGGAAAAGGATATAGACAGGGAACCAAGTCATTCACATCGGATCAATGCCTCTTAAAGAAATAAGAGATACCACCGTTCAAACCAAAGGCTCCACCAGTCAGAATGCTCAATGTCATGGAACAATTGAAGAAGGCACCCACTAATGTATCTCTATGGGATGTCATATCCATTCCTATACAAAATAAATTTCCCTAGCAAGTATTAAATAAATAAGAACAAATTTTGTAGATGGATGTGACTCCACCATGTGATCAAAATAAAGAAAAAGGGCTCACATTAGAACCCCAACCTTCAAGATTCATGATTTATGTGAACATCAAAAACAATTAAAAAAGAGAAAGAGGTAAGCAAGCCAAAGCCCATGCCTTTCTTTTTAAAATTTATTGTGGGAGATAAGATTTTGCAGAATAACATGATTGATCTAGGGGCTAGTACAACAGTCATACCTAAACAAGTGGTTGATGCCCTAAGACTTAAGTATGAGCCCCTTGAGAAAGAAATCATATAATTAGATGGGAAGAAAGTTCTGACCGCCGACCACATCAAAGATCTATCTTTGATCCTCTTCCCATTTCCAAGATAAACAATCAAACAAGAAGTAGTTGTGATATAAATTCCCCCGATATTCAAGATGTTCCTTTCAATAGATTTTACATAAAATATTGGCTGATATTCAGCACTCAATCGGTCTCATCTGATATTAAGGACCAGACATGGAGAAAAGATGAAGATGTCGGCTGAATCTTTGCATTTAGAACACATAGCAGACAAATTAGTCCTATGCTTTGAAGTAGAACATACCTCCTTTTCATAAAGCGATACATATTGTTTGGAAATGTTAGAAGGTGAAGAAGATACAAGTGATCGGACCCTTGAAGAAAAGGTCCTCCTCAACCAGTTTATTAACCCCAACCCTTTCAAAAACTTTCATGAAACTAGATTAGGAATCTATGTGATCTTTGATGATGATAAATTCTTCCCAAAATTGGTAAAGGAAAATGATGAGAATAATATTTTGAGCAAAAATAGTCTATGGAAATTATATTTTGATGGGGCCAAATGCAAAGCTAATTCTAGAGTAGGTGCTTGGCTAGTATCTTGGTAGGATCAGAGACCCTGAAATATTTTTGTTTCTAGTTCTCATGCTCGAATAATGATGTATAATATGAAGCCTTGGTTCATGGTTTGATCCTAGTAGAACGGATGGGCATAAAAATAATACAAGAATTCAAAGATTTAGAGTTAGTAGTGAATCAAGTCCATGGGTAGGTGGCTACCAAAAATATAAGAATGAAGTCATAAAGACACAAGATATTAGATCTAATTGAGATATTTGAGGCTTTTAACATTTATGTTATGCCATTTTCCCAAAATGATGTTGTTGATCAAATAAATTCAATTGGTTCATAGTTTGGACCAATTTCCAATTCAACAACAAAATAGAAGGCAATACAGATCATTGTTCAACTGATGATTGTAGACAACGATCAAAACTAGAAAGTATTCAAGGATGATGTTCAAATTGAATTTTTTTTACATAAACTAAGAAATGATTATTATCATTCATAGCCCGAAACAGAGCCTTCTGAAGGATAGGTGATCCAATTAAAAGGCAATAAAATCCCTTGAGTTTTAATCTACCTTCAAAATATTTTTGACTATGAGGATGTGAGAGAGGGTAAACAAAGGTTCACTACCGACAAAACTACTATGAAGAGATGTTGGAAATGATGGAAAATTGAAGGTTAGAACGGATGTTCCGCAAAAGGATAAAGAAAGATTAAAGTTCTATGTTCTAGATATGAAGAGGTCATAGCTTGGACCTATGATGATGTTAGGGGGTATTGTTGGAAGTGGATTCACTTTGAGAGAGGGGGGGGTGAATTAGAGTGGACTAATTTTAACTTTTAACTTTGAATGCATAGTAAAGATTTTACTAATTTAACCCAGTGTGAACATTAGCACTTTACATGAGATTAATATAAAAATTAACTAACATTTACAACCTTTTGAGTATTCATAAAATGTGCACAAAATGCAAAAGTTAATTCACTTTATAAAAGAAATTTTGCATCAGATTTGCACATTCTAACTATGCATGACAGACTTGAGCAAATTGACGTAATAATTTTTAAACATCCTTAAAGTATGAGAGCTTTTACCAACTGAATGAGCACAATAACATAAATGACTAAAAGAAATATTATGCAAGATAGAAATAAATCACATAGATGAGAGACACAAAATTTTTTGAGTGGAAAACCCTCTTGGGGTAGAAAAACTACTCCTGAACCTGTTGCCTTTTTTAGCCTTTCATTTCAATAATTTATTTTGACAAAGCCTCAATGGCTGATTTCTGAGCACCGACTCAAGGAGCACCAACCACTCTATTTAGAGACACCAATCTCAAGGATCACTAACCCCTTTCATGTTATTCAATAGAATGTACAATAGTATAGAGGATCTCTCTATTTCACTTAGTTCTGTCAAAAATTGACTCTTCAGAATTCCATACATTATCTAATCTTGGTACAGCTAGAGGAGAATCTTATCACTATCACAATACAATCTCATCAAACTGTATTACAATGATACATCTTTTCTTTCTTTTCTCACTATTTGATTTTCAACATCTTTCCATACAGAAACTACAAATTTGACTACACATTGTGTTTTCCAATTTTCAGCATCCAAATCCATTTTGTCGATATCATCAAAGTAGTCTTATATTCTGCACTTCTGTACATTTTTATTTTCATATTTTTCAGTTATCATTAAGCCCTAATCTCTCCATTTTCAACCATTTACAGTTTACATCAAAAATTACAACTTTTGGTTACAACTGAAACTGTTTGTTTTTTTAACAAAAGAAGAGATGACTTTTTTCACTGATTTCACATTTGTTACAAGTTACTGTTCAGGTAATATAGAAGATGTTTTGTAGAATATTTTCACCAGTCTGGAAAAGAGAAGGCAGTATGTAAAAATAGAAGTAACACAACCCTATCCAGTCGAGCAAGGGCAGAGCTTGACCAAACAGAATCAAGACAAGCATGAGTGCATAAATAGTAACTTCTGAAAGAAAATGCACCAAGAGGAATCAGAGGTTTATTTTGTGCAAATGAAACTTCATGCTGAATGTACCCAACAGTAGTTACCCAAGAACCAAGATGAGGCTGAGAGAATATTCCATGAACTATATCCATTATAGTGGCTGCAATTCTTAAGTAATTGAAACCACAATGAAGTACGACTGAGGTAACCTCACAAAAAATGTAACCAAGAACTGTTATTCATGAACCCAAATAATAAACTGAAGATATTCTTAGAGTTCAAGATGACCCACAACCTTAGAGACAGGATTCAATAAATAGCTATGAAAACCCTTTAAAAAATGTTGTTGCAGATTTTTCATAATAAAAAAAAAAAACATTTTTCATTTTTCATTTTGCATAAGAGAGGAAGAATTAGCTCGTAATCATCTTTCTTATTTAATTGTGCATCTACAAACTAGTAAATAGAAGAATACCTGGTAGTAATAAGGTTGTTGTCATGAGAAGATTACCAGTCTGAATTTTCATGATGAACTCACAATGCCATTCCATACCAAATACCATAAGTGAACTCATTAAAGCCAACTTGCCAAGAGATGAAAAATGAGTTGCTCAAACTCATAACAAGATTTTTCCTCAAACCCATGCCACTGATTGAAGAAAAATAAGTATACCTTGATGAATATCAAGATGCTTGTAATTGGTCAAGCATAAGTAATCAACCTGTAAAAGAACTGATCATGCCAATCACTTGTAATCAAGTGAAGTACTGAAACATAAATGTTAAGATAGAAATGTATCACTTGATCAATGGAGAAAATAACCAGTAATCAGTATACCTTATCAATCACATGTAATCTGCACATGGAGTTAAACGATTAGTACCACCGTATATAATATAATCAATGAATCAAATGTCCCAATCAGAAAAGAAGATCAATTGAGAAGTAACCAAAAAAAATGCTAGAGTAACATAAATTGTCATCGAGGACAAAATAGCACAAGAGGGATTCAACAAACTCCCCCTTTGTCCTTGATTGCAAAAACTAAGCCACCAAGCCAAGATGAAATACAATAACCAAATGCTCAAAATTCTCCCCCTTTTTGTCATAAGGAAAAAGGAAGATACCACCATATTCTCCCCGTTTTCTCCATGAAATACAACAACCAACCAATACCATGGTCACCTGTAATACAAAGATGAACCTACAACAAATACATGCCCATACACAACTGTGACCGGTAACATAAGCAGATTTTATGATCCTGAACAACCATGAATGCCAATGGATATCATCTTAATTGCTTAAAATTAAACAAATGTATCAATCTCGGGTTTGACATCAAGAGTAAACCAAAATGATTGAAAAACCAATCAACATCATAAGGCTGCAAATCTGAATATCACTATACAACCATTTTCCAAGCAACTTGTCAGAATATTCATAATCCAAACTACAGACCAAGGCTAACTTTTCCACCTTTTGGTCTAATTAAGCTTCATCCTTCATTGTCAACTGTAAGCACATAATTACCAATATGAATAACCAAGCACAAGTGCATATCCTATTGTAATGAGCATCTGGAAAACATCAGTACCATAATATGAAAAATAAGAGCATGCCATGAAACATGTGAACCAAGAACCAACTATTCACATTAAGTACCACCCAGATAATGTAAATGTGTCACCAAAGCCAATATTGTTGTCAAGGACAAACAACCAATGAACCAGGTAAAAATACACTTAGAGCAACAAACATAGAACCAAGCTCCCCCAATGAATAAGCTTAAAAAAAAACTTTTCTTATTTGTAACACGCCATTTCTTTTCTCAAACTTATTGACTATGTGCAAATTATTTAAACAGTGAATTTTTATTCAATGACTTACTACACATATCTTCATGAACATAATAAAACTAGTATGATGACCAAATTATTTTGCAAATGAAGCACTTACGTATACAGTTTCCAAAATAGATTTATATACCTCAACAAGCAAGAAGATACAACTAGATATTCAACACTTAATTAAGGAACCAGTAGTGAGATAATTAGGCCAACATTTTTTCATTGCAACTACCCTTGTTCCCAAGAAAAATAGTCAAAACTATAGAATATAGTCCACTACATGAGTCTCAAGACACCAAACTGTCAGTATCATGTAATAATCAACTATCAAAAGAATGTATTAATCATTAGAAGCATATTGAATACTTCATCATCCAAGAATATCCCAAATTCTAACAAGGTTGTTTGTTGTCCTCAAGTTCACGTATACAATACCAGCATAGTCAAAGTCAAAAAATGTTGCATTAGCAACCACAAACCCAGAAACAAATGAAATTATAGCTACCACTTAGTATGTTGTGCATAGTTTTCAAGCACAACACTGCAGAACTCAACATTAATGGTTTAAAGTTTTTCAACCAATTGCCTCTGTCATTCATTCAAATAAGACCTCAACCAATTCACTATCTTAACATGCATTATTGTTGAGACATCATTTACAAACCAAGGTACTGAAATTATCAAGTTTCTGTTATATATGGTTTCAAAGTATTGAGTAAAGATGAGACAATATACTAAGTTTTGATGATAAAGGCAAAGAGAGCACTGCTTGAATGTTCAATAATCTTAACCTCATGAAAATATTTGAGTAACACAAACCATCACCTATTCTGATAAGAACAAGGAAAATATATTTATCCTTTTGGCCCAACCAATACATTTCAGCGAAGTAAGGTTAATCACAATTTGTTTACCAGTGGTGGACAATGTAATTTTGTCACACGAATATTTTACTGTGGACACACCCAAAGACACAAAAGGTATCAGATGCAGCAACACCAAAAGTCATATGATAAAATCATCTTCTAACTTAATGATGATATAGATGGATCATTGCAATAAGATAGTTATCATCACACACTATCACTATTATTTCTAGTAGGACAATAAAACAAATCTGTGTCTTGCATTTGATGATAAATAGGTTATCAAATAAAAAAATTCTGCTACCTTTTATTTGAAATCAAAGGGGTTTATTCAAAAGATGCATTAATCATCTCCCCCTATCTTTGTACTGTCTTTTAAAAACTTAGTGATTATTCTTGTCCAACATGCACAAGATTTAGTTCTTCATATTTATTTTCTTGCTTTCTTCTCCATACTTGTATAGGCTTTGTCTTTTCCTTACTCACGGTATTATTTTCCTTTTGTTTGAACATGTAGTCCAAACCTATTACACCTATAACATTTAATAGAGTTTTCTAGACCAATGAGAGAGTAATTTCTTCTAGGCATGTTGTCTGAACCTCTCTTGACATTTCTCACATGATTAGCATTTCAGCAAAAACAATAGCCATGAAATTTAGAGTGGTTATACCTAATAAACGAAGATTTTGATGGTCTTTTTGTCCTAACCCATTTTTCTTTTTTTGAGCATCAACAGTATGGTGATCGAGATCAACTTTCAATCTTGGTGTATTCTTAGCAGTAAATGACATTCCATATGTAGTAGTAAAAATTGTTTCATTCTTAGATTCTTCTTTAGAGCCTTGTCCAAGCTCATAACCCACTCCTGTAGGATCTTTAAATCGATTTTGTCTGCCAATCATCTCATTTAATAAATTAGTACTGCAATCAAATTTATGATTTTTAACCAATTGAATCTTAGCACTTTCAAGATATTTGCTCAAAGCAACTACTTCTCCTTCAAGTTTTAGACATTCAATATTTTTAACTTCTAAATCAGACTTTACAACAACTACAATCCTTTTGCATTCTTCAATTTTGATTTTCTAATTGATAATCAAATTATCTTTAAGAGTTAGTTCTTTTATCAGGGAATCATTATCTGAACATCTCTTGAATGAGGCAACTTCATTTTATAGTTTATTGCATAAGTCATTCTTATCTTTTAACTTGGATACTAATCCCTCTTAAGTCTTTTTCTTGTCAACAATTTAGGATTTCAAAAATTCAATAGTATTTTTATCATCATTATGATTGTGTATTACTGCTTTGTTGACACTGACACCTTCCTGTAAGTGTACCTTAAGATCCTGATTTTCTTTTCTAATCCTCTTAGGCTCATTTAAGGAAGCAAACAATTATGCCTCTAAATCAACTTCAAACTCATCACCTTCACAATCCTTTTCGTCAAATTCTTGTTCAAAGTCACTTACCAAGTGATCTTCTTCACCGACTACAGGGTCACTTTTAGTATAACTAGTAGGCGTAATTTGTGAAACAAAATGTCACTAGACTTGGTAGGGATTGATTTATCAAATGTTTGCTTGACACAAGTAGCTTTCTTTTGACCTTTGTTCCTTTTACACTTAGCCATGACAAATACTCCACAGCACCCAAAAACAGACTTCCAAGACCAAAATCAATCCTAGGTATGAAACCTAATGCAGGAACCTATGCTCTGATACCAATTGTTCGAAGTGGATTCACTCTAGAGGGGGGGGTGTGAATCAAAGTGGACTAATTTTAACTTTTAACTTTGAATGCATAGTAAAGCTTTTACTAATTTAACCCAGTGTGAACATTAGAAATTTAGATCAGATTAATATTAAACTTGACTGACATTTATAACCTTTTGAGTATTCATAAAATATGCACAAAATGCAGAAGTTAATTCACTTTATAAAATACATTTTGCATCATATTTTCACATTCTCACTATGCATGACAGACTTGAGAAAATTGACATAAAATTTTTAAACAACCTTAAAGTACCAAAGAAGTTACCAATTGAATGAGCACAATAACATAAATGATTGAAAGAAAGATTATGCAAGATAGAAAAAAAAAAAATCACACAGATGAGAGACACAAAAATTTCCCAGTGGAAAACCCTCTTGGGGTAGAAAAACCACTCCTAAACCTGCTACCTTTTTTAGGCTTTCATTTCAATAATTTATTTTGAAAAAGCTTCAATGGCTGATTTCTGAGCACCGACTCAAGGAGCACCAACATCTTTCCATACAAAAACTACAAACCTGACTACACATTGTGTTTTCCAATTTTTAGCATCAAAATCCATTTTGTCTATATCATCCAAGTAATCTTATATTATGCACTTCTACACATTTTTCTTTTCATATTTTTCATTTATCTTTAAGCCCTAATCTCTCTATTTTCAACCATTTACAATTTACATCAAAAATTACAACTTTCAGTTACAGCTGAAACTACTTGCTTTTTTGAAAAAAGAAGAGATGACTTTTTTCACTGATTTCACATCTTTTACAAGTTACTGATCACGTAATACATAGGATGTTTTGTAGAATCTTTTCACCAGTCTTGAAAAGAGAAGGCAGTATGTAAAAATAGAAGTAATAGAGCCCTATCCAGTCGAGCAGCCTGCAAGGGCAGAGCTTGACCAAATAGAAGCAAGACAAGCATGAGTGCATAAATAGTAACTTATGAGAGCAACTGCAACAAGAGTAACGAAAGGTTTATTTTGTGCAAATGAAACTTCATATTGAATGCACCCAACAAGAGTTACCCAAGAACTTAGATGAGGCTAAGAGAATATTCCATGAACTATATCCTTTATAGTGGTTGCAATTCTTAAGTAACTGAAACCATAATGAAGTGTGACTGAAGCAACCTCACAAAAAATGCAACCAAGAACCATTATTCATGAACCTAGATAATAAACTAAAGAGATTCTTAGCATTCAAGATGACCCACAACCTTAAAGACATGATTCAAGAAACTGGTATGAAAACCCTTTAAAAAATGTTGTTGCATATTTTTCATAATAAAAAAAACATTTTTCATTTTTCATTTTGCATAAGAGAGGAAGAATTAGCTCGTAATCATCTTGCTTGTTTAGAAGTGGATTTGAAAACTAGTAAATAGAAGAATACCTGAGAGTAATAAGGTTGTTGTCACAAGAAGGTTACCAGTCCTGCATAGGAGAAAAATGCCCACAGTACCTTCCAAACTCGTGCCAAACACCGTGTGGCTGGAAGAAAACAAGTGGAACAACCTTGGTGTTGATCGTCCTATATTCCTCACACACTGTCAAAGAGTAAAATCCCTACAAAAGTCTAAGAGAAACGACTGAGATACAAACTCAAGCATGTCAGCCAGAATGGGGATGTCTGAAAAATGTGTAAACTGAGATTCAAAAAATTGTTTGCCCTAAACTTCCAATGCAAGTAAAAATGAATTCCTTTGCTAAGATGAATAAAATTTTGGAGTCTGAGAGGACAATTATGATTTAAAAAAAGCTCATTATTCCATGTGAAGTTAGCAGATAGTCCAAAAAGGCAAGCAGTCAACAAGCATTATTACCATTTAATCAAAGACCAAACATTTGAACTGTCGACTAAATAATGCCTTGCATTATTTGCACTTAAAATGGCGAATGCTAATTCACATCCAATGTGACATAAAAATGATTAACTTAATCCCTTTTCCAGTTGTCGGACTTAAGGCTTGAATAAAATGTCAACCAAATGACCCAACACAAATACAAATAGAGGATCGAATAGAATGCCTTTACCCACAATCTAGTGCCACCCTTATCAAGTCCAAAGCAATATAGTTTTCAATGTAATACACATTACAATGCCTTGTGAAGGTTAATGAAGGCTAACTTCATGTAAAGTTTAGAATGCCATTAACATAATAATGATTAACCCCTTATAATATGCCAAACCCTTAATACTGTCTATAGAAGAATGAACTTAGAGATATTCTTTTTCAAAGAGAAAATGCAATATTATGTGCCATTTCCAAATGAAATCCAGAGACTTATAATGAATAGAGAAGTCTGAATTTTCACGATGAACTCATAATGCCATTCCATACCAAATACCATAATTGAGTTCATTAAATCCAACTTGCCAAGAGATGAAAACTGAGTTGCTCAAACTAATAACAAGATTATTCCTCAAACCCATGCCACTGACTGAAGAAAAAGAAGCATACCTTGATGAATATCAAGATGCTTGTAACTGATTATGCCAGTCACTTGTAAGCAAGTGAAGTACTAAAACACAAATGTTAAACCAAAAATGTATCACCTGATCAATGGAGCAAATGACCAGTAATCAGAATACCTTATCAGTCACATGTAATCTGCACATGGAGTTAAATGATTAGTACCACCGTATATAATATAATCAATGAATTAAATGTGCCAATCAGAAAAGAAGATCAACTAAGAAGTAACCATCAAAAATGTGAGAGTAACATAAATTGTCATCAAGGACAAAATAGCACAAGAGGGATTCAACAATGATCCAGGCATAATTCAACATACTATTAACTTGGTCGAAGGTTTGAAGCCTGTCTGACAAAAAAAGGTTGTTCAATCCAATATTGGAAGCATTGATGGTCTAAGAGCTCGCAAAATTAATCAAATCAAGGATCATATACCCGAATAAGAATTCTACCTGGGTGTCAAATATGGTACCAGTTCAAAAAAATATCAGTGATATTTGGATTTGTGTGGATTTCAAGGATTTGAATAAAGCCTCGTTGAAAGATCACTACCCTTTACCATCAATGGAGCAGATGCTATAGGTTGTGGCCAAACCAAAAATGTTCTCATTTCTCAATGGTTTCTCGGGTTATAACCAAGTATATGTAAAAGAAGGAGACCAACATAACACAAAGTTCACTACTAAGTGGAGAACGTTCATGTACTCAAATTCCCTTTAGACTTTCACATGTTGGTGTGAATTTTCACTGAGAAATGGATATTTCTTTCAAAGTTTTAATTAATCAGATTATTTTAGTATATCTAGATCACCTAACGGTCTTTTCAAAATCAAAAGATGATAACTTCGATCATCTAGAAAAGGTTTTCAAAAAATTCCAATAGTTTGTGATTTCCTTAAATCCCAAAAAATGTGTTTTTAGACTGCCCCAAGGCAAGCTACTCAATTTTTTGGTATCAAAAGAAGGAATATCGATAGACCCTAAAAGGGTGAAATCTATAACAAAGTTACCTCTACCAGTAAATTAGAAAGGGCTACAGTCTTTTCAAGGAAAGATTAATTTTTTCAACTGGTTTATTTCGGACTTCACAGGCATCACAAGACCTATCACATTGATACTCAAAAAGAATTTAGTGTTCAAATAGACCCCCGAAGGCAAGGAAAATTTTGAGCGAATAAAGGAAGCCTGACTTCTCCTATTATTTTTTCTACATCTACAGTGGCCAACATAGCATAGCTTTCGTGCTCACTCAGAAGGATGAAGGAAATAGTGGAGAGAATCCCATCATATTTCACTCTAGGAATCTCAAAGGATATGAAGCCAGGTATAAATTTATTGAGATAAAATATTTTTCTATTGTAAAAAGCCTAAATAAATTCTGACACCCGATATCGACCAACATAATCACCATTCTTGTTACATGCCCCAATGTGTGAGAGTATATCACTAAGGGTGAAATAAATGAAAAGAGTGCCAACTAGATCACTATGATCCTAGAATATGATGTGGATATTAAACCAAGAAAGCTTGTTCGAGGAAGGGGTTTGTGCAAATATATTTTGCAAGAATTGAGCTCCTCGCTGAGGAAGAGACCGATCATGTCTACACAAATTAGTTTGAATCAAACGAGTCATGGGTGATGGATGTAATAAATTATATGAAAAAGGGGTAGTACCCGACAAATATTCCACCTCCCAAAAGGTGATACTACCAATTGCAAGGCACCAGGTGTGTACTAATTATTGGTATCTTGTTCAAAATGAATTATGATGGCATTTTTCTCTGATGATTGGATAAGCCACAGGTAGAAGAGTCTTGAATGAATTTCATAGTAGTCTTGAGGGTGGAAATTTATTCACCAAGACTACTTCTTTGAAGATAATGTGAGTAGGATATTATTGGCCCTCCATGTTTTTTGAAGTGCACCATTTGGTTCAAGTGTGCTCACTACCAAATTTTTTTTGGCAAGCAAAAGAATTTCGTGATGCCTGCATGCTTGATTGTAACTGAGGAACCCTTTGCTCAATGGGGTTTATATTTCATTGGAATGATAAATTTCCTATTTCTAGCATTTTCCATAAATGGATACTTTCAATAGCTGATCACTTCACAAGGTGGATTGAGGCCATCGTGCTAAAAACTTCTACAGAAGGAAAAATTGTCAACGTTCTTGAGGAGTTGGTAGAAATATTTGGTTAACCAAAAACCATCATATTCAACAACACATGAGATTTTGTGTGATTTGGAATGTTAGATTTCACTCTCAAACATGGGGTTTACCTTAAAACTTCATCGAAATACTATCCACAAGGAAATGGGCTAGCAGAGCCGACTAACAAAAACCTAATTAGGTTAATCAAGCACATCAGGTCAAATAGATAGAGGGACTAGCACAAGCACCTATGAGCCATACTATGGGCTAATCAGATTACACCCAAAAAAACCTTGAAGGCCACTCCTTATGAATTAGTATATGGAAAAGAGGTGGTTTTACCTATTTCTATAGTGATCGTTGCCTTGAAACTATTAAAAGTTTTGGAAGTCGAAGAAATCAGTGGAATGGAAGTAAGGTTGGCAGAACTCTTGAACCTTGAGGAGAATGAGAAAAAGGCTTATGAGGCCATGATAGGATGCGAACATATATTAAAATGATGTTTTGGCAAAAATACATCCAACCTAGATTTCAAGGAAGGAATCCTAGTGCTAAAGTATGATGAGCGCAATGCAAAACTGGGGAAACATACAAAATTTGAAGCATTGTGGAAGGGTCCCTTTTCTATTTGCATGTGCAAAGAAAATAATGCATATGAACTATAAGATATGGATGGAAAAATTCTAGATATACTAGTAAATGGTATTCATCTAAAATTGTTTCATTAAAATGCTAGGTTCTTTTAAAAAGAAAATCACAATTATGTACCATATGTAATTTTTTTGTAAAATACAATTTAGTTTTGTGAATAAAGCCATGCAAGTAACACAAGAAGAAGAATAAATGTTCTATATTATATTAAATAAAATATTTTACATTATAGTATGAATCTGAGGCTCTAGGAGAAGATTGTAGATTTCTTTAGAAAACCCAAAAAGAGTTATACTGCAAAAAAGAAAAAGGTGAGGCAACGAAAAAAAATAGTAAAATTCATAGCCTCTAGCCATCACTAAGTAGTCAAAAGAGGTTCTTCGTTGGGTTATTATTCTTTTTCTCTTTCTACTTCTTCTTCTTTGACATGGTAAAAATGGGATCAACACAACATGTGCAATCTCGACACACTAGGGACCTTAGTCCTCATTCCCACGGCTATACACTAGAAATTCAAAGTGATTTTTCTTGTCCAACCTAGAAAAATGCTCAACACCATACTCCCTTAGAAGGAAAGTAGCTATAGGCTGAGATAATGAACGGTGCCTCTCAAGGTCCATTATGCAAAAAATAGTAAGGAGGGGCAGCCAAACCACATTGTCCCCATAATCGACATGCCTATAGAGGTCCACAGCATTCAAAATACCATCACTAGGGATGGCTACTTGAACAATCTCACCAAGCTCATCCAAATATAGAGAATTGAACATGGCATGAAACAACTCAATTATCCAAGGGTTACTAATGTCCAAGTCAAGTAGGGAAGCCACAAAGTAGGAAACAATATTGGAGTTGCACCATGGATATTTTTTATCCTTCACATAGTCCTTATGAAGGACCCACTTGAACGCAATGAAAACAAGGTAGTCAGTCTTCCTTACCAAGTGCTTGATTTTCTCATTGGTAATTTCACCCATGAAGGATTATTGTGGCCTTCATGGAAGGAGCCAAATGGCAGTACTTAGACTAGAAAACATAACAATGATAAAAGAGCTAAGGCTAGTAGAACATGATACATCAAGAAAAGATTGCTAAACTAAAAGATCTATTCTTAATGAATATTGCAATAAGATGGAATAGCTATTTATAGAAAAGGTGTGTTGGTGAACCCAACCAATGAAAAATCCATTTCTCGTCAAATGGGAATGGAGAAAATATAAAAGAAACCGAAGGGTGAGAGGCTGATCATACGGAAAATCAAGCAAGAGGCCGTGAGAAATAAATTTGGGCATTGGGAGTACATGCTCACATAAGCCAATCAATGACATGTGTTTGTCTCTATCATTAGCACCAGCTTGCTTTTTTATTCAAAAAGACATTGATTAACTTGCTAAGTTCTAAAATATTAAATATACATGTATTTTTGGAGTACTTTATACCACTCAAAGCACACGTCTCATGATTAAAAACATGGTTTCCATTGCATTAGGCTTATTTGTGAAAGAGGCAGTAGGATGAATGTACTAATTACATTCTCATGGTGAATTTGGAATTTGCAATGAATAGGGATCCTCAATCCACATGTATTGCCTTGGTGACAACATTTAGTAGACCAGTGGTATGACAATGTCTTAACTGCATGTACGTGCAAGACGATTAAATGCACCCAAAAGAAGATTTTTCTAAAAGTAACAACACAACAAGTAGTCATTCCTCTGAGGAAGCTCTCTGCAATTTTTTGGCACAACAATGGTGGAAGTATCAACATCTGGTAGAAATTTTGGAGCCTCATCTAAAAGGCCAGGTTACACGAGTATTTTTGTTAGAGATTCATTTTCCATTGCCCCAACACCAGAAGAACAAAAATTTTCCCATACCAAACCAGTGCAAGTAGGAGACCATGTTAAGAAAGAGGTCATGCTAGATTCCATAGATAATATTTTTGATCCAAAATTGGTGGCTAGCTCTAAAATCCTTAGGGAAGGTGCCTTACAAAGAATAGTTAAACATGTGTTAGCTAGAGGTTTTGCTTCACGGATCTAGAATTGTGGTTTTCCACACTTCATGTTTCTCATCGTACACCCATGTCCAGAGCTGGTGGATGCATGTTCTAAAAGGTTTGACAAGCAAGAAGGGGTTATTAATGACATTAGGATAAAGGTTACAATTACTGCGGGGGCCATCTAGGACATGTTGTGTATACCTACAACCTGGGGTCCCAAGAGATTTGATCAGGAAGAAATGGAAAAGTTTTGGAGAACAAGTGCTAGGTAGCTGCAATTTTATGAAGATGAAACAAAGGAAAGGCCAGAACTAGATCAGTTTCCCTTCCCTCTTGCATGCAAAAAATTCAAACAAGATACATAGTTTATTTAATTGATGATGGCCTATATTTATAGTTTCGATGATGATGAATGGGTCCATCCTTTCCAAATGGGCTTGGCTTTCATGATTAAGAAAGAAAAAAGCTAGAAGTATTTTCCTTTTTCCAAGGCAATAACTAAAGGGATGCTAGAATAATAGAGGAATTACGATATTGAATTTAAATTTAGGTATTCTTCTTTCTTGGTTCACTTGATCTTGCATCAATTTTTTGAATCTCGTGAAGGAGATTTGTCATTATTTAGGTTTCATGTAAAGGGTTTCTACTAGCGAATTTCGATCTAGACCCATGTTTTTTCAAAGACATGGGATTTTTTATTAGTTTGTGGATTATTTCCTGAGACAGGTGCTTCTAGACTTGTTCCCACACCCTCCAGACCATTTTTCCCTTGAAGTCTTGCGATGGATAAAAATTTGGCAAACACTAGTGGATTATTTCTTGGGTAATGATTTCACTTTCATTAGATTCCATGGTTTCATCAAGGAACCTTTTAGGCTCCCTAAATTTGTAATGGATAGGGTTTTTACCTTGGAGGCATGCCATCACACAACCATTACCGAAAAACTTATGGTACTAGAAGGCACAAAGTAGGGCTCTATTTGACTCCCCTAGTTATTTCCAACAATCATGTAACACTAGTAAAGTGAAAGGCACAAGAGGTGCTTACTAAACACTTGGTGCACTTAGGCCTGGTTCTTATTTGTGACACATGGGATTACAACCTGATCAGGCACCTCCAATATTTGAGGTAGGAGAATTGGGAAAATTTTGAGTCAAAAAAGAACTCAAACAAAGAAAGGCCATAAAAAAACATCAATTTGGCCCACATACCATTCAACTGACCACCATGTATTAACTTCTACATCTAGACTATAGAGTACCAAAAGATCCTCCTGATGAGAAAACCCCTCAACACATAATTAAAATGCTTGGGGTGGCCAAAGAGAAGGAAAGCAAATTTCTGGAGGTTTTGATAGGAAATGAAGTGCCCCAACACCATGTATGAAGATGTTTGACCACAAGATGAAAGGTTCAAAGAGATTTATGACAATGAGGCTAATACCACAGATAGTAATCCTAAGACCAATCATGAGCTTGAATAGGAGGAGATTCCTCTCTATACTTCCCAACCTCAAGAATCAAAAAAAAGAAAAGGATCGAAGAACAAGGACTCACATATCACGTCCTCTGCTAGTGCCTGAAGAAAAGGAAAAAGACCCCAAAGGTCCCCAAAGAGGCCCGCTATGGTTACCAAAGGCCAAGTTTCAGTAGGATCAACCACCAAAGGATCATAATCTTCCAGTTTTGATCATACAAAGAGGATACAATTCCAAAACCTAGGTGGACTCGGTGTGTCAGTTAGAGGAGAAGAAGAAATTGATTCCACTCTCCAAGGATTCTTAGCCTCAGTAGCCAAGGTAATTTTTTCTACCTCTCTTAATTTTGCATCTACATATCTAGTTACTGCTCTTCCCTCATCTATGGAAAAGGGTCCTTCATCTACGGATTCTAATATTTTCATCCCAAACGAACCATTGGCCATTTTCATCAATCAACCTTGTGAAGTAACCCCGCATTCTGAATGAACATGGTCTGCTTCAGCCGTGATTGATTCTTTAATCACCCTATCAAGGTCCCCCATTGAAAAATATCAATCATCCATATTTCCAATTTCTCCAATCCCATCTGCTCCTAGGAAAACGTCTCTTTCCACCAGCTTCCCTTTTGACTCTAACAAGTTTTTCTCTTGCTCTATCTCCATATTGTATCCCACCATTTTCTATGATAACGCTCCCCTTTACATCTCTTCAATCCCATACAGTTGAGGCTTATCCTTTTGTCTCAATATTCAATCTCCCTCTACGTGCCTTCATTGCCACACAAAGCATCAACACCCAACATAATCTCCAAGGTCATTTTGATGCAATAAAATAGGCCCAATAGGCTTGAAAACAAAATCTATAGATAAAAGCCACTACATAGCTAGCTAATAAGAAGATTGAGGCTTTTTTCAATGAGGAGAGAAATTCCTTGTTGATCGCTACCATGAAGTCGCTCGTATCAAAGCCTGGGGGAGAAATAAAAATGAAATATTATGAAATCAAAGCTATAGGTTTAGATTTAAGTGAAACTCGTCCGCCTGACAAGGCGGTTCTGGCTAAGGCCATGGAGAAAGTGGTCTACACTGATTATGAGAGGTTGGAAAAGAAGTTGAAGAAGCCTGAGGCAAATTTGGTAAATTTAAAGGAAATAGTGAATAGGCTATAGACAAAAATCAAGGGAAAATATGTTGAAATGGCTCACATAATACAGATATAGGATCAACAAGTGGAAGTGACTAATTTTCTTGAAGAGGCACAAAATGAACAGATTCAACTTTAAACTGAGATTGAAAAGCTAAGAGTTGAGCTTGTTGCTGAGTGCCAGACATACATAGAGTACCAACATATATAAGAAAACATGCAAAAATAATTGGACAAAATTTGATCTTAGGCTTTTGACGATCTACAAAAGGCCCAAGCGGAAACAGAGAGGGAAAAGAAAGGGAAGCAATAGATCGTTTCCATTTTGTAGGGTTGTGATCAAGACATCAGAAGGTTGAGATCTGAACTAAAAAATTCCATCTAGGAGAAAAAACAAATGGAGGAGAATATGAAGGAAAAGGAATATTGATTCTAGCAGGAATGGAGGTTTGTGCTTTTGTAAGCGAAGGTCCCCTGTGAGTCACCAAAACTGTAAAGAAAATTTTTCCCTTAATCTTTTTGGTTTTTGGCTCTTACATTTTTTGGCTTTGGGATGGATTTGTATTTAAAGTAAAAATATTATTTCGAAAGGTACATAATATGCCACGTGGTGGTTGCACGGATTTTTTTTATTGTCTTCCTTTTGGGAGTGATTTTGGGCACGTGTCAGCTCAGCGAGAATTTTCTCTAAAGCCATTTTCATAAATATGAGATTCCTTGCCCACTCGACACGTCATCTCTTCACTTCTGGTAGGTTTTTTTTTGTGGAGTGACCTTTTCAAATGGAATTTTTCATAATGTGTCGAGTCTTTCTTGCTTTTGGGTTGGAACATTTGATTCGGCCCCATCAATCTATATGGTCGATTGATTATATTTTTCCAATCTATTTTTTCTAAAATTCAATTGTTTTTTGATTGCAAGCTTTGCTAAATATCTAAGGACCTTAATGAAGCAGTTGGGTATTA
Source organism: Sequoiadendron giganteum (assembly GCA_007115665.2). Classification (NCBI taxonomy): domain Eukaryota; kingdom Viridiplantae; phylum Streptophyta; class Pinopsida; order Cupressales; family Cupressaceae; genus Sequoiadendron; species Sequoiadendron giganteum. Next base: position 432,326,254 of record CM021100.1, read on the forward strand.
ATGAGCAGGGATTGCTATGATCTAACCAAGATTTATGATCGGATCATGGGCTATCAGGTGCAAGAATCTGGCAATTTTTCTTCTAGAATGATTGGTGTTCGTGTTCTCTTCTTCCAGGCTACAAATAGGGGCAACAATAGATACAAAAACGTTTTGAGTTTTTCTTTAAAGTTTTTAAAAAAGATAGAAGTTACTTCAAACATTTTTTTACTGTAGATAGATCTAGTTAGTGATTTTTATGTTTTGAGAAGTATAAAGTTTTATGAGATACTACTATTCTGTGGCATGTTATATTTTAGAAGAAATCTTTGAAACTATGTACATGTTATGGCCTTTGTCAAGCTCCTTGTTTATGTTCTCTTTCATGCTAAAACATTGTGTTAATCTTATTTTGATAGTTTGGGTAGCTAATTTCCATGTTGTAAGCTTCTATGTTGAATAATATTTTTTCATAAATCGGATTATGTCTGTTGAACTTTTCTATTTTTCTATAAAAAAAAATAATTTTCATATTATGTTGTAAAAGGAGAAAGGTTCTCTACAATTTTTGGACATATTTGTTATCTTATAGAGTTTTCTTATGTCTGATCGGAACTTAATGGGTGCTTCCTCTAAGGATATTTGAAAGATTGTACTATGCTTTTTCTTAGCCTTTGTTGCTCATTCTCTTCCCAACAATGAAGGGTCTATGACATTTTGTGTCTATTCTATCATCCATAGGAAATAAGTTAACGTTTGAAATATTGTAAAAGCTTTGGTGCATCACCATTTTCATATTTTATTTATATTTCCTTCTACCTTTTCTCCCAACACAAAAAAAATCTATCTTTCTATAAAAATATAGGAGGTTATTCAGGGAGGCACAAATTGGTCCCCACTCGCTAAAGTTCTTATAAGGCTGCCAGAGAGGTGCACGATTTGATAATCAACAAAACCTTCAAGTTTTTCATTGGGTGAGTATATAGAAAGGGGTGGATTACAAGTGGAACACATTTTCCACTATGCAAAAAAAATGCACACTCATTTGGGCTACCATAACCTCAAGCGATTCCACTAGGTGATCCCCGAGAGACACATACGAACGCAACGAGTATGGACTCACAAGCAAGTGGCTATGGGAAAGGCATGCCTAAGTTTGGCTCCTATATGTACAGGCATACCAAATTTATAGCTCCTAATAACTTTGATAAGGTGCCACACAATAATGAAATTTGAGTTTCACAAGGCAAACAAATCTTTGTATGATTGAAAATCATGAACAGACAAGATGGCTCCACATGCAAGCAAAGTGTGTTATGCATGATAGCCATATAACAAACATTGTAAATGTGAAATAGTGTAAGGTATGCTCAAGGGAATTTTTCTTAGTTCATGTAAGGTCTCTTCTTATGGAACATCATGCCTAATGTATCCAAGAGAGGACAAGTCAAAGAAATATCATGCTCTCAGAGGAAATCAGGCCCAATGACACCTCCAAGAAAAGGAAGCATTGCAAGAATAAATAAAATCACATAGTGAAACATGAGTGTCGATGTATGCCCCAAATTTAAAGTGGTTTCTAACACTATTTTTGTGAGGAATTTCTTTAAAGTATAAGATGACATGAGAGGTTAATTTAGAAATCACTATGCCTAGTCATATGTTCCTGAATAAAACTACATCATGGATAAGGGATTTCCCCCAAAATGCAACATCTGAAGATAACTCAATACCTAACATGTGAGCCAAATTAAGGCATTTCATCCACATACTAATATTTCTCTTATATATACATGAAAGGTGGTCAATAAACCAAAAAGAGAAAATGACAAGTGGCATACGAGGACAAGGATACCTAACCCCTTGCCCCCACTTAGGGAAGCACAAGGATGAGCTAGGATGATTGATAAAAAACATCATAGAGTGAAAATTAGTATCAAGTAGAGGAATTAGGTCCCTCAACATAAAGAAGAGCACCACACTCCTTATGATGTTGAATTTTATCACTTAAAGCCCTGCATTTATTAGTAGAATTACCATGAGCTCTATGATATACACAAAATGAACTATTGTAGTAGAATTTATTTCAAGTTCTTGGAGGGAGAGATATCAAATGATCTTGGATGAGTCTTGACAAGATATCCTCTTGATCAATAATAGAATATGTTCCTTTATTTTGCGAGAAATATATCTCTTGCTTAATACAAGATGCCATACTTACACAATACTTTAGAGATTTTGAGATTATGTACTCTCCTTTACATGAGGGTGTAAAATCTATCAAATTCGAATAATTATTCTTTTGTGTGATGAAATTAATGTTAAGAAAAAAATTATCTATTACTTTCTTTATTTCAAAGGAAAATAATCAAGATCACTATTTGCTATCAGTTGAAGATGCACTAATGTTAAAGTTGGCTTGGAGGAATCTCTTGTAATAGTGTCAATAATAAGTGAAGGCTTTTTTGTTTCTTTCAAGGGAAAATGACAAAGACCATTAGTCATTTCTCTCATGTTAGGCTCTATAGGGACATATATAACTTGTTCTCTAGCACCACATCCTCTTCCACTATACCCAAGTTGTTTCATAAGCTCGTAACCTTTTCCATTTCTTTTTTATTTTGTGGTTGTTGGTAGTCTATCTCATCAAATTTTTTTGTGTAGCACATGTATTCTTTGAAAGTTGTTGAATTGGATGCTTTCAAAGGGTATTCCAAATTTTGGGTTGACATTACCACTTTATCTTTTCCCCTTTCATAATATTTGTCTAAGATCTTGTATTTTCCCATGAATAATGTGAAATATAAGGAGCCCCAATCATCTTCAAGTAGCATCGTGGCTTCGCCAATATATTTTTATTTGTCATTCTCTTGTTGCTCTTCTTTCATAGGTTCTATGTTCAAAGTTGGAATTAATGTGTTTAGAGGACTTGTCACTCCCTTTTCAACTTGTAAGAGACTTTCAGGCTCGGGGTCTATTTCAACTTGGTATAATTTATTGTTATAGACATACTTCATTATATGGAGTTGAAGGCACTACATGCATCTCATGAATTCAAGGTCTTCCTAAAATAATATCATATTAAAGATCATGAGGCATAAGATGAATAGGATTTTGTAATGTATCCTTTCTAACTATAATAGGAAAAGTAATCACACCAATTATTTTCTTTCCTACATTGTCAAATCCTTGAATTGACAAGGAATCGGGTTGAATTCTTGATTTATCCACACAAAGTCTATCCAAAAGGGTCACACTACACACATTAAGGGTGGAGACATTGTCAAAAAGGGTTATTTGTATTCCAAACCTACTATAGATGGCTATTATCATGAAGGCATGATTTTTATTTCTCATCTCCAACAGAGGTAGCTCATATTGATCAAAGGTAATGTCCATGTTGTTTTGTGTTATAGCTTGAATATGGGTTGATACTTCATTTTATTGAATAGTAGGGAGTAGGAACTTGTTGTAATTCACTTTGGGGATCATGTTATGATAATGAGTGGAGGCTTGGATAAGTTCCCATAAGTATATCTTAGCAGGAGTGTTCTTAATTTGTTTAAGAAGATTGTACTCCTTTTCATTATGTGAAGGAAAACAAGGGGCACTAGGAAAGATATGGTTAGGAAATGGGATGGATGTTGAAGATTTTTTTATTGGATGTGGATTATTTATAGTGCTATATATTTGAGCAGTGGTATTATAACTCAGCTACTATGGAACATTATTCTTAGGTGGGTAAAGGATAAGTTCAAGTTTGTTTTGATTTTTAAGTTTGTGTGAAGGTAGGTACAAGATGAGTTGAGGTTTAATCATGCTAAGTTCCCTTAGTAAAGGAGAGCCTAATTTCATGTCATCATCTTCATATAAGTAGACTATATTACTATTGTCAATTTTATAATTTTATTGCACCATGATATTCTCCCTAGGAGAATATGTTTTAGGAGAACTACAAACTAGATGTTCACGACATTCAAAGTTTGGTTCATCTAAAATGACTTCATCGCAAGTAAGGGATTTATCAATGGTTGGAATGTTTTTTTATCAATTATGTATTCCTTAGGGGAAGAGAGGCAACTAAGGTTCTTATGACTCTTATTGCTTTAATCTTCTAACATCAAAGTTTCTTCATTGCCGATAGTAAAGATATTAGGAGAAGGTCCAATTTTATTGTTATGATTGTCCATGATTTCCTCCTTGTTTTCTTAGGTCACATTTTCTAGTGACCTAATATCTACCATAGTAGGAGAGATTTTAGGAGAGTAGAAAACAAGAGGTTCATCACATTCCTTGGTTAGATTTTGTAAAGTAGCTTCATCAAAAGTAGGGAAGGCAACATTAGAAGGAAAAATAGGATTTTCATGCTTACCAAATAGATCTTTCCAAATGGTAGGAGCATTAGGGAGGGGAGGAACAAGATTCTTATGACTCTCAATAAGTGTATCTTCTAACACCAAATTATTTTCTTTGGATCGAGGAAGGATATTAGGAGAAGGACAAATTTGATTGTCATGGTTATCTATGATTTCATCCTCTTTCACTAAAAAATTCTCACAAGCAAGGGATGAATGGAGACTAGGTGAGGTGATGTTTAGAAATGTGTCTATGATATCATCTTCTTGTGTCATTATATCTTCCCAAGAGGGAGGAGGATAGAAAAAATAAATAATTTCATGATTCTCAATTATTGTATTTTCTTTCACCAAGATACATTCCTCACTAGTAAGAGAGTTATCGGGAGAAGGACAATTATAGTTTTCATGATTGTCTATGCTCGTATCTTCTTGTATCATATCATCCTCACCAATGGAAGAGATAATAAGGTTTGAATGAGTGATACACAAGGTGATACGAAGGATTGCATCAATGGTTTAATTCTCTTTCTCTAATATTTTTTCATAACTAGGAAAGATAGTGGAAGGATGTCTAATATGTTTCTTAATGACCTCGGTGTTGTAATCTAAATTGAAGTCATAATAGGGGATTTTTTACTTATGCAATCCATTTTTAACCATATCAAAACCACATCTCTGAAAAGGAAAGATGCTATCCTGTAAAAGTAAGTTATCTAAAGTATATAATGCTTCAAGTAAAGTGCAATGTAATAACCTAAAGTGAAATGTGAATGCAATTTTTCAGATTTGAAACAAGGTAATTTGCTGATGAAACTATGTAAAACTCTATAAATAAAAGGTTGCAAATGTAAATTTGAAATTAAGCAATACCATTCCGAAACAAAATTAAGCTAGATCTTATAAAATGCATGTAAAAAAAAATCAACAAAATGAAACAGTTATTGAGTTACAACAAACAAATGTACAAAAGTTATGGTTTTAATGTTGCAAATGATAGTTTCATGTCTAATCTAGGACTAATTCACCTAAAGGGGTGTATGTGTACCAAACAAGGTTTTTTAGGGATTCAAATAGTGCATAATAGTCACTACAGAATACCTAGAAACTAGACAAAATAACATGTACTGGGACTAAATCACCCAGAGGGGCATATGAGTCCCAAATTAGGGTTTTTGCATTGATTTAAAAAAAATCTGAGTGAATTTTTTTTTTTTTTTGGTATGATGTCTATTCCAAGGGAAATTATAGATTATAGATGAAATTAAATGATGCAAGATGCAAAAATGCAACATATATGCACTTTCACTAATGCAATATTTAGAAACCCTAGATGCAAATTAACTAATGCAATACCTAATACAAAGTTAGTGTAAACTAGATATAGGACTATGATGTAGTAGAAATTAGAAATGAGGTGTTCTAAACGTCAGGTTCACCAAAATTAAATAAAGAAAATAGGTGTTCCACCTTTTGGGAGGTGGAAAACAAACTAGGTGTTTAGGGACCTAAACCAATTTTCTTCGAGTTTCATTCAAGGAAACCATAGATATATTAATCCAAGGACAGAATGAGGGAAATAGATCTTCTAAAATGGTGTCATAGGGTTTTATTGGAGAATAACAAGGGGTTCACCACCAATCCAAGGATTGGAAAGAAAATAAATGAATGTAACATGCAAAACCTAACTAAACGACCTAGGAAATGAAATTGAAATAGAAAATAATAAAATGAGAATGATCAGAGGTGCACCTCGAAGAGACATACGGTCAAAATAGTGTCCAAAATCCTAAAATATTTCTATTTGATGCCTACTAGGACTCATATGCCATTCTAGGTGATTTTGTCCCAAACTAGGGTTTTTGTGCCATAACTAGAATCTCACAGGGACAGATTTGAATCTCCTGAACCTTGAAAATTTGTAGTACTAGGAATCATATGCCACTAGTGGAAATTTAATCCTAGTATTAGGGTTTAGCTGAAATTACGGTATTCTCTAGTGGTTTCCTATAGCTTTTCTCCTACCAAATCTCTACATCTGAAACTCTATATTCTGGCCTATAGGTGACTTTCTATGATCTTTCTAGTGAGGAGACAACTTTGACAACTTCCCTCAATCTTGCAACATAGTATTTAAAGATCCTTCAAGCTCCAAGATACCTAGATCTACAATCACACATGTAGAGAGAGAAAAAAACTTGTTGATTTCTAGGGAATAAGGGTTTGCCTAGGTCATACTCCATTTATGTAATTAAACCTTATGATGAAATAAATAAATATGAACATGAAACATGGAGAATGATACCTTGAATGATGTCTTGGGATGTAAATCAACAATCTAACATGAAGTGGTCATGTATAATGTAGATCTTGATCTTGAATTAGAAGTAGAAAATTCTCAATCTTGGATCTTTCATGTTACATCACAACACTAGATCAACAAAATGCTTGATTATTTATGATCTTGAAATGATAATGGATCTTGAATTTCTGCAACAAATGATGAAGAAATTTTCCCTTGAATGCCTTAGAAATGCTCTTGAATACTCTATGAAACTTTCATGAAGTCCCAAGATACATAAATCTTGATTAATTAGGATGATATAATGATAGAATAGGTGAAATAATCATTTTAAACCATGTTTATATAGGAATTCCATATAATTTACCATTTATTATATCCCAAATGTTGACATTCATGAAATTTGAATTCAAAGCCCTAATTTCCTACTCAAAATTCTAAAAAGGGGAGAAATGGGACTCATACCCTACTTGTGGCATCTAGGTCCCATCTAGGTGGGACTCATATGCCCAAGGCAGTGTATGGGTCCAACTAGGCCTTTTTGGATGGAGGAAATGTCGGGGAGTTCAGATTTTAAGTGTATTTGTTGATTATGTCAAGATCTCAATTGAAATAAGCCTCAAGATGCACAATTTTGGGTCCTAGGGGCCTGTTAATGATGATATGAAGTCATAAATGCAAGAGGGATCAAAAACCAATGTGAAGGTGTAAATAAATACACTTTTCAACATTAAATTAAGGTAAAATTAGGTTTATTTAGTTTAAAAGGGCCCTAAACTTAATGTGAAGGTGTAAAACACATTACAAAACTACATCAAGGCAACATTAGGGCTATTTTAATGTCAATCATTCACAAATTAAGTGTGAAAATGTAGAGGGATATATTTTTCTATACTAAATGTGGGATCTCTTAATTTTATCCCTCGTGTTTGAAAAAAATATAAGAATGATCCTCCTCATCCTAACATCTCAACAATGGACAAGGATCTAAATTTTTGTGAAAGAATATATTTTTATTCTCATCTCAAAATTTCTACTTCTCATTCAAAAAATAATCATACTTCTCATTTAGACAATACTTATCCTCCTCTATCTAATTTGGATATATTGAAAACATGTAACAAGGATTTAAGGTTCTTGTGAAGCTTACAATACACCTTGCTAAAATAGGTTTAGATCTTTGACCTCCTCCTCGTTGGGAAAATTTTGGTCATCTTAGAAAGAAACATCCAAGATCAGTAATGCCTTCGATAGATTTAATTTTTTTAGATCACCTCAAAGACATGTACTACTATGTCACAAATCAGAATCAAACTTAGTTCATTTCCCACACTGAACCTTAAAGATAATTTAATACTAATTAAACTAGTTCCAACAACACCACTGAAAGACTCAACAAATAGAACCAAATACCATGAAATATGAAACAAACAACATGAAAACACAATATTTACATGGGGAAACCACTTTAAAGTAAAAACCCACACTCCAAAAGCTGAGATTTGCATTGTATTATTCAACAACAAAAGTGTAGCTACAAATACAATTACAGGCTCTAAGCCTTTATAGGAGATTTACATCTTGTTCCATTCTAGAGAAAATTCGACAACATAAACCTATTCTATTTACCTCTCCCATAACTCGCATAGGAGAACGTTCAACATTTTATAACATTCCTTCTCAACCAACATGAAATGGTTCAGTTCAACTTCCAATGAGAAACAATATTAAATAGTCTGACTATCTACTATATCAGGCCATCGAAGAGACTCCATTCACACTCCTTTCAAAATAACCAAGTCACTTCAATGTCCATAGCACCTGCCAAGTCAACCGACCAACCAATTACCACTTTCCAGCTCGACACCGATCGGATCCCACCAAGACACCCACGAGCAAGAATCAATACATCGCCTTATCGAGGAGACTATATATCATCTCCCTTTGATATATAGATGTACCTTTGATATTCACTTTACTTCTCCAAGTGGTCCCCACATCCATTGGCTTATTGACCTATCGAAGGGACTTAACCTAGAGTCCCTTTGATATCATGAAGTCCCTTTGATATGATACCTTTATATGCTCAATTGAGCCATCGAGGAGACTCAAGAGAAAGTCCCACTTAAAAAATCAACTCCATCTGATGGAGCATAATTCCAAAATAGTCTTATCAAATTATTGAGAAGACATGAATCTGAGTCTCGTCGATAACAACAAGTCACCCTGATACCACCCCAATCACTAAGTCGCTAAAAAACTGAGCCTTATAAACTCTTGTTGGAGGTTACAAAGTTCTAAAAACTCGTGACATGCCAACAAAAAAGAGAACCTCAAAGCCACTAAGTTAGGAGGTTATAAAAATTTAGAACCTAACAACTTAAGTTAGAAAAACATGGAACCCGATGACTTAAGTAACAAACCATTTCCTACCAATGGGATTTCGATCAGACTAGCAACTTTTTCTTAGTGATATTTAACTATCTGTAAAAAAATATAGAGGCCCAAACACCAATATGTTTGAGGCACTATTTCTCAATATTTTCCCACTTTCCGAAGAATGCACTGCCTACCAATCAACACATGAATCCTTTGTATCACATAGGAAACCTTCAACACCATCTATTATGTCCACCATCTTAGGCAATAGTTCCATTCATCCTCTAAATAAAAGGAACAAGCCATGTCATAAACTCACTAGTCTAATCGAAGAAACCAACTGATAGCAAGGGTTTCAACACACTGCGACCACTCCACTATGCTCACAATCTATAAAAAATTATTATCAAATTCAATGATCCATATTAGAACACAACCATGAATCCATCCTCTAGAAAAAAAGATAGAACAACAACTAGAACATTGACTACTCCCATCCAACTGATCAACCCATATGATTGAAAATAACACACACAACAAGTGCTAGTCCATCCAATCACACATACCTTAGAGGTATCCTCATTAGTAAGCTCATGCTAGCAACACAAACAACCCATCAACCACAGATATAATATCCATGTACAAATTGTCAAAGAATACCAAAAATATTACGGAACTCCCACTACATGGGTAATAAATCTAAGAAGATCAAGGCATACCAAGTCTACCAATATAATAACATAGAAATTGTAAATAGGGAACCATCCACAATGATATGCCAAACCTATAATTAAACAGCATGTAAGAACAACTCTCACCACAATTTTTCACAACTCTCCCAAGTTCTCCACACCCAACAAAGGAAAGAGATGAAAAACCACCATGTCATCACCCAAAACATGATTGAAAACACATGACCACAAGCTAGTGATAATAACAGCTCCGACCAATCCTCAAACCAATGTAATGTGAAACCAAACATGTAGGAAGATAACCAAGACCAAAGAGATAAACTCAACACATCATATACATTTAGAAAATCCTCCTACATACACCTTTGAATACAACAAGTGTCAAGTATGATCTCCTTCTCAACATCCCAAAATAAAATCCATAACAAAACTGAACCATTTAATCATAAAAACATAACATGCGTATCATGTAATCAACATGGATTTAAGCCTTCCAAATAAGATCATTTTTTTTCATTTCTATCTTAGGAAGTCATCCTATAAAACCATCTCCTAACAGTCCTCATCAATAAATGATATCTTAAAACACACAAATGCACAAGGAGATAACCATGTTAAACATCCTTTAAATGAATCCTTCAGAACTAACTATAGAGATCAAGAACAATATCTATGAAAAATAAAAAATATAGACACATACTAAACCAATCCTCAAATGAGTAGCCAAAGCCAATCATGAAGAATAAAATCATTCCATGAGAATCAAAGAACGAAAATGACACATCTGAAAGGAAAAATGGGAAATACCTTTCAAATGATAAAATTTTGAGAAGACCAAGAGTGGAGAGTGAGAATGCTCCTCCAGAGTAACTGAGTCTTCATGACTTCTCCAAGATAAATCTCGTCATTGGTCTCTATTGAAATCACATCCAACCAAGGTGTAGGCTCCTCAGACTTTCTCCTGAAATCTTCATCAAGAGTAACCATCAACAACACTTCTCTCTTCTCAAGAGAATTATAGCCTCACATTATTCTCCATGTATCCATGAGAATATTCAAATGATCATTCCACGCTAAAATCCAAATTGCATTACTACACTATCATGAATTTCTCAAGCATATGATCAATGTACCCAAAACATATAGAATCACCAGACCACTGTCAACACTCAAATCATCTGAATCAGGAACTTATCATGGAATCATGATATTACCATCCCCCTTAGGAGATACCATATTCCAAGTGAACATAACATGGTCCCAAGAGCAATGCATCATGACAAAAATCTAATGCACAATCAAGAGTATATCATGACATTAAGAAAACAAAATCTAAACTGGCATCACCTATCAATCACTCCCAACACCTTGGAACCTCCTCAAAATTAGGCAGAAGGTTATGTATTCACACCCACTATTAAAGATACTCCACTCAAGGATAACCCTAAAGATCTCAATGCAAAGGAGATTGAAATCTTGCAATAGGGTTGTCCTAGAGGTTGGATTATATGTAATAAGGGGTTTACAACCAATTTTAGACTTGGAAAATACAATCCAATGCAATTTGTAAAAAAAAAACCCTAATTAAATACAAACTAACACTAAATGAGTTAGAAAGATCAAAAAAATGCAATAGAAAGCTATGAAACTAGAAGTGTGCACCTGAAAGAATGAAGAAGGTAGAATGGAGATCTAGAATCATATAAAATCTATTTTTGATGTTGATTAGGAGTAATTCACCAAGCTAGGCGAATCAATCTAGTTTCTGGGAAAATGTGCAGGTATAGGTTTCGGCCAAAAGGGTGTCCAAATCTGTAAAAGTCCCCGTTAGGCTTGTACAATGGGACTCATTTACCACTTGTGGTGAATCAATCCACTTCTTATTTTTCAAAATTCTAGGACCTAATTCCATGTCTCTTGGTCTGATCTTCTCTTTTTGACTGGTTTCTAGATCTGAAATTGCAAATTGCTACTTGTAGGTCTTCTCCAAGCTTCTCCAAGGCTTGATGACAACTTTGGAAACTCTAGGGATTTGACAATTTTTCTCCAGCTTTTCTTCTGAACTAATCTACAACCTAGCCCTTCAAATCACACACAAGAAGAGGGGAAAATTTTGTGGGGCTAGAGAAAATGGTTTTCCTTGGTCAAACCTCGTGTTGGTAATTAAACCTTGAAATTAAAGAAAATATGAATGAAGAATGATGAATGAACAAATAAAAATGTTGCAACTCACCAAACCATAGCAATAAGGTGCTATAAACATGTAAGTAATGGCTCCAATGGATGTAGACTTGGAATATTGCTTGATGTTGATAGATCTTTGAATGAAGCACTTGCTTGAATCATAAAACCCTACATTATAATTGTTATCTCTAAAACAACATGATGCAAGTAATATTTGACATGATGATTGACACTTGAAGAATGCTTGATAATTTTCCCCTGAATGTAGTTGAATGCTCTTGTGAATTCTCAAAATTCTCTTGTGAAATGGGTATATGTAGGATCATCATGGAAAAAACAGGCCCTTAAGTGGTGATGAAAATTCAAAAAATCAGAGTTAGGCAACTTGACGTAAATATTTCAATAAGTTATCTATATTATTTTAGGGAAAAAATAAGAAGTAGGTGTCTATCTAACCACCCTAACCATAATAAAATGATAATATTTTTTCATAATATTTTAGATATAAGTATAAGAGTCATGTCTCGATGTGATGCATATTTAAAATAAAATAAAATCAAGTAAATAATTATTTATGAATTTTTTATTATAAATTTTAAAAAATATAAAAACTTGTATGTCTGACCACCTTAACTTGGTCAAAACTTCGTGATTTTTTTTTTAAATCCTATATTATGCAAAGCACAGAATGCGAGGGATGTTTCAAATTTAAAAAATGCAATACTTTTTGAAAGGTATAGATTTTTTTCAATCAACGTATCAATCAGGACTTTAGTCATAATTCAAATAGAAAATGAATAATAATTATTTATTAGATTCAAAGTAAAGCATAATTTATATTGATGGAAAGCTAGGAATCTCCTTTAAAAAGCCTTTTCATTTCATCAATTTTGTGTAGAAAAAAGTCGTCAGCCACATGGGCCATCATATCACTTACATATCAATTTTTTTGCCGATCATGATTCCACACATACCCAAATCTTTAATGCTAGGTGACTTGATTCCTTGATAGGATGATAGGTATGAAAATGAGAAGAAGAACCTTGTATTTACACTCAATTATGCAAGAATTCCTGAAATTGCAACACTACAAGCCAACATTAGATCTAGGAGAATAAAATCCCACCAGAAATTTGAGTTAAATTTGAATTTTGGTCACACGGGACTCATTCGCCCAAGGTGGTGAATGAGTCCACCTAGGCCTAATGTATGGGACTAAAAATTAAAAGTTCTTATAAATTTTTGAAACCTATGTCGGGGAGACCTAAGTGGGACTCATTCACCCAAGGTGGCGAATGAGTCACAAACAATAAATTTGGGACACACAAGCCAAGAAAAACTAAATTATGATTGGTCAATGATTGGTGTTGGTATTATTCTCAAAAAGATGCAATAAATGAGGCTTGTGGATGCAAAATAGGGCCAACTAAAGCATAATAAGTCCCAATTATTCATGCCAAGCATAAAGAAGTGTGAATGTGTGTCACAAATTTATTACAACACTCCAAATAAGGCAAGATTAAGGTTGATCTTGATTAAGATTATGCTTAGCTATTTGATAAAACCCTAGAAAAGTGTGAAAGTGTGTTACAACACTTCACAACACTTTTGCAAGGAACCATTAAAATCCATTAGTTCACAAGGTCCCAAGACCTAATGTGAATGTGTTATCCACATTACAACATCGAATCAAGGAAAAATTATGCCAAAATCACAAGGAGGGCCCGAACATATCATAAAAAGTAGAAGGGGGGCATGTGCAGGATCATCATGGAAAAAACATGCCCTTAAGTGGTGAAAAAATCAAAAAAATAATAGTTAGGCAACTTGACATAAAAAATTGAATAAGTTATCTATATTATTTCAAAAATATGTAAGAATAAAATCTATAGAAAATTGAATGTAGTTTCTAAAATACTAGGTTTATTTTTATTTTTTAAAATCTATTTGTTGAAAAATTGAAATTTCAATGCAGTCGCACTTAAATTTTAGGGAAAAAATAAGAAGTATGTGTTTGTCTAACCACCCTAACCACAATTTAATGATAATTTTTTTAATAATATTTTAGATATAAGTAGAGGACTCATGTCCCGATGTGATGAATATTTGTTTGTAATTTTTCTCCAAGTAAATAATTGATTATCATTTTTTTATGACAAATTTTTAAAATATTAAAACTCATATGTCCGACCACCTTAACTTGGTCAAAACTTCATGAAATTCAATTTTTTTTTTTAATCCTCTATTATGTGAAGCATAGAATGTGACACATGTTTTAGATTCAAAAAATGTAATACCATTTGAAATCTATAGATTTTTTTCAATCAACTTCTCAATTAGGAATTTAGTCATAATTCAATTAGAATTCGAATAATTATTATTTATTAAATTCAAAATAAAGCATACTTTATATTGGTGGAAAGTTGAGAATCTTCTTTTAAAACCCTTTTCATTTCATCAATTTTGGGTAAAAAGAAAATTGCCAACCACATACCCTACACATACCCATCATATTGCAACTTTTTGGCCCATCATGATCCTGCACATACCCTTATGTTTCAATTACTTTTCTAGGTCATTTTTTAGGTCATTGCATTGAATTATGGTTTAGTAGTGCATCTTGCATTTCATCTATCTTTCCAAGTCTAAACTTGGTTGTGAACCCATTATTAGCTTATATTCAACCCCTAGAACAAACTTCTTGTAAGATCTCTTTCTCCTTTGCATTGATATCTCAAGGGTTTGTTCTTGATTGAAAGTTAGTGAAGATTGTCCTTCTATGTCCTAAATGGGCTAGAAGATTAAAAAAAAATCCCACCTTTCAATAGCACTTGTATTATCACAAAATATAAAAATTAGTTCATCATATACTAGTCTAATATCCTTCAAGGTTTGCGTCATCCATAAAACTTGTGTGCAACAAGATGCTACTGCAATGTATTATGCCTCTATAGTATATAAAGAAATCAAATCTTTCTTCTTTCTCAACCAAGACACTAATATTCATCTAAGAAAGAATGCACTGCCACTTGTACCTTTTGTATCATCTAAACAACCTTCCCAATTTGCATTTGTATAAGCACTCAAATTAGAATTAGTATCATGTTTGGATACCATAAGCCATATTCTAGAGCACCATTCAAGTATATAGATATTATTTTTACTACTACATATGACTCTCTTGAATCTTCTTAAAATATAGCTGCAAGATAAACTACATGTGTGAATTATAGTATAGTAGCAATTATGTATAGTAGTTGTACAATCAATGGTCGATACTTTTTCTGATCAACCTTATAAGATTCATTATTCTTTCTTAGCTTTTAACTAGTAACCATAGGGTCACATACCCATTTAGAATCTTCCATTCCAAACTTCTTCAATATTTCCTTGACATATTTTGATTGTGAAATGAATATACCTTCATTTTTATGATTGATTTACAACCCAAGGAATAAATTCATGTCTCCAAATATTGGAATTTTAAACTCATTCTACATATATTATGTAAGTTTCTAGCACATAGCTTCATTGCATCTATAAGTTATATCATCAATTTACACTATGAAACTCAAGATTTTTCTTTTTGAACTTTGAAGTGAAGATTACTATATATATTACCTTTATTGAATCCTTATTGTAATAATTTCCTCTCCAACCTTACATACAAAGCTATGGGAGCTTGCTTCAATATATAGAGTGCCTTCTTCAATATGCATACTATATCTGATTTGTCTGATTAAATAAATCCTTTCAATTGTTCATAGTATAATTTTTCCAATTCACCATTCAAGATAGAAAACTTCACATCCATTTTATAAACTATGAAATACTTGTGTTGAAAAAGCTAAAATAATCTTGTTAGCTTTCATTCTTACCATTGGAGTAAATTTTTCCTCAAAACCTATTGCTTCTACTTATGATTAGGGTAGCTATTACACACAAGCCTTGCCTTGTTTCTCACCACTTCTCCATTCTCATTCAGGTTTTTCTAGAGTATCCACTTAGTTCTAATCACAATCTTGTTTACTAGGGGTGATCCCACAATAGTGGTTTACAATTTTTAGCCAAACTGGACACTAAAATTATTATTTTAACTAAATCTTCACATTCAGGCACCTATAGCGACGCTCACCGTATACAACATAATTTTTTTTGTATGAAGGATAAAATTCTAATTTTTTTGAATTTATATTTGTAGCTACAATATCTAGTACTTTCATTTCATCTCATAGTTTTTTATTGAATATTTTTTCCTTAATAGAGTTTCAAAGTGAAACCACTTGCAATTCAGACATAGGTGGACTGTATACAGAATAATGTTTTCTCTATGTATCAAAATTCAATTTTTTTTTTTAATGGATCAAGGACATCAATACCAAGCATGAACATATTTTTTAAAAATTTATTTTGATAATTTTCTATTTTTTCACATGTGCACAACAAAGAGCTTGATTTTTAGTGAAAAACCTATGTTTAAATAAACTAAAAATATACATACATAATAAAACCAAAAAATATTAAAATTATATTCATGGGATAGCTCATTTAGAGGAATATCATAATAATTTCAAATAAATTTTAAATGAATTGATTTGATTTCCCAAAAGGTAAATCAAAAGTGATTTTTTATCAACATTTTGATAGGTGTAAAGGAGACTCATTTATAGGTATGGTTTAAAACTAGCGAGGTTCTATCCAAGGGGGTTTGATCTAAGGTGTTTTGATCAAACCCTCTTCAATTGGAATCCTTAAAATGGAACTTTTAAGGACTTAAATCATTATATTTTCTAAAAATATGTGATTTCAGCAAAAAATAGGTCCTCTCAGAAATTGTAAACCAGCTTTGTGGGATCACCCGTAGTCTAGATAAGTTGCCAAGTCTGATTCTTCTCAATCTGCATTATTTATTCTTCCATAGCCTTGATCCAGTACTCATACTTGTATGCTTCAATTATTTTTTAGGTTGAACTTTAGAAAGTAAATATATATCTACCATAGTAGATTTACTCCTTGTCAAAATAGCTTTGCTCTTGTCACCAATGATCTAATATTTAAAATTATTCTTCTGCACATACTTACAAGTCTTAGGAATCCTTTTTGAATCTTCTTCCTCTTCATATTAAAATTATTTATCTTTACTTTCATCTTTGTTGATTTCGCTACAAGAAGACTCATTTGATTCATATCTATCTATTGCTATTGTGTTCTTTTGTAAGTCTTCATCAACCTTGATAGTTGCACTCTATACAATATTATTCAACCTCTTGTTATAGAACTAGTAATATTTTCTTCTTGTATAATATCCAAGGAAGATACCTTTCATATATCTTGCATCGAACCTTCCTAATTTCGCTTCATCTCTTTTGATGTAGCATTTACTTCCAAACACTCTAAAATGTTTAACAATGGGGATCCTTCCATACAAAAACTCATAGAGAGACTTTTCACTATTTTCTCTTACTTCTAGTCTATTAATTATGTAAATAGAAACATTAATCACTTCTCTCCATTAGAATTCTTTTGGGTATGTGCAGGATCATCATGGAAAAAACAAGCCCTTAAAGCAATAAAATTTAGGAAAATGGACTTAGGCAACCTGATGTAAAAATTTGAATAAGTTATCTATATTATTTCAAAAATATGTTACAATAGAATCTATATAAAATTGAATGTAGTTTCTAAACTACTAGGTTTTAAAAAAATTAAATAAATCTATTTGGTGAAAATTTGAAATTTCAATGCAGTAGCACTTAAATTTCAGGGAAAAATAAGAAGTAAGTGTCTGTCTGGCCACTCTAACCACAATAAAATGATAATATTTTCTTATAATATTTTAGATATAAGTAGGGGATTCATGTCCCAATGTGATGCATATTTTTTTGTAACTGTTTTCCAATTAAATAATTAATTATGATTTTCTTATTACAACTTTTAAAAAATAGAAAAACTTGTATGTCTGACAACCTTACCTTGGTCAAAACTTCATGAAATTCAATTCATTTTTTTTTAATCCTATAGTATGTGAAGCATATAATTTGACGCATGTTTTGGATTAAAAAATGTTATACCATTTGCACACTATAATTTTTTTTCAATCAGCCTATCAATCACGTAATTCAAATAGAAAATGAATAATAATTATTTATTAAATTCAAAGTAAAGCATAATTTATATTGGTGGAAATTTGAGAATCTCCATTAAAAACCCTTTTCGTTTCATCAATTTTGGGTAAAAAAAAAGTCTTCAGCCACATGGGCCATCATATCACTTACATATCACCACTTTTTGGCCCATCATGATCCTGCACATACCCAAGGTTACTTTTTTGATGACTCCATTTACCCCCACTTTAGTGAGAGGATGATCTTTCTTGAAACTCACACTTAAGTACACAAACATGCACCAAGAGGGGATCAAATGTACCAATTCTAGCAAGATGAGATGAAAAATGATCAAGAGGGGTGATCAAGCCCCTAGGATCAAGATCCCATTACAAACCAACATGAGAACAAAGGAACACACATGAGAATGATATAAAGAACAACAAAAAAGCACAAGATTACACTACCAAAGATGGAAAAGAGAAAAAGGATGAAATACAATAATTGAAACAAGCTTCAACCATTTGTCCATCATGATGTGGATCAAATCTAGGTTGTTTGTCTGAAAAAACACATGCTCACTTTGAGGTGGCAGAACTCCTATTGTCCACTAGGTGAGAAGTCCTAAAAGGTGAGACACATAAGTCATGGCTAGTATGCACTCACACACACACAAGTAGCTATGGGGAAAGTCATGCGTTGGTCAGGGCTTCCTACTCAAACCATACCAAATTTATACCTCCTAATAACTTTAATAAGGTGCCACACAAAAATTATTTTCAAGCTTTATGAGGCAAGAAAAAAATTGTATGCTTGGATCTCATGAACAAAAATTATGGCACTATAGGCATGAAAACTATTTTATGCAAGGTGGACATACAACAACAAATGCAAAATAGAAAATTTTCAAAGGATTCTTGCTTAGTTCATGTGAGGTCTTTAACTTAGGGAACATTGTGCCTAATGTCTCCAAGAGAGGACCAGTCAAATAATATAACATTCACAACTCAGGGGATACAGTGTGTCATATCAAGCCACTAAGAGGAATATAATATGCTAAGAGAGATCATGCTCCTAATGTACATTACACCCAATGTCATCCACAAACCAAAAAACACATCGTATGATGTAAGAAAAATGCACCAAGAACCATGAAAAGGAAAATGTGAGAGAATAATGCCAATGTATGCCCCCACTTTAAATAAATTTCTAAATACCATATTGTGAACAATTAATTTAAAGTAGAAAATGAAAAAAATGCAAAAAAGTAGACATGAGAGCTAACTTGGAAAGCCTTATGTTGTCATATATTTTTGAGTAAAGTTGCATCATGTGAGAAAAATAAAAGGGAGGGGTTTCCCACAAAAATAAAACACCAAACACATAAGGGATCTATGGATTTGGGGTTAGTATGTTCTTTTCTACAATTTTTTTAAAGATCTTGGAACTACCATCATCCACCAAATACACATAGAACTTGAAGGATGACACAAAGAGAGAAAAACCAAAGTTTTTTTTTTGGGTCAACATGGAAGAGACATAGGGTGTCTCGACGCCTTGCATCATCCCCAAAAGGAAAACACAAGACTAAAGAGAACAAGGGAACATGAAAATGAAAAGGTAAAAAGAAAACCTCTTGGGTCAACATGGAAGAGACATGAATGTCTCGACACCTTACATCATCCCCAAAAGGAAAAAATAAGACAAATGAAAGAGAGAAAAATAGAAAGCGAAAGAGGTGCATGACATATAGAAGAATGATGGTACAAATAGAGGAATGCACAAAGAGAGAGAGAACATCAAGAGTAACGTCATGAGGGATCACATCACACACATGCAATCACACCAAAGAAAAATGAAAAAGAAATAATACAAAAGACTACTAAGGAAAATGCAAATCAACCTATGAGCAATTCATCTTCCTCCCAATCTTAGTATATATAAGCAAAAGGTGAATAAAAAACCTAAGGTACAATTACAGATGCATTACTAGGAAACAACTATCAACTTCATGCCCCCACTAAGAGTGATACAAGAATGAGCTTAGGTAGGTGATGGGAAAGATCATGTAATAGTGAGAATAAAATATTCTACAAATATTACATGGAAAGGGGTGAAATAAGGCTAGGAAATCACATGGTGAAAATCATTGCCATCAAAGTGAAAATTTTTCAATATTAACTAGAATGCATGACACTCATTGGTATTATGTCTAAAAGTTTGGCGATATGCGCATTGTGAATTTTTTTCATCTTTAGGAAATTACACTAATTGATTCATAGCTGGTAATTTTATTAATTCTTTGTTCAAAATAAATTGTATCTTTCGTTCATTTTGAGGTGGTGGACGAGGAGGTTGTAGATTTTTTAACTTGTAAGATCTTTTGCATTTGCTAGATTCACCAACTTCTCTAGTTGAAGGTGTGGGGAGAGGACATAGGGAGATCCTATCATCCTTGTCAATGTTACGAGTGATTGGTTTTTCTTTAGGAAGAAGAAAATTCATATGGGGATGATGATCTAAGATAACCATACAATTTCTATGAAGCCTTAGATATCCTTTAGGAACATGTTTGTTGTGAGGAGGATTCTAATATCCTAAGCCTTTTGTGTTTTCATCAGTTGGTATTTTTTCTAAGAGTTTATGAATGTCATGTTCATTTTTTGTATCACATCCTTGTTTGCTCAAGATTGTGAAACCTTTTCTATATGTTTCTTCTAGATTGATCGAAGTTTTTGTGACTTTGTTATCATAGGATGATTGAGTGTTTTCTTTTCTAGAGGAGCTAGGTTCACCTTTTGTAGGGAAATTAGGTTCAACTTTTGTTTCAAGATGTAAGTAACCAAAAATCCCAAGGGGTAGTATTGTAGGAAGATTTGGTTGTCTCATGGATGCATAGAAAGATGCATTGACTTCAACATTATTAAGACAGTCATTTAGGAACTAATTCATGTTGTCTTCATCTTCTCCCATGATGTCAACATAACAAGGAGGGTATGCATTAGGATTTGAGTGAGTTCAATTTCGTTAGGGCTATTTCCAAAATCACAACTTGACACATCCACTAAGGACTTTAATGACATCGAAATCTTGTTAAATCACATATCCATGATGTAAATTTTAGATTCTAAACTATAAAACAATGTTGTGAATGCAACTTTGATTTTAAGAAATGCACAATATGAATGAGATTAAACTTAAACTAAATGCAATGAATTGAATGAAACAAAAACTAGGCAAGATGAAACAAAAAGGTAACAAAATCAAACAAAAACTTAGAAAATGAACTGTAAATGCTAGAAAATGTAGTGAAAAATATGTAGAGGGACTGATTCACCCAAGGTAGTGAATGAGTCTAGATACAATTTGTTTTGAAATTTTTCAGAATTTTTGAATTGAATTTTATGTTTTTTATGTTTTTTGATATGTTTATGAGATGTAAATGAACAATTTGAATGATTTTTAATGATATTAAATTCAATAATGAAAGCTAAATGAGTTTTTGACTAATGCAAGTTTTGAAACCCTAGAATGCAAATTATCAAATGCAAAACCTAATGCAATGTGAACACAAACTAAATAAATGCACTCAAAATTAGAATAATGATGTTCTAAACACTAGATTCACTAAAATGGAGCCTCTTAAAAATTAGGTGGAAGGTTATTTGTTCACACCCACTATTAAAGAGACTCCACTCAAGGATAACCCTAGAGATCTCAATGCAAAGGAGATCAGACTCTTGCAATAGGGTTGTCTTAGAGGCTGGATAATATGTAATGAGGGGTAAACCACCAAGTTTAGACTTGGAAAATACAATGCAATGCAAGTTTTAAAAATAATCCTAATTGAATGAAAACTAACACTAAATGACTTATAAAGATTAACAAAATGCAAAAGAAAGCTATGAAATTGAAAGTGTGCATCTGGAAGACTAAAGAAGGAAGAATATTTATTTTGAATCCTTGAAAATCTTTTGTTGATGTTGATTAGGACTTATTCACTAACCTGAGTGAATCAAGCCAAATTTCAAGGAAAATGTGTAGGTATAGGTTTCAACCAAAAGGGTATCGAAATCTGTAAAAATATTTGTGAGGCCTATATAGTGGGACTCATCCACCACTTGTGGCGAATCAGTCCACTTCTTCTTTTTCAGAAATTTAGGACATGATTTTGTGTCTCTCAGCCTAGTCTACTCTTTTTGATTGGTTTTTGGATTTGAAACTGCACATTGCCACTTGTATATCTTCTCCAAGCTTCTCCAAGGCTTGATCACAACTTTGGCAACTTCAGGGATTTGAAAAAAATTATCAAACTTTTCTTGTTGAAAAATATGCAACCTAGCCCTGCAAATCAAACATAAGAAGAGGGAAAATTTTGGTGGGGTTAGAGAATAGGGGTTTGCCTTGGTCAAACCCTTTGTTGGTAATTAAACCTTGAAATGAAAGAAATGGTGAATGAATAATGATGAATGAACAAATAACAATGTTGCAACTCACCAAACCCTAGCAATAAGTTGCTACAAACATGTAAGTAATGGCTCCAATGGATGTAGATTTGGAATATTTCTTGATGTTGATAAATATTTAAATAAAGCACTTGCTTGAATCGCAAAACCCTACATCACAATTTTTAGCTCTAAAACAACATGATGCAATCAATCTTTGACATGATGATTGACACTTGAATAATTCTTTAGAATGCTCGATAATCTACCCTTGAATGCACTTGAATTCTCTTGCATGCTCAAAATGCTCTTGTAAACTCTTGAATGCTAGGTCACTTGATTTTTTGATAGGATGCTAGGTATGAAAATGAGAGGAAGAACCTTGTATTTATATGCAATTATTAAAATATTGCAAAAATTGTAACACTACTCATTGGAAATTATAGTTAAATTTAAATTTTGGTCACATGAGACTCATTCGCCCAAGGTGGAAAATTAGTCCACCCAGGCCTAATCTATGGGACCAAAAATGAAAACAGCTTAGAAATGTGTGAAACTTGCATCGAGGCCAAGAAGACCTAGGTGGGACTCATTTTCCTAAGGTGGAAAATGAGTCCCATACACTAAATCTGGGCCACGCAAGCCAGGAAAACCTAAATTATGATTGTTCAATGATTGGTGTACGCATTATTCTCAAAAAAGATGTAATAGATGAGGCTTGTGGATGTAAAATAGGGAAAATTAAATGATAAGAAATTCCTTATTATTAATGAAAATCCTAGAGAAGTGTGAAAGTGTTTCACAACATTTTACAGCACTCCAAATAAATAAATATTAAGGTTGATCTTGATTAAGATTATGCTTATCTATTTGATAAAACCCTAGAAAAGTGTGAAAGTGTGCTACAACACTTCATAATAATTTTGCAAGAAACCATTATAATTCATTAGTTCACAAGGTCCAAAGACCTAATGTGAATGTATCATCCATATTACAACATAAAATCAAGGCAACATTAAGCCAAAATCACAAGGATGGCCTAAACAAGTCATAAAAAGTAGAAGAGTTACATTTTTGGTTACTCCAGACCTTAACCAAACACTCCAAGAGTCTTCCATGGGTCTAAGATGCTACACATCTTCAAATATTTTCCATGCAAATGTAAAAGACCCCTTCTATAGCAATAGGATTTAAGAGCTCCTCCTAGTAACATCAAAAACACTAAAGAAGATCATTAACCACTATGTGATGAATCCACAGGCATTGCTATAGCTCCCACTAAGTCATGAAAAATGAGCTCCCCAATCATCATGAATTTATTTTTGCTAATATGAAAATCCTTCAGGTCCACTCATCAATCATGCCCATCTCACAAAAATACCAAGCAACTCGAAGATCTTTAAACCATGCATAAATTACCATCTTTTTCAAAAGCTTACACAAAATAGTGTCTCCAAGCTATCCATGACATCATGATACAACATGATACAGGTCCACATAACCGACTACCTAGGTAGTCGACATCATCCATACTTCATTTCAAAGAAACCACACCAATGCACAAGTGACTAGAGACAAGGCCAGCTAGCAAGTCTACATCAACACTGAATCAACCTCATGGATGTAGGCAATCTACTTCCAAGTTATCCCACTGCAATTGAATGGCTGATCAATCCATACAACAAAATATCTCCTATATCCAAACACTGAAACTTGCAAACCCATCATCGCACTGGAAACTGCAAAAGTAAGATCTCAAAGAGAATTTACCATGTAGACAACATGACTCTAGCACTAGATCATGCTAACATTCGATTAACCAATCATGTCCACAAAGATCACCATAGTCAAGGAATCCACCAAGAAACACCACATGAATTCTGAGTGACTAATACAATTACCAACACTCTCATGCAAAGAAAAAATCACACCTTCTCACACCATACACAAAGAATGCATGAATAACTACAACTATATCATCCAGTAATGCCCCCACAGGCAAGGGTCTAGAAAATAGTTTAACAGTAGCTCCACAAACACACGAGTTTTCTTGAGCATGTAAAACCTACAAAACCATTGTGTTCAAGAACACCCATGCACACCCGTATACACTTCACATTTGGATGACTCAAAAATTTGGAACATAAACACCATAATAGTTAAATCCAAACAATGGAATAACATGAAAATGCATAGCCATAGATTCTTTAAATGAAAATCTATAAAAACACTCAAATCCAAAGAACTTGAATCTAAGCCATGCAATTTGAAAACATCCTTGAAAGGAAAGAAAAGTTTAGGAACTCCAAGCCCATTTCAATCCAAATCAAAAACCATCAACATGCACATGCATCCAAGGGAGACTAGCTATTGCAGGAGCTTTCAAAATCATCCAATGATCAACTCCATAGCCTTCATGAAATTGGGGTACTAGAAAACTATGCCTTCCAATACCAAGTCAAAACACCTAGCATAAGAAAAATTCTCCATAGTTGAGAAACAACCCAAGCTTCTCCATATCATCAGGGAGCCCCTCACATAGACACCCCATATGGAAGATTTTCTGCAACACAACCATAGAGTAAATAATATTGCACCCCATGCATTAGGATTATACCACTGACAACTCACAAGCTTCAAGTCACATCATTTCAATATGACCAGCTCAAGTTTCTCCATCTTCCCTATCATTCATAATGCATGTTGTCTCTTGGAACTCAAACAAAAGTGATAGGGTAGGGTTGGATGGAACAATTACAATTCCATGCTTTGAGTCTCCCTTGGAAGATTCTAGTAGTGTTACCCACCACCACCTAAACCTATAGGTCCTAAGGCTTGTTTAGGTACCCCTGGTTCTCCTGGCCAACCCTACTATCACCTTAGTCCCAAACTCCCAAGACAATCTTGGTGCAATGCTCCTTTTCTTCCTTAACCCTTAATCTTCGCTAAAGCCTAATTACTCCCATCTCTTAGTTTGTTATTTGCAGGGGTATGGGGATGGTTTCTAATGGCTCACACCATCCTAATTACGCTCTAAAAACTCCACCTCACTTCCTTAGTCCATCGCTCTCACCAAACCCTCATCTACGGTTTTAGTTCCCTAATTCTAGGCTTCCAGATTAGGACTTTTCTCCATGGAAAAATGAGGTAACTCTCCTAATTTCTCCAAAAAACCCCAAATATTTTACATGGATTTCTAGTCTTGATGCCTACCAGTTCAAGATTTCAAAGGTCTTAACCCTTAACTACCCCTACATAGGACAGACCTTCAATTTTGCAAAATTGGCCTCTTCTTTAGGTTTTCCTGACCACACAACAAACTGTTATTTAGTTCTCCACTCAAACGGACTGGTGAAGACTCCTCTTTGTTACCAAGCCTTTGCAAGGCTTCCATCTACCTTTCTACCACGTGGTTTATCAGGGAAAGGTCACCCCTGCAAGCCAAGTGCTTTGCACTTCATGACTTTCCTAGTCGGGCACTGTCTAGCTTGCCTAGGAGAAGTCTTCCATCGTGCTTTCATGAATCCTACCTACTCCTAATTCTACCATATTTACACACATGGATTCTAGCCCCAATCCCCAAAATCTTGTACACCAGGTACAGTGGGAAAGGGAACTAAAACCCCATTTTTGACAGGTTTCCAGTCAGATCAACAACTCACAAGGAGACAAAACAACTACAAGCACACCTGTAAATTGAACTCACACCCTAAATACTACCAAAAAAGCTTAGAACATAAACAATACTACCAACTACAACAAACTAGAGAGCCATGATCGCTTCTGATTACACAAAATCCAAAGCAAACACAAAATTTTCTTATTCTTCTCACTATCCACGCTTAGCATTCATCAACTTTCAAAATTACAAAAGCTTCCAATGCCTTCCAACCTTGCTCATAGGTCGAATCATTCCCTAAATAGACTCTCCAATTTAGTTAGGCTTGAGCCCCAACTATTCCATGGCTGGTTGTGGCTCTCCATAGGCCTTATTTTTCAAAATTTTCAAAAGAAACTATTGCCTAGGGAGGTCTACAAGGTCAACACACATCTTAGTAGCCAAAACTAAATCTAGAAAATGGTCAACATGACCTTATGAACAAAAAAAAAGTTCACAAATTCCTTTAAGGCACAAATCCAAGAAATGGAAGGGATTGGCCATATGTTAACTAAACAAGTTATTAAGTCTTGACCTTTTGATTACCCTCCTAGATGCACTTTGGGGTGCTCCTGGACCATTCTCCCCCTCTCCACAAGCTCTAAGGAATGTGACAAGTGAGTAGAGAGACATATATGGCCTGCTTCTTGCACTAAGCCTCATCCACCCATGTGGCCTCAGATTTTGGCTTGTCCTTCCACTTGATGAGGTGCTCCATGTACACTCTCTTCCTTGTAGATTTCTTCACTCTTGACTCCAAGATGCTCTCCACCTATAGTTTTTCTTTAGTAGGTAATGCTATGTTACTGACATCTTTGAAGATCTCCCTACTGGTATGTTCCATATCATTGACTAATCCCTTGTACTTGATCAAATCAGCAACATTGAAAATAGGTGAAATTCCCAAATCAGTAGGTAGCTCCACCTTGTATGCATTCTTTCCATACTTGGATAATACCTTGCAGGGTCCTACTCTTTTCATTTGTAACTTGGTTGACATACCCTTCTACAACCTTGATTTTTTAAGGTGAACCATGACATGATCTCCTACTGCAAATTGCAAATCCTTCCTTAACATATCTACCTTGTCTTTTAACTTTGTGTAGCCTTAGTGACTGTCTTATTTACCTGCTCCTAAATCTCTTTCATGGTTTGAGTGAAGTCTTCAGCATGTCCACTCCTATTCTCCATAGCTCCTAGATCCCTGAGCTCACATATACCCCTTGGGTGCATTCCATACACAATTTCAAAAGGACTCTTCCCTATGGTCCGGTTTACACTATCATTGTAAGCATACTCAGCTTGTGAGATTACCATATTCCTTAGTTAGACACCTTAGTATGTTACCTAGCACCCTGTTAACCACCTTTGTTTGACCATCGGTCTAAGGATGGTAAGTTGATCCAAAGGACAGGTTGGTACCCAATCTGCTCCATAGAGTCTTCCAAAAGTGATTCATGAACTTAACATCCCTGTCTAAAATAATACTCAAATGCAATCCATGGATCCTTACAATCTCCTTGAAGAAAAGGTGAGTTATATAGTTGGCATCATGAGTGATTTTGCAAGGAATAAAGTGACTCATTTTTTTGAATCTGTCCACCACTATATACACACTATCAAAACCAATATTGGTCTTAGGGAGTCCTACAACAAAATCCATGCTCACAAACTCCCATGGTCTATTAGGAATGGGTAAGGGTTGATATAGGCCAGCATTACTAGCTCCCCCCTTAGCTTTCATACACACAACACATTGCTCCACATACTTCCTAACATCTCTTGCCAACTTAGGCCAATAGTAGAACCTTTGCACTAGTTCTAATGTCTTATTGATGCCAAAATGTCCACTAAGACTACCATTATGCTTTCCTGAATGAGGTTTTCTCTCATTGACCCTTTTGGAACACATCGATGATTCCCTTTAAACAAAAATCCACTTTGTAAAGTATACTCTGAGTATTGGCTATGAAAATGATTCTCAAATTTAGAACATACCTTGTAGGCCTCTGAGAAATCTTCATCCTCCCCATAAAGATCCTTGAAACTCTCTATTCCAATGCTCTTGATCTATATTTCTTGGACTGTCAACAATCTTCTACTCAATGCATCTACTACCTTGTTCATTTGTCCCTTCTTGTGCTTGATGGTGAAAGTAAAAGCTTGGATTTACTCCATCCACTTCAAGTGTCTATTGCTCAACTTCTCTTGGGTGTTAATATAACTAAGTGTCTGATTGTTTGTAAAGACCACAAACTCTTTGGGTAGAAGGTAATGCCTCCACTTCCTAAGTGACTAAACCAAAGCATATAGTTCTAGATCATAGGTAGAGTACTTCTTCTTGGCTTCATTGAGCTTTTCACTAAAGAAAGCTATGGGCCTACCCTCTTGACTAAGCACTCCTCCTACTACAACTCCACTATCATCGCACTCTATAGTAAACCATTTGTCAAAGTTTGTCAATAGGAGAATAGGTTGAGCTTCCACTTCTCGCTTCAGTTTCTCAAATCCTTTCTCTACCTCTTGAGTCCATACAAACTTAGTTTTCAATCCACCCTTGATTGTTTCTAGCAGTGGTGCACATATTCCACTAAATTTTGTTATGAATTTCCTATAAAATTGAGCCAATCCATGGAAAATTCTTACCTCAGTCCCTGTGGTTGGTGTAGGCCAATTTAGGATAGCTTCCACCTTGCTTGGATCTATTTTTAGTGATCCTCGAGACACTACAAAACCCAAATATACAAGCTCTTGTTTGAAAAACTCACACTTCTCTAGGTTGATGGCTAGCTTCTCATCTTGTAATCTTCTAAGAACCATCTCCACTTGTTTAAGGTGTTCCTCTGCTATCTTGTTCAAGATGAGTATATCATCGAGATATACCACCACAAATAACCTAGTAAAGTCTTTGAGTACTTCAATCATGAGCCTCATGAATGTACTAGGCACATTAGAGAGGCCAAATGGCATAACTCTCCACTCATACAACCCATCTATTGTCTTTGCTGCTGTTTCCACTCATCTCCATCCTTGATTCTGATCTGATGGTATCCACTCTTGAGATCCAACTTGGTGAAGTATTGAGCTCCTCCAAGACAATCCATCAAGTCTTCAATTCTAGGAATAGGGAACCTATACCTAATTGTAATCCTATTTATTGCTCTAGAGTTTGTGCATAATCTCCACTTGCCCCCTTTCTTGGTTGCTAAGACCACTGGTACTACACATGGACTGATGCTCTTCCTAATCAAGCCTTGGTCCAACAATTCTTGCACTTGTCTAGCTACCTCTAGATTCTGATCTGGTGTAAGCATATAAGCTACTTTGTTAGGAAATGATGCTCCAGGTATGAAGTCAATTTGATGACTAATGGACCTTTTAGGAGGTAAAGTTGCAAGTGTACCATCACTTACTATGTCCTTATATTTCTCAAGAAAATTCTGGACTGCTTCGAGTATGACTATTTTCTCAGACTTGTCTTCATCTTTGGACTACAACATGACTACATAACCTTCACCCCCTTGATGTAGGTTGTTAAGGAACTCTTTTCCACTACTTAGCAGAACACTTGGTGTCTTTGACTATCCTTCATCCTCTTCTGACAGTGACTACAACTTAAAAGTCTTTCCATCCTTTTTAAAAGATATAGTATTCTCCTTCCCATCATACATGGCACTTTTGTCATACTACCATGGTCTTCCCAATAGTATATGGCATGCATCCATGGGCAATATATCAAAAATTAGCTTATCTTTGTACCCTCCAATAGAAAACTCCACCATTATTTGCTCATTAACAAGAACACTCTGCCCTTTGTTTAACCATGTCACTTGGTAGGGGTTGGTGTGGGGTACCTTCTCCAACTTGAGCTTCTTTACTGCCTCTTATGAGATAATATTATCTGTTGAACCTGAATCTACAATGACCTTGCATACTTTCCCAAGTATTTTGCATCTCACTGTAAATAGAGATTTTCTTTGTTTTGGTTCTTCCTTGACCAGTTTTCTGATCAAAACTCTCCTAAACATCAGATTCTCTCCCATTTCAGATTCAATATGACTGATCTCAGGTGATTTAGTGCTCATGGTGTCCTCTTGTGCATATGCCACCCTTTTCTTAGCATTTGAAGATGATGCTTTCTCCAGGTACTTATAAGTCGGGTGGCCTACTTGACCACAATGGTAACATTTCATGGTAGCAAAATATGAATTGCTCCTGCTTGCTCCTCTTCCTCTATTTGATCCTCCTTGAGAATCTCTACCTCTTCCATTACCTCCTCTAGAAGATGTTTCACCTCCATGCTCTATCAGTTTAGATTCACCTTGGTAGCCACCTCTATGTCCTCTTTGATCTCTGCCTTTGCCTCTACCCTTAGAAGATTCATCATGTTTCCTCTTGCTTCCTTTCTCAATCTTGATGGCTAATTGATAGCATTGATTCACTATCTTAGGACTTAGAAGAGTCATCTCTTCTTGAAAATCCTCTAGGTCCACTCATAAATCATGCCCATCTGACAAAAATACCAAGCAGCTCGATAATCTTTAAACCATGCATAAATTACCATCTTTGTCAAAAGCTTACACAAAATAGTGTATCCAAGCTATCCATGACATCATGATACAAAATGATATAGGTCCACATAACCGACTACCTAGGTACTCGACATCAGCCATACTTCATTTCAAAGAAACCACACCAATGCACAAGTGACTAGAGACAAGGCCAGCTAGCAAATCTACATCAACGCTGAATCAACCTCGTGGATGTAGTCAATCCACTTCCAATTTATCCCACTAAAATTGAATAGGTGATCAATTCATACAACAAAATATCTCGTATATCCAAACACTGAAACATGCAAACCCATCATCACACTAGAAATTGCAAAAGTAAGATCTCAAAGAGAATTTACCATGTAGACAACATGACTCTAGCACTAGATCATGCTAACATTCGATTAAGCAATCACGTCCACAAAGATCACCATAGGAAAGGAATCCACCAAGAAACACCACACGAATGTCGAGTGACTAATAAAATGACCAACACTCTCATGTAGAGAAAAAATCACACCTTGTCACACCATGCACAAAGAATGCATGAAAAACTACAACTATATCATACAGCAATGCCCCAACAGGCCAGGGTCTAGAAAATAGTTTAACAGTAGCTCCACAAAAAACATTTTTTCTTTAGCAAGTAAAACCTACAAAACCATTGTGTTTGAGAACACCCATGCACACCCATATACACTTCACATTTGGATGACTCAAAAATTTGGAACATAAACACCATAACAGTTAAACCCAAACAATGGAATAACATGAAAATGCATAACCATAGATTCTTTAAATGAAAATCTATAAAAACCCTCAAATCCAAAGAACTTGAATCTAAGCCATGCAAGTACAAAACATCCTTGAAAGGAAAAAATAGTTTAGGAACTCCAAGCCCATTTCAATCCAACTCAAAAACCATCAGCATGCACATGCAACCAAGCTTCTCCAAGGCTTGATCACAACTTTGGCAACTTTAGGGATTTGACAAAAATTCTCAAACTTTTCTTCTTGAAAAATATGCAACCTAGCCCTACAAATCAAACATAAGATGAGGGAAAAAATTTGTGGCATTAGAGAATAGGGGTTTTCCTTGGTCAAACCCTTTGTTGGTAATTAAACCTTGAAATGCAAGAAAATGTGAATGAATAATGATGAATGAACAAATAACAATGTTGCAACTCACCAAACCCTAGCAATAAGTTGCTACAAACATGTAAGTAATGGCTCCAATGGATGTAGATTTGGATTATTTCTTGATGTAGATAAATATTTAAATAAAGCACTTGCTTGAATCGCAAAACCCTACATCACAATTTTTAGCTCTAAAACAACATGATGCAATCAATCTTTGACATGATGATTGACACTTGAATAATTCTTCAGAATGCTTGATAATCTACCCTTGAATGCACTTCAATTCTCTTGCATGTTCAAAATGCTCTTGTAAACTCTTGAATGCTAGGTCACTTGATTTTTTGATAGGATGCTAGGTATGAAAATGAGAGGAAGAACCTTGTATTTATATTCAATTATTAAAAAATTCCCAAAATTGCAACACTACTCATTGGAAATTTGAGTTAAATTTAAATTTTGGTCACACGAGACTCATTCGCCCAAGGTGGAAAATTAGTCCACCCAGGCCTAATCTATGGGACCAAAAATGAAAACTTCTTAGAAATGTGTGAAACTTGCATCGGGGCCAAGAAGACCTAGGTGGGACTCATTTTCCTAAGGTGGAAAATGAGTCCCATACACTAAATTTGGGCCACGCAAGCCAAGAAAACCTAAATTATGATTGTTCAATGATTGGTGTATGCATTATTCTCAAAAAATATGCAATAAATGAGGCTTGTGGATGTAAAATAAGGCCAATTAAAGCATAAGAAATTCCAATTATTAATGAAAATCCTAGAGAAGTGTGAAAGTGTTTCACAACATTTAACAACACTCCAAATAAGTAAATATTAAGGTTGATCTTCATTAAGATTATGCCTATCTATTTGATAAAACCCTAGAAAAGTGTGAAAGTGTGTTACAACACTTCATAATAATTTTGCAAGAAACCATTATAATTCATTAGTTCACAAGGTCCAAAGACCTAATGTGAATGTATCATCCATATTACAACATAAAATCAAGGCAACATTAAGCCAAAATCACAAGGATGGCCTAAACAAGTCATAAAAAGTAGAAGAGTTACATTTTTGGTTACTCCATACCTCAACCAAACACTCCAAGAGTCTTCCATGGGTCTAAGATGCTACACATCTTCAAATATTTTCCATTCAAATGTAAAAGACTCCTTCTATAGCAATAAGATTTAAGAGCTCCTCCTAGTAACATCAAAAACACTAAAGAAGATCATTAACCACTATGTGATGAATCCACAGGCATTGCTATAGCTCCCACTAAGTCATGAAAACTGAGCTCTCCAATCATCATGAATTTTTTTTTGCTAATATGAAAATCCTTTAGGTCCACTCATCAATCATGCCCATCTCACAAAAATACCAAACAACTCGAAGATCTTTAAACCATGCATAAATTACCATCTTTTTCAAAAGCTTACACAAAATAGTGTCTCCAAGCTATCCATGACATCATGATACAACATAATACAGGTCCACATAACCGACTACCTAGGTAGTCGACATCATCCATACTAACTTTGGGCTAGCCAGAAAAACCCTAAATTATGATTGTTCAATGATTGTGTATGCATTATCTCAAAAAAGCAATAAATGAGGCTTGTGGATGTAAAATAAGGCCAATTAAAGCATAAGAAATTCCAATTATTAATGAAAAGCCTAGAGAATGTGAAAGTGTTTCACAAAATTTAACAACACTCCAAATAAGTAAATATTAAGGTTGATCTTCATTAAGATTTTTTATTATCTTGTTATTTGATAAAACCTAGAAAAGTGTGAAAGTGTGTTACAACACTTCATAATAATTTTGCAAGAAACCATTATAATTCATTAGTTCACAAGGTCCAAAGACCTAATGTGAATGTATCATCCATATTACAACATAAAATCAAGGCAACATTAAGCCAAAATCACAAGGATGGCCTAAACAAGTCATAAAAAGTAGAAGAGTTACATTTTTGGTTACTCCATACCTCAACCAAACACTCCAAGAGTCTTCCATGGGTCTAAGATGCTACACATCTTCAAATATTTTCCATTCAAATGTAAAAGACTCCTTCTATAGCAATAAGATTTAAGAGCTCCTCCTAGTAACATCAAAAACACTAAAGAAGATCATTAACCACTATGTGATGAATCCACAGGCATTGCTATAGCTCCCACTAAGTCATGAAAACTGAGCTCTCCAATCATCATGAATTTTTTTTTGCTAATATGAAAATCCTTTAGGTCCACTCATCAATCATGCCCATCTCACAAAAATACCAAACAACTCGAAGATCTTTAAACCATGCATAAATTACCATCTTTTTCAAAAGCTTACACAAAATAGTGTCTCCAAGCTATCCATGACATCATGATACAACATAATACAGGTCCACATAACCGACTACCTAGGTAGTCGACATCATCCATACTTCATTTCAAAGAAACCACACCAATGCACAAGTGACTAGAGACAAGGCCAGCTAGCAAGTCTACATCAACACTGAATCAACCTCG
Organism: Sequoiadendron giganteum; assembly: GCA_007115665.2. NCBI lineage: Eukaryota > Viridiplantae > Streptophyta > Pinopsida > Cupressales > Cupressaceae > Sequoiadendron > Sequoiadendron giganteum. The sequence goes on from CM021100.1 coordinate 432,360,561, forward strand.
TGGATGTAGGCAATCCACTTCCAAGTTATCCCACTGCAATTGAATGGGTGATCAATCCATACAACAAAATATCTCATATATCCAAACACTGAAACATGCAAACCCATCATCGCACTGGAAATTGCAAAAGTAAGATCTCAAAGAGAATTTACCATGTAGACAACATGACTCTAGCACTAGATCATGCTAACATTCGATTAACCAATCACGTCCACAAAGATCACCATAGTCAAGGAACCCACCAAGAAACACCACATGAATTCTGAGTGACTAATACAATTACCAACACTCTCATGCAAAGACAAAATCACACCTTCTCACACCATACACAAAGAATGCATGAAAAACTACAACTATATCATCCAGTAATGCCCCAACATGCCAGGGTCTAGAAAATAGTTTAACAGTAGCTCCACAAACACACGAGTTTTCTTGAGCATGTAAAACCTACAAAACCATTGTGTTCAAGAACACCCATGCACACCTATTTACACTTCACATTTGGATGACTCAAAAATTTGGAACATAAACACCATAACAGTTAAACCCAAACAATGGAATAACATGAAAATGCATAGCCATAGATTCTTTAAATGAAAATCTATGAAAACACTCAAATCCAAAGAACTTGAATCTAAGCCATGCAAGTACAAAACATCCTTGAAAGGAAACAATAGTTGAGGAACTTCAAGCCCATTTCAATCCAACTCCAAAACCATCAACATGCACATGCATCCAAGGGAGATGAGCTATTGCAGGAGCTTTCAAAATCATCCAATGATCAACTCCATAGCCTTCATGAAATTGGGGTACTAGAAAACTATGCCTTCGAATACCAGGAAAAAACACCTAGCATAAGGAAATTTCTCCATAGTTGAGAAACAACCCAAGCTTTTCCATATCATCAGGGAGCCGCTCACATAGACACCCAATATGGAATATTTTCTGCAACACAACCATAGATTAAATAATATTCCATCCCATGCATTAGGATTATACTACTGCCAACTCACAAGCTTTAGGTAACATCATTTCAATATGACTAGCTTAAGTTTCTCCATCTTCCCTATCATTCATAATCCATGTTGTCTCTTGGAACTCAAACAAAAGTGATAGGGTAGGGTTGGATGGAACAATCACAGTTCCATGCTCTGAGTCTCCCTTGGAAGATTCTAGTAGTGTTACAAACCACCACCTTAACCTATAGGTCCTAAGGCTTGTTTAGGTACCCTTGGTTCTCCTACCCAATCCTACTATCACCTCAGTCCCAAACTCCCAAGACAATCTTGCTGCAATGCTTCCTTTCTGCCTTAACCCTTAATCTTCCCTAAAGCCTAATTACTCCCATCTCTTAGTTTGTTATTTGCAGGGGTATGGGGATGGTTTCTAATGGCTCACACTATCCTAATCAGGCTATGAAAACTCCACCTTGCTTTCTTAGTCCATTGCTCTCACCAAACCCTCATCTAGGGTTTTAGTTCCCTAATTCTAGGCTTCCACATAAGGAATTTCTCCAAGGAAAAATGAGGTAACTCTCCTAATTTATCCAAAGAACCCCAAATATTTTCCATGGATTCCTAGTCTTGATGCCTACCACTTCAAGATTTCAAAGGTCTTAACCTTTAACTACCTGTACATAGGACAAACCTTCAATTTTGCAAAATAGGCCTCTTCTTTAGGTTTTCCTGACCACATAGCAAACTATTATTTAGTTCTCCACTCAAATGGACTGTTGAGGCCTCCTCTTTGTACCACGCAATTTATCAGGGAAAGGTCACCCCTGCAAGCCAAGTGCTTTGCACTTCATGACTTTCCTAGCCATGCACTGTCTAGCTCACCTAGGAGAAGCCTTCCACTATGCTTTCATGACTTCTATCTACTCCTAATTCTACCATATTTACACACATGGAGTCTAGCCCCAATCCCCAAAAGCCTGTACACCAAGTACAGTGGGAAAGGGAACTAAAACCGCATTTTTAACAGGTTGCCAGTCAAATCAGCAACTCATAAGGAAACAAAATAACTACAAGCACACCTATAAATTGAACTCACACCTTAAATACTACCACACAAGATTAGAACATAACAAATACTACCAACTACAACAAACTGCAGAGCCATGATCACTCCCGATTACACAAAATCCAAAGCAAACACAAAATTTTCTTATTATTCTCACTGTCCACCCTTAGGATTCATCAACTTTCAAAATTACAAAAGCTTCCAATGCCTTCCAACCTTGCTCATAGGTCGAAGCATTCCCTAAATAGACTCTCCAATTCAGTTAGGCTCAAGTTCCAACTGTTCCATGGCTGGTTGTGGCTGTCCATAAGCCTTATTTTTCAAAAAATTTAAAATAAACTATCACCTGGGGAGGTATACAAGGTCAACACACATCTTAGTAGCCAAACCCTAATCTAGCAAATGGTCAACATGACCTTATGAACATAAAACAAGTTCACAAATTCCTTTAAGGAAAAAATCCAATAAATGGAAGGGATTGGCCATATGTTAACTAAAGAAGTTATTAAGTCTTGACCTATTGATTACCCTCCTAGATGCACTTTGAGGTGCTCCTGCACCAAAAATAGAAAGAAGTTCTACCCACCAAAGGTTCAATTCATTAGTTGATTCCTTCAAATTTCCTCAAGCCTGCCACACTAAGAAATTTTCATAGAAGGAATACCCATAACCAGAAACACCAGTAACACAACAAGTTGAAAAATATGGCTCTGATACAACTTGTTGGGAAAATTTTGTTCATCTCAGAAAGAAACATCCAAGATCAGTAGTACCTTTGTTATATTTTATTTTCTTAGATCACCTCAAAGACATGTAATAGTATGCTACAAAGCAGAATTAGACATAGATAATTTCTCATATTGAACCTTAGAGAAAATTTAATGCTAATTAAACTAGTTCCAACAACACCATTGACAGATTCAGCAAAAAAAAACCAACTACCATGAAAGATGAAACTGAAAACATGGGAAAACCCTTTCAGGTATAAAACCCGACACTCCAAAAGCTTAGATTTCCATTGTATTATTTAGCAACAAAAATAAAGTTACAAATACAATTAGAGGCTCTAAGCCTTTACAAGATATTTACATCTTGTTGCATTCTAGAGAAAATTTGGCAACATAATCCTGTTCTATTTCCCTCTCCCATCACTGCCATAGAAGAACATTCAAAATTTTATAACATTCATTCTCAACCAATGGGAAATGGTTCGGGTAAACTTATAATGAGAAACTATAGTAAATGGTCTAACTATCTGCTATATCGGGCCATCAAAGAGACTTCATTCACACTCCTTTTTAAATCACCAATTCATTTCAATGTTCATAGCACCTTCCAAGTCAAGCGGCCAACCAATTACCATTTTCCAGCTTGACATCGATCGAGTCCCACCAAGAAACCCATAAGAAAGAATCAATACATCGCCTTATTGAGGAGATTGTGTATCATCTCCCTCCGATATCAAAATGTCCCTTCAATATTCACTTTACCACTCCAAGTGGTCCCCACATCCATTGGCTTATCATCCTATGAAAGGGACTTAACCCAAGGTCCCTTTGATATCATGAAGTCCCCCCAATAGGGTTCCTTTATATGCTCCATCGAGCCATGAAGTTGACTCAAGATAGAGTCCCACATAAAATATCAACTCCCACTGATGGAACTGTAATGATGGATTTATGCAAGATAGATTTGTTAATGTCTAAATCATGCGTATATCAATTAAATCCAAACAAAGAAATGAAATACATGGGAGATAAACGATAAAAGAAATGAAAATAGAACAATCTCACCCATTCTTCTCTCCTCCATGGCTGATTTCCATTGCATCTCCTTAGCTTGCTCTGAAGAAGAATGTGCCCTCAGATTTGTGTGAGGAAAATCTATATTTCACTAGTCCTAAGAAAAAGTTTGAACAATTTCTTAAATATGATTGCACAAGAAAATTAATTCTAGAATGCAAGTAGTTAAGATGATAAATGCAAAAAGATGATAAAAGAAGAGATAATATTATGAAATAAGATTAATCAACATAATAATAAAAGATGATAAAAAATGAGGACAAGATTGTCGTTTTATAGAAAATGTAATCTTGAAAAGACGAACAAGATGAGAGATTGAGAAATGCCCTGTAATGAATGGTTAAGCTTAAAAATGACAACTTTCAATTAGGGTTAGAGTAAAATTCTCCAATGTGTGGACAAGATTTAATTTAAGAAAGTAAATCAATAATGGAGAATAAATGTGACATTGAGATGAAATTAGTAAAAATCAAGAGATAAGAAGATGAGATTTTAGAAAATAAGTAATTTTAGAAATTAATTGATTTGTAGAAGAATATTTCCATTTTGAATTAAATTAATTCAAAATATGGATTTTGTGAGATAATGAGTAATTGATTTTTTAAATTAATTACTAAAAAAATAATTAGTTAACCATGTGACATTTTTAAATAAATTGTTTTATTTAATAAGATGGAAGTGTCACATAAAGAAATTAAATAATTAAGAATAATTATTTAATTTAGAAGGGGTACTTAAATAAATTAATTAATTAATGAATCTTATTTAATTAAGAGAGGATTTAGAAATTAGTGATATATTAAATCAATATATTAAAATATACTTGTTTAATAATCCGGAGGACATTAATGATAAAGATTAATTAAATAAATGAGACTTTACTTAATTATGAGATGACTTTTATAATTAGTGACATATTAAATAAATAAATAAGATGAATTTATTTAATAATCATGAAGAATAGAAAATCATGAATTAATTAAATAATTATGAATTATTTATTTAATAGTTGAAGGTGGGTTAGAAACATAATTAAAATATCATAATTATGTTAGGACGAAAGGTGGTAAAATATTGCTTGCAAGCCTTGGTAATTTTTATGTGTCTACAGGAACATAATGCAAAAATGGTCTTATCGAAGTATCAAGGAGACATGACTCCAAGTCCTGTCGATAATAACAAGTTACCCCGATACCACTCTAGTTTCTAAGTCGCCAAAAAATAAACCTCAAAACCTCTTGTCAGAGGTTACAAAGTTTTGAAAACCCTCGACACATCAAAAACAAATAGAACCTCAAAGCCACTAAGCTTGGAGGTTATAAAAATTTATAACCGTACAACTTAAGTTAGAAAAACTTGGAACCTAGCGACTTAAGTAACAAACCATTTCCTACCAATTGGATTTCGATCAGATTAGCAAATTTGTCCTGGTGATATTCAACTATCTGTTCAACAATCCAGAGGCTCGAACACCAATATGTTTTAGACACCATTTATCAACACTCCTCCTTTGTCTATGTTACATCCTCCATTATCTTATGGATATATGACTTCATCTTGTAAGAAATTAAAAATCCTATCACAAGAGAAAGGATGTTTTTTTGAATCCTTATCCCCTATCTAAGCAAGATAAAAATTTTGAGGCTTCTCAAAGCCCACTTGATTACTATTCCTCCTCCAACATGAAAGAAGTTTCATAAACACAATCATACAATTCATTCCTTTTCCGAATATCATCGAGTGTTTGGACATTCCTCTAATGAATGTTAGGATTTTGCAAATAAAATACATCTTATCAACTCCAATACCATCACCCTTTAATTTAATAAATGACAAATATTATTCTTTTGTGATTCTCATCACTATAAGATATTCATAGCTCTAAATTTTTATCATTTCCATTCATTTTCATATAGTATTATGTGCAAAAATATTTCATCAATGGTGGAAACATGATGGTTCCTAGCATGGTTATCTTATTGAACAAGACAACTGAGATGGGGGTGAATTAGTTGTAGAAAATTTAACCTTTAAAACATTCAATGAAACTTAGATCAATCTCAAATCCTTAACTCTTCTAAAATGATTAAACATTAAGTGCAAGTGCAAGTGCAAAAACTAAAAACCATTAGAAAAACACACTAACACCCAATTTATGTGGAAAACCCAATAAGGGGAAAAAAATAGTGAGGATTATCACACAATATAAAGAATATCTAAAATAATTACAAAGGCTCACTGCCAAAACATGACTAACTATCTAGATCAAGACTCATTGTACAACAAGGGTTAACCACTTGGATGGCTCACTACCATAGAGATACAAAGAAGATAGAAGATCTATGTTACAAAGGGAAAAAATATCAATGCAATAGATATTTCCAACAAAATTCACTTAACCACTTGTAGAAATGCATGAATGATAGAGTACACCTTCAACTCACTACATCCAAAAACTAAACATTTAGAACTCTCACTAATCTACCACACTCACATCACATACACACACTGATTCAAATATTCTTCGCATCTATCTACCCTATTTATTTGCACTTATCTCTTTGTACATATTTCACCACAAACTCATCCTGTATTTATAATATCTTCAACTTTGAAACATATCCAAAGTTGGCCATCCATCATTAAATTCAAATTATGTCGACACAAAATTTTTTTAAGGTGGAATTAGAATGATAGTGACCCCAAAAAATGCTTGATGAGGACCCAAATAGGTCCCAACACACTTCATTAACTTTGAAGGTAGTGTTCAATACACGGTTTTCGAAACCAATGTAAAACACATAGAACAATTAATCACACACAAAACTTAGCATGATCCAATCCTTGCATACACCAAAATTATCTTTAATACAATCATGAAAACTTGAGTACTGAGCCGCAAATCATAAGACTTAACCAGAGAGAAATCCAGACCAACAACATTTCTCCTAGAACTCAGCTAGATACATAGAAAACCATAGTTCACAACTGGTGAACATAACTCACACTGTGTAATAAATCAAAAGCCAAAAATATGGATATAGAAGCTCCCATCAACCTTTCTCAAAATATCTAAACCACACAAACATAGGAGAAAAACATGGAGAAAAATCTAGAGAAACCACTAAACACCTGCAACCATTCTCCATTATAATTTTCTCAATATCCTTGACATATACGGTCAGTAACCTACATCCATGACATCAATGACAACAATAACCAGGGTATGTGCATGATCATGATGGGCCAAAAAGTGACAATATCTTAGTGATATGATGGCCCATGTGGTTGACGACTTATTTTTTACCCAAAATTGATTAAACAAAAAGGGTTTTTACAAGAGATTCTCAGCTTTCCACCAATATAAATTATTCTTTACTTTGAATTTAATAAATAATTATTATTCATTTTCTATTTGAATTATGACTAAAGTCCTAATTGATAGGCTGATTGAAAAATATCTATAGCTTTCAAAACGTATCACATTTTTTTAATATGAAACATGCATCACTTCTATGCTTTGCATACTATAGGATTAAAAAAAATGAATTTCCTATTCAGTTTTGACCAAGTTAAGGTGGTCAGACATATGAGTTTTCATATTTTTAAAAATTTGTAATGAAAAATTCATAATTAATTATTTACCTGGAAAATTAAAAAAAAAAATATGTATCACATTGGGACATGATTCCTCTACTTATATCTAAAATATTATAAAAAAATATTATCATTTTATTGTGGTTAGGGTGGTCAGACAGACAAATACCTCTTATTTTTTTCCCTAAAATTTAAGTACTACTGCATTGAAATTTCAAATTTTCACCAAATAGATTTATTTTTTAAATAAACCTAGTAGTTTAGAAACTACATTCAATTTTCTATACATTCTATTATTACATATTTTTGAAATAATATAGATAACTTATTCAAATTTTTATGTCAACTTGCTATTGATGGTGTTTTCTGCACATCAACAACTTAGACTGAATATGATATCTTATCTCTCTTGAAAGGTAAATCTCTATGGGAAAAGAGATAACCCCAGGGTCTCTAATGTCAGGTCTTAACAATGCAATGAAATGACTCAGAGATAATGTGAAAATGCTGGTAATCACAAGGGGCCTTACAAACAAATCCTGGATCCTCAAAATTATCAGATTTTGCAATATATTGATACTCAGGTTCTTAAATGTAACCCAGATAATAAAGAAACAACAAAAGATAAAGGTTTCAAAGATAATTCTAAGACTACTTCTAACCCTAAGATTGATAATACCAAAGATAAAATGCTCAAAATGGACCGATCTCTCATAAACTACTTTCTGTTTAATCCAAATGAATCTGCAATGTCACAAAAATAGTGCAATCTTCTGAGGTATTTAAGATTTCCAAATCACAAACATTCATTCAAATAATTCAATTGAAATTGGGATGAACAAATATTTATAACTAAACTAAGCATAGTTGTAAGCCCAAGCTAACTTTGCAAAGCAGCTAACAATCAGCTAACTGCAAAAAGTATGGACTAGAGATTGCTGCAAACATTCCAAACATGAAATCCTAAGTATCACCAAATAATTTAACTATGAACTCGTAAGCAATTTGAAAGATAGAAGAACAAGAACCATGCTAGATGAACTCCACAAGATAGATACCAAACACAATATCTTGCTTATATTGAATAATCCAAAGTAGAAACAATTCCAGTTTTCTGTTACAATACTCGCTTGCAAATAAACCCTAATTCGCTCTAATATGAGAATCTGACCTTATTCTTCTATATGTCTATCTATATATATCCCTCAAATGAGGCAACATGCCCGATTTTATAGAAAATCCCAAAGATAGGTCGACCCAACATAAGAATTATAATAAAACATGCCACATAATAGGTCAGCCTCAAATATATTTGAAAATAACATGAAATGTGCAATTAGCACCAATTTCATCCAAGTCGGCCTAAGTGTCAAAAAGGGTTGGCCCAATGAGTGTAGATAATGGGAAGCACAAATCTTGATGTAACTCTATATAGCTACTTCCCATCCTTGACTTTAGCTTGATCTTCTTTGCCATGCACTGCCAATAAGACCCTATCCAACTCAGCAATAGGTGGCACAGGCAAAACCCTAATCCTTCTCTCAAGAGATTTTATGTCATCTCTTGCCTACCTAACTGCACCATCCCAATCAACCTTGTTGGTTGAATACCTGACAATGACTGCAATATATGTGGCAGCATCATCTAACTAATGGTCTATAACTAGTCCTTCACTAGTTCGAGAATAGACATCTCTCCACCATTTCCTAAGCTACTCCAAGCTAAGATGCTTCGGAGCAAACTTCTTCCTTCCAGTCATGACCTCAAAGAATGAAATACATTTTTCATATATACTGGTTAGAGCATCCTCAATTTTTCTCACCTGTTTATTGATCTTTTTTAAGGTCTTCAGCCTCATTAGTAGGATTTCAAACCATTCCCAAGGTTCAAAAAATCTTGGGAAAGGAAGAATCCCACATCTTACTAGTTTGTCCTCAATGAATCCCATGATTGTTGTAACCTTCTGCAGTAGGAGATCTGTATCTTCCTTATCTTGAGCTAACATAGTCTTCAACCATGTTACTAACCTAGTAGCATCCCCTATAGTAGACAAAATGCTCTTAATAGCTTCATCTCCTTTGGCTTGGACACCCTACAACTAGGTAATTGTAGCATGTGTGGTGCATTTCATTTTCTCCAACTCAGAGATTGTCTCTTCGGGTAAGAAACCTATAGCAGAGGAAGAGGAGCTAATACCCTGCGAGGGTTTCATCAACTCCTACAAGTATTTCTTCAGTTTCTCATTCTCTCTTTCCAATTCATGCCTTGTCTATACAGCCTTTTTGAACCTACCCACAATCACAACACTGGAGCCTTCATATTCTTCAATATCCTGTTCTATAGAAGTATGCCCCAAGTTAATAGTTTGTACATGATAATCCTGGGTAGTCACATTGTCTCTATCTTTGTTTGGAGCAGGGGTAGCAATGTGAGCCACCCTATTACCTGATCCATCTCTCTCAATCCTCGACACCACTCTAGCCTTCTTCTTAGTTTTTCTCTTTCCACATTATCCATAAGGGCTTCCCAATTAGGAGGAGCATCCTCCAATATTACCATTTTTCTCTTCAAACCTCTCTCAAGCCAATTCATAATAGTGTACCCAATAGGCACTATATCTTTCTTATCTTGCCCTTGATCTTGCTAATCAGTAGTTGTATCTTTTACAATATCTGGTACATTAGGAATATCTACAATGGGATTCTCTTTCTATTTCACCTGTTCTTCCAAAACCTCATGCATTGGTCAATGGGCCTTAGCTAGTACTTCTTCCTCCTCTTGAGGAGACCTGTTCATTTGTCCTTCTGCAAGTGAATCTACATATGCCACTAGAGGAGACTGTATTACCTTATCAATTTCTTCCTCTTCCCTATAGAGATCTTCCTCCTAAAACTCTTCCTCATTCAAATCTTTAGGATCCCTATATTTCTTTGGTTCTTCCTGTGGGATATCAACATTTTGAGGGATAAAGACATTCACTGGTTCAACAATAGGAATACCCACTAGAACATCCTCCTTTGTTGCAATATCTCTAGGGGAAGGAGTCCTTGACCTCCTTGCGTACACTTGTTTTTTCTCCCCTAAACTTTCCACCTCTACCACTAGTGGTTCAACCTCTTTACCAACCTTAGGAATTTCTTCTTTCTTTTGTGATAACTTTGTGATTCTTCTTTTCTTTATCAATGGAGGAGCAGTTTCCTCTTCCAGTTCCTCTACCACATTCTTTTCAATTTCTTTCCTAAAGGCATGTCTCCTCTTCTTAGCAACAGGATTCCTCTATTTTCTTACCTCTGCAGCCTTCTTAGGTTGAACCTCCCTTACTTGGACTATGAAAGGAGAATCCATCTTCTCTTTACCTTTGGGATCCTTATCAACTAACTCTTCAGAAGTAGAACGAGACTCCAAGTCTCCCATCAAACAATAGGTGCATGGAACACCTTCACTCTCTAGCTCAAGTATCTTATGTTTCAACCAAATCTTAGTGTATTTTATCACTGGGGCCATTACTTGGTCCAACTTAGTCTTTTCCTCCTCTAGCCAGTCAACCTCTCCAAGTGGCCTATCCTTTACTACCTCATAGACATGGCCTTGGATCAAATTTCCATCTTCCTCAATTTAGTCGGGGATGGCCTTTACATTGTATAGTCTCACCAAATCCACTGGCAACCTAGAAAACTTCTTCTTTCTTACCTCAAATTCATTAGCAAAGTTAATCCAGTAATCCTCGATGTGAGCCTTATGGCTATATTCCCTACTGGCCTTCTTTTGAGCTTCACCAGTGATGTCAAACGTTGCCCTCTTGGAATGGAAGGAAAGACCAAGAGTACTCATTTATTCCTCAGCAGCATGGGCAGACTGAATAGAAGGACAAACTTCTCCCATTCCAATCTTCAAGGGAAATTCATTCCCAAAACCTACTTTATGCATCTCTCCCTTTACTACATTATCGAAGTCACAAATCTGCCTAGTGACTTCCAACAATATGACATGATCGGTTGGATATCTAGGGAGTCTATTGGGAGCCCTCTAAAAACCATAAATCCTGATATATGAGAAGGTTGGGAACTGGATAAACCATGCTCCATATCTCCTTATCAACTTTTTTGGCTTGTCTGAGATTCTGATATGTTCTGCACCTTGGAGCAATCTGGTGATGTAAATTGTAAAGGAATCATTGGATCTCCTATAACTCCCTCCAGTTAGGTTCAATTGTGGATATACTTTGTAGATAGCATCTTGCCCAAAGATACCCCTAGTGCTCAATCCCTTGTATGGATGAAGTCTCGCCAATGAATAAACTAGGTAAGAACTCATAGTAAAAGTCTTGGTTTGCAAGACACTACATAATTGCTCATGAATCACAACACTAATGGCACCTACCCAGTGATAGTCAAATCCCTACTCCATTCTAGAAATCACATTAAACATCTAGGTCTTGAAGACACCTCTACTCTTCAATCCTACCAACCTGCTGAGAATAGTGATAACATTGTAGTACTCTCTTTTGCACTTAAGCCTAAATAGTTGCTTAGGAAACTTGGACAAATGGGACTTGGGATTCTCTAGCCAAGAGTTGATCACCTCCTGAGACTTGACTATATTCTCCTCATAATACTTTTTAGCCCCATCCTTGTCAAAGGCCACCACATGGGACCTACGAGGCATGTCAAAGGTCACAACACTGGATACCGGACTGAAACCTACAAGAATCCTGCCCTAGGGGCCAATAATCCTCTATGTGCCTCTATCATAATTTATGGCACATTCTAGTACTAGCTCATAGCACTGTACTATAGAAGGAAAACCTACCACATGAGCCAATTCGGAGTCTACCATTCTTTTTTCCAACAAAGGGGGGCTCGGTGCTGACATCTTAGCCTTGAACTCCTCATAGTCCCACATGCCTACATTTTTATCTGTGATCCCTGACCAAATTAAGGTTAGCTTACTTTCAGGAACCAGGCTCCTTATACCCAACTTCACCCTCTCTGCATCAGTAATGGCAAAAGTCTCTACACTAGGATCCATTGCCTTTCCCTTTGCTCGACCAGCAATATCCTGTCCCAATCCTGCCTACAAACACATAAACATGACCATAATCAGATTGATAAGAAATAACAAGTGTAGGAAATCATTATCTCAAAGTTCAGGATTTAGCCCCCCTCGCAGATTCTACACTAGAGAGGATTTTTGAGAAAATCCGAACCACGCGGATTCCAGCGAACCAAGCGTGCAAAATCCCACAGTATCATTTTAACCCATTAATTATCAAAGGAATAATATTAGAAAAACTTAGCATAAGATAATTTAATCAATCAAATATATCATCAATAAATAGATCTCTCGCAGTTATCAAATTCAATATTTTCCCTGAAAAGTTGGAAGAATCCACGAGAGATGGATTTTGGTGAAAACATGAACAATTATAACTAACCTGGGGAAAATGAAGAGACACAGAAAATTCAAGAAAATCTCAACAAAATTGGTAAAATGACCTGATTGCGGATCTCAAGAAAATCCGAATGAAATCCGGGAAAAAGTGGTAAAAGAGACAAAAAGATATAAGTCAAGGAAATCCGAATGGAACAGATTTTCGTGAGCACCACAAAAACCCCAACCTATCTACATCTTCCTAGTTTTACCAAAACGATTCAAATAACTTCGGATTCAACACCCCCACTATGACAATAAACTGACCTATACCTCCAATAAAAAAAACATGGATTTATAATACTCCTCATAGAAATTTGAGGATTGACCATGACCTAGGTCAGGAACCCTAAAAATATCTGCCATGAAAGCACAAGGAACAATGCACGACTTGCTTACACACAAGACTTTGAGAATCTTAAGACCAATGCAAGAAAACCACCAAAATAAAGCAATAGCAGACCAAGAATAAATGTTCAATCAACCAAACAGATTGTATAGTGATGGAAAACCCCAAGATGCTCAATGACGATGCGCTCCCAAAAGGAAACAAGAAACGATGAAGAAAAGCCACTCAAATCAGCAGGGAAAGGGGCACATCTACATACCATGGAAGCGTAAGGGTTGAAACTGGTGATGCCAAAAAATAACCATTTAATGTGAGCAGGATACGATCCACGCATAGGAAATGCAAATTTATAGTCCAAATGGCCCCGAAAATCCAAATTCCAGCAATACACCAAAAGTTCCAAGACTCAAGCTCAAATGATAGCAAATGCACAAACTCAAATGATCATTAACCTCCCAAAATCGAATATATCAAAGCTCCAAACATCCACACAAACTCCATCAATGCAGTCGACAAGACAACCACGACCACAAAAACCTAGCGATTCAACAATGTGGTGGACTTCCGGAAAATCCGGACCATACGGATTTCCTCAAAAACAGGGTCAAAGGTAGCAACCTTCGGCCACCAAAAGGACACTAGGAGAATCTAGCCTAGGCGGATTTTCCTGAGAGTAGTGAAAACTCCGAGACAAAGTCAGAACTCAAGATTTTCAATGAAATTCATAGGTAGGCCACTTCAATTGGTGAAATGGACATCAAAGCACAGATCCAAGCAAGCAAAGAGCCCCAGAAAAGAAGGGCCAAAACACCGAAAAGAGAAAAAGAGGGTCTCCACTTTCAGTGGGGCGTGTGTGCAAAAAATGCACAACACTTGCCTAACTCTAATTTTCTGAATTTTCCTCACCAATTAAGGGTTTGTTTTTTCCATGATGATCTTACACATATCCACCAATTGATAACCAATTGACTAGTTGAAATCAATGAAAACATCTTCATTCTTCCAACAATCCCCCCCTTTTTCATTGATGACAACACATGATGTGAAAAACCATCAAAGGCAACATAGTTTTCATGATTTTGCTTTGTTTAGTAGATAATATTTTTCACATGATACTCTTCTCCCCCTTTGACATCAATGGAAAAGGAAAAGGATATTTTACATTGATTTCCCCTTTGACAGTATAAACAAAATACTCTTACAATGACATCACATGATACTACCTACTCCCCCTAAGACATGGCCACCAAAACATAAGTCCAAAAGAAAGATAGATCCATAGATCCATCAGACTGATGCATCTCCATATGCATATATTTCAATAAGGTAGGGGAAATGACCCCTATCTTCTCCCAGAGATACTCAAAAGTATCTATAGGAAGAGCCTTCATAAATATATTAGCAATCCAATCCTTTTTAGGTACATACTCAAGCTTTACTTCATTCTCCACAAATTTATCTCTCAAGAAGTGATACCTGATAGATATATGCTCTATCCTCAAGTGGATCACTAGATTATTTGAAATGTTAATTGCACTTGTATTATCACAAAATAAAGAAATAGGATTATCATACACTAATTTGATATCTTTCAATGTTTGTTTCATCTGTAAAACATGTGTACAACAAGATGCATAGAAAATATACTCAACTTTAGTACTGGATAAGGAAATTGAATCTTTCATTTTACTCAACCATACGACCAATCTGCAACCAAGAAATATTTCACCACCACTTGTACTTTTTTTGTCATCTACACATCCAACCCAATCTACATTTGTATAAGAACTTAGTGGAAAGTCAGTATGCATAGGATACCATAAGAATAATACAAAGTTCCATTCAAATATCTGAATATTCTTTTAACAACAACAACATGTGTTTCCTTAGGATCATCTTGAAATCTAGCCACAAGACAAACAACATGCATAATATCTAGTCTAGTAGTAGTCAAATACAATAGTCCACTAGTCATAGATATATATTTTCTATGATCAGCCTTAAGTGAATATTCATCTTTACATAATTTTCAACTATCCACCATAGGAGCACATACCAGTTTGGAACCATCCATCCAAAACTTCTTCAACATATTTTTCACATACTTTGATTGTGAAATAAAAATCCCTTTCTCTATTTGATTAATTTGTAGCCCGAGAAAGAAATTCATCTCACCAAACATGGACATCTCAAATTATTTTTGCATTTCTTATACAAACATCTTACAAACAATTTCATTTCCTTCAAAAATAATATCATCAACATATACAACCACAATCAAGATTTTGTCATTTTAAATTTTAAAATACAAATTACTATCTGTCAAACCTTTGTTGAAACCTTGTTGAATCAAATATGTGTCTAGCCTTGCATACCAAGCTCTAGGAGCTTTCTTCAATCTAAAAACCATATCGAGTTGATCTAACAACTGGAATCCTTCTAGTTTTTCCATGGAGACCTCTTCTTCCAACATACCATTCAAAAATGTAGACTTAACATCCATCTGATAGACCTTGAAATCTTTATGAGCATAAAATGTTGAGAACATCCTGATAGCTTCCATTCTTGCCGATGGAGAAAAATTATCCTAAAAATCTATGCCTTATACTTGTGAGTAGCCCTTACACACAAGCCTTGCTTCATTTTAGACCAGTTCTCCATTCACATTCAACTTATTTATGAATACCAGCTTTGATCCAATAATTTATTTATCTACCAGTCTAGGCACCAATTCCCAAGTTTGATTCTTCTCAATCTGCATAAGTTATTCTTTCATAGCTTCCATCCAATGTTCATCTTTTCATGCTTCACTTACAATCTTCATCTCAATCTCATAAAGTAAACAAAGATTTACCTCACTAGCAGTAGCTCTACTTCTTGTCATTACTCCTTTTGTCTTGTCTCCAATGATCTAACTTTCTGAATTATTTTTCTACACATACTTAGGTGTCTTAGGTGACACCAATAGAGCCTCTACTTATTTATCTTAATTCTTATTCTCTCTCTCATCCTCCTTTTCTTCCACAGCTTCTTCAATCCTTATGGAATTAGGTTCATCAGATACATATACATCAACATCAATTGAATTCTTAATTGCTTCATTAACCTTGAAACTTTTCTCTAATTTATACAATCTTTCTCAGTCTTTTATTGAAACTTTTGTAAGATTTCCTTTTAGTAGAATATCCAAGAAAAATATGTTCATCACTTCTAGCTTAAAAATTCCCTCATTTTTCTTCATCCCTTCTGATATAACATTTGCTTCAAAATACCTTGAAATACTTTAAAATAGGGATTCTTCCACACCATAGCTCATAGGGGGTCTTTGTACTATTTTTTCTTGCTTCAACTCGATTGAATACAAAATAAAATAGTGTGAATAGCTTCTCTATAGTAAAATTTTGATAAACTAGCCTCAGTAATCATCGATCTAGCTATTTATTGAATTGTTATGTTCTTTCCTTTAATAACTTCATTCTGTTGAGAAATTCTCGAAGTACCTAACTGTCTTTTTATTTCATGTACTTCGCAAAACATATTAAACTCATGGGAGGCGAATTTACCACCTCTATCAGACCTTTTTATTTTAGTCTCAATAATAGCTTTGAATGTATTGAATCTATCTAATGCATTGAAATTTTCTCTAAGAAATGTAACCTGTAAAGAAAAACTTTCTTTATTTTAAATCTTTTGGTTTTTTGGTTTTTACCTTTTCAACTTCGAAAAGAGTTTGTGCTTAATGGAAAGAATACTGCTCTGAAAAGCATGCAATGCACCATGTGGTGACTGCATGAATTTTGTATATCACTTTTCTCTTTAGACATGGGCTGAGACACGTGTCATCTCGGTGGGGTTTTTCTCAAAGCATTTCTCTTAGTTTTGAGATTTCCCGGCCGCTCGACACAACATCTATTTGTCCAAGAAGTTGCTATTTTTGCAGAAGAGTCTCTTTTGGCGGAGTTTGATGGAGTGTGGTGGATGTCTTATCTTTAGTATGCAACTTTCGAGTTGGTGCCATCAATCTATATGATTGAACGATCATTTTTTTTCCAAGCTATGTTAGGTGTGATAGTTTTCAAATTGCAATATTTTCTAAAATATATGTCATCAATGAAGTAGTTGGGACTTAATGTGAAAATATTGCTACGATCTAATAAAGATCTAAGATTGGATCTTGGGCTATTAGGTGTGGCCATCTAGTAGTTTCTTCATTTAGGATTTTGGTGATGGTATTCTCTTCTTCCATCTATATATAGGGGTTGACAACATATGCAAAGAAGTGTTTTCCTAAAGTTAGTTTTAAAAAGTTATTTAGCTTTCCTTAGCTTTTAGAGATATTTTTCAGAAGTTGAAATTTGATAGAAGACTACTATTATCTGGCATGTTACATATTTTTAACTCAAACTATAGTTGAATTGGCATCCAAACTTTATTTTTCAGTTCATTTGATATTGAATTTTGATCTATTTATAAGAAATCTTTTAAATTGTGCATATTATGGACTTTATCAAGTTCCTTCTTTATGTTTTCGTTCATGATAAAAAAGTATTTGTCAAGCTTACTTTGATAGTTTTCATGATTAATTTTTATGTTGTAAGCTTATATGTTGAATGATAGCTTTTATAAATTTGATTATGTTTCTTAAAAAAAAATCGCTTTCTTTAAGAGTTGTTATTTTTCATATTATGACGTAAAAAGAGGAAGGGTTTTCTAAAATTTTTGAGTATTTCTATTAAATTTTGAAACTCTCTTATGTTTGATCAGACCTTAATGGATGCTACCCATAGGGATATTTGAAATACTGCATTGCGCTATTACATAGCCTTTATTGTTCGTTATCTTCCAAACAATGAAGGGTTTGTGGCATTTTATGTCTATTATATGATTCATAAAGTTGAGGATTGAAATGTTGTAAAAAATATGGCGCATCACCATTTTCATGTTTTTGTTTGTATTTTATTCTACCTTTTATCTCAACACAAAGAATATTTGGCTTTCAATCAAATTCCCAAAGGTATTCAATGAGGCACAAATTAGTCCCCCACTGGCTAAATTTCCCATAAGACTATTAGAGAGGCAATTTTTTTTATGATCAATAGTCCTTTTTTGGCATGCCCAATGGGACCAATTATAGAAATGCTTGATTATAAGTCAAAAATATTTCTAAAATCAGACCAAGAGAAGAGGTTGGAAGCTCTCATGCCAAAAATCGAAACAAGGGCATCCTCAAAATGCCATTTCCAATACTCCCAATTACCTGCCTCAATACTAAGGAGAAGAAGACTTCCAGATTCCATATCAACTGTAAGGAGCAATAGGGAAAGAAGAAAGAGCCCAAGATACAAATATTTACCTACCCCACCTAGAGGCCAAGCTTTTCAAATCAGAATACCCATATATGTGATTCATAGGAATTTGTTTGCAATGGCCCATATAGCTACCCCCATTCAAAGAAATTTTGTAACCTGGGATAGTGGTAGTCTATTACAACAACCTACACCCCTAGATGTATGGCCTAACATACCTACCAATGCTCTCAAATCTATCCAAAAAATTTTTGGCAAAGATTTTAAAACCTCATCCAAACATCTCCAAGATATAACAGAGGTATCTAGAGTACATAACATAGCAGAGGAAAATATTTCTCTTAGGTTGTTGGCAACATCTTTCAAGGGAAAGGCTCAAGATTAGTATAGGTCTCTGGTTTTTCAGTTCTATCCACTCTTGGTATCATCTTAACAAGAGCTTGTTCCAACGCTACTTAGAAAAGGGAGATCAATCCTCACTACTACATCAATTAATCACCATCAAAAGGTCTCTCTAGAAATCCATGAGCGACTTCAACACTAGGTTCCACAAAACCTAGCAAAGGATTTCTGTAACTGCCCAACCTCTAGCCATGATGACATTTATATTTTAATTGAAGGCTTTCATTTCATACATCACGATCATGATAACCTCTATGGGAAGAGATACTCTACTTGATGCATACAATTTGTCTATGCATGTAGAGAAAAGTCTAATTGATGTCCGAAAGCTTCTGGCACACCCCCCAATGACGGTATTCATGGAAGTCTCAAGTGGTCCCTAGGAAGAAATTACTCCAAGAAACCCTAATCCACAAGAAATATCATCGACTACATCACCATCTATGTACGTATACCCTTCCGCATAGCCAAGTATATCGGGTTCCTCTTCACTAGCGACAAACATCAGTGATATGAAGAGTCTCATGCAATATTTTATAATGAGCTAGTCCTCTTATGATGACAACAAGCAGCACCGCTAAAAAAATCCACACATAATTACCAAGCAAGAAGGCCATCTCATTAGAAAAATGTGTACTAAGGAGCCTCAAAGGGGGGAAGCCAACAATCGACATCCACAAACTAGATAGTCTAGGTCACCATGCCACTTCAAGTTGTCAAGAGAGTTCCAAGCAAGCATTTAGTCATAGGATATAATAACTTGGGTTAGGATGAGAATGTATGGTGCTTCCCAGGTAATGATAGTCATATGCCCCAAAAATTTTTAAGGGGAAACCTACAACAAAAAATAGCAGACCAGAGAATCCAAGGCATGTTCTCAAGTACAAAAGAATATCAATCTACAAAAATGGAGAATGCACACTTTTGAGCGCAAACACAAGGAATGACTTTAGAACAAGAGCTGGATATCACACTAGACCAAGCACTTTTCTCATGGATCAAGGAAGAGGATGCAATATTCATGAATGATTCTCCAATGACTAGTGTCCCACGAGTACAGTCAAACTACAACATAAGGTCTAAAAGAAGTCTCACTGGAGAATATATAAAACAAGCTCCACCACACCTATAATTACATCAACCATAGCCACAAGAAAATAAAACACCACAAGCCATTGCCCAACCAACTCATCAGTCACAAAATCCACTGTTGTGAGAGAACGAGATGGAAAAATGGTTGAGTCTTCTTGCATCAGATTGGATCCTCCCAAAGACAAGGGAGATACCCTCATTCAAACCAATGACCCTACCCCTTGGGATGCTCAACATGGTCAAAAAATTAAAGAAGGCACTTACAAACATGTCCCCGTGGGATGTAATATCCATTCCTAAACAAAATATTCTCTAGGAAAAATTCAAAAAGGAAGAACAAATGTCACAGACATAGATTACCTTGTCTTGCAATCAAAATAAAGACAAAGGGACCTAAAATTTCAAAAACTGTATCTTATGTGAATGTCGCAATAAATGCAAAAGAGAAAGCGGTAAGTAAGTTGAATCCCATGCCTTTATTTTTAACACTTATTGTGGGAGATACTCTTTTTCATAGCAACATGATTGACTTGGGAAGTAGTATAATGGTCATGCCTAAACAAGTGGTTGAATCCTCGAAACTCGAATATGAGCCTTTTGAGAAAGGAATCATCCAATTAGATGGGAAGAAAATTTTGACTGTTGGCCACATCAAGGATCTATCTCTGACTCTCTTCTCATGTCCAAGCCAAATGGTCACAAAAGAAGTAATTATGATAGACATCCCCCCAATATTCAATATGTTCCTCTCAAGGGATTTTATAGAAAGGCTTGGAAAATATTTAGTGCTCGATTGGTCTCACCTAAAATTGCAAACCAAGCATGGGGAAAATATAAGATCCTATCTAAATCCTTACATCTAGAACACATAGTGGATAAATCATTCTTGTGCTTTGAATAAATGCATACATCATTCTCACAAAGGGACACGTATCATGAAGAAATGTTGGAAGACGAGGAAGATACAAGCAATTAGACCCTCGAAGAGGAGGTCCTCCTCAATCAATTCATTAATTATAACCCATAAAAAAAAATTCATGCTACCGGGTTAGGAAGCTATGTGATCTTTGATGATGACCAAGTCTTCCCCAAATTGATTAAAGAATGAGAAGAGCATAATGGTTAGGGCGGCAATATTCTATGAATATTATATTTTGACGAAGCCAAATGCAAGGCCGATTTTGCAATAGGTGTTCAACTAGTATCCCCGATAGGGTTAGAAACACTCAAGGCTTTTTGTGTCTAGTTTACATGCTCAAATAATGATGTGGAATATGAAGCCTTGGTCCATGGTTTTTTCCTCATAGAACAGATGGGCACAAAGAGAGTGCAGGCATTTAGAGATTCAAAGTGGGTTGTGAACCAAATTCGTGGGTAGGTAGCAACTAAAAATTCAAGAATGAAGTCATATAGACATAGAATATGGGATTTGATAGAGAATTTTGAGGCTTTTTACGTTTGGGTTATCCTACAGTTTAAGAATGAGATTGCTAATTGGATGGATTTGATCAATTCATAGTTTAAACTATTTTATGACTCAATAATGAAGAATAATGCAGTACAAATCATCATTCGATCGATAATTCTTGACAATGATGAGAACTGGAAAGTATTTGAGGATGATGCTCAGATCACCACTTTTTTACAAAAAATCAGGAAAGGCTCTCAACCATTCATGGCCTAAAGCTAGGACCTCTAAAGGGAAAGTAATCAGGTTAAAATGAAACAAGCTTCCTCGAGGTTTGATCTCTCTTGACAATTTTTTGATTGAGAGGATGTAAGAAATAGTAGAGAAAGGTTCACTGTTGATGAGAAATACTATGAAGATCTTGATGTCAAAAGTGGTAGAAAATTAAAAGCTGCTAGGGACGTTCATCTGAGAGATAAAGAAATATTAAAAGGGTTATGTTCTAGGTATGATGGGGTCATAGCTTGGACCTATGATGATCTTAGAGTATATGATCCTAGTATAATATAACATACTATTGAGTTAGACGAGGGTTGGAAGCCTATCCGACAAAAGCAAAGGCTAGTCAATCTGAAGCTTGAAGCATTGATGGCCTAATAAATCACTCAATTAATCAAATCCAAGATCATATACCCTATTAATCACTCCACCTCGGTGTCTAATTTGGTGCCAATTCAAAAAAATAATGGCAAAATTTGGCTCTATGTAGACTTCAGGGACTTGAATAAAGCCTCACTAAAAGATCACTACCCTTTTCCATCAATGGAAAAGATTTTGCAGACTTTGGCAGGATCAGAAATTTTCTCTTTGCTCGATGGTTTTTTAGGTTATAGCCAATTATATGTAAAATAAGGAGACTATCATAAAAAAAATTCACTACCAAGTGGGGGAAATTCATATACTCAAAGATGCCCTTTCGGACTCTCAAATGGTTGTGCAAATTTTTAGCGAGCAATGGATATCACTTTCAGAGGTTTAATGAATCAAATTATATTAATATACTTAGATGAACTAATAGTCTTTTAAAAATCAAAGGATGATCACATTGATCATCTGGAGAAGGCTTTTGAGAAGTGTCATCAGTTCAGGATTTCCCTAAATCCTAAAAACTATATTTTCAGGGTACCCCAAGGTGAGCTACTTGGTTTTGTGGTATCAAAGGAGGGAGTAGAAATTAGACCCAAAAAGGGTGAAATCTATAATGGAGTTACCACTTCTAGTCAACCAAAAGGGGTCATAGTCTTTTTTTGGGGAAGATTAATTTTGTTATTCAATTCATTTTAGACTTTGCAAGCATTGTGAGACCCATTATAATGATGCTTAACAAGAATCTAATATTCAAATGGGCCCCCATAGGCAAGAAAACTTTCAAGCGGATAAAGGAAGCAATCTCCAAAGCCTCTATATTAGCTAACCTAGACTTGTCCAAGGATTTATTCATTTACATCTATAGTGGAAGGTACGGTGCTCACTCAAAAGGATGAGGATAATAGTGGGGATAATCCCATCACATTCCACTCTAGGACTCTAAAAGGATACAAGGCCAGGTACAACTTTGTTGGGAAATATATATTTTTATATTGTTAAGAGCCTAAAGAAAATTCTGACACCTGATAGTGACCAATAGAATTATCATTCTCGTCGCCTATCCCAGTGTTTGGGAGCATATATCACTTAAGGTGAAATAACAAAGAAAAGAGCAAACTAGATCACTAAGATCCTAGAATACGATGTGGATATTAGACTAACCAAGCTGGTTTGAGGAAGAGGTTTGTGTGAATATCTTGTGTAGGAATTGAGGATTAGGTCTACACAAATCAGGTTGAATCAAACAAATCATGGGTGATGGATCAAACACTCTATATGCAAAAGGGAAAGTTCCTGACCAACATTCTACCTCACAAAAGGTGATACTACTAACTACAAGGTACCAGGTAGAAAGGAGGTGGTTTTACCTATTTCTATAGAAATTTTGGTGCTACAACTGATAAAGGATTCAAATATTGAATAAAATAGCAGGATATAAGTAAGGTTGGAAAAACTCCTAAACCTTGAAGAGAAATGGGAAAAATCCTACAAAGCCATGATTTGCTGCCAACGGATATTTAAATAGTGGTTTGAAAAAAAGGCCTCTAACCCAGATTTCAGGAAGGGGATCCAAGTGTTAAAGTATGATGAGCACACTGCAAAACCAAGGCAACATTCAAAATTTGAAGCCCTATGGAAGGGCCCCTTTTGCATCAGTGCACGTAGGGAAAATAATGCGTATGAGATAGAAGATATGGAAGTAAATTCTTTTGATATACCGGTAAATGATATTCATTTGAAATTATTCCATTGAAGTGCACATTTCCTTTTAAAAAATTCATAATTATGTAGCATATGTAAAAAATATTATAAAATACATTTTTTTTAAAGTTTTGTGAATAATTCATTTGAATAACAAAAAAGGAAGCAGAAGTGTATTATTTATATTATGTATTGAAAAATTTACAGTATATAGTATGATCCTAAGGCTCCAAGAAGCTTGAAGCTTTTTAGAACAAACCCAAAAAGGATTATAGTGCAAAAGGACAAAAAGGAGGCACACTAAAAAAGATAGTGAAATTAAAGCCTCCAGGCCATTGTAACGTGGTAAAAATGGCTCTTAGTTGGGTTATTCTTCTTCTTCTTCTAAACTTCTTCTAATTTGACAAAGGAAAGGAAATCAACACAATATGAGCAAGCTCGGCATACCAAGGACCTTAATCTTCGTTCCCATGGCTATACACTAGAAACTCAAACTATTTTTGCTAATCTAGCCTGGGAACGCACTCCACACCAAATTCCCTAAGAACAAAAGTTGCTAGAATATGAGACAAAAAGTGATGCCTCTCGAGGTCCATGGTTCAAAATTCAGTAAGAAAATTTATCCAAACCATGTCCTCCACATAGTCAATGTGCTTGCAAAATTCCATGGTGCTCAGAATACCACCACCAGGAATAGCCACTTGTACAATTTTTCCAAGCCTATACAAATATAGAAAGTTAAACATGGCATGAAACAATGAAATTATCTAAAGCTTGGATCAATCCAAGTTAAGAAGAGAGGCCACATAGTAGGAAATGGCATTGGAGTTATAGTGTGATTGGTTCTCATCCTTCACATAGTCCTTTCCGAGCACCCACTTGAATGCCATGACAATGAAACAATCATTCTTCTTCGCTAGACGCTTAATTTGGTCATTGGTAATTTTTCCCATGAAGGAGTATTGAGGCCTTCATGCCATGAGTCGAATAGGAGTGCCTAAGACATAGAACATGATAGTAACAGGCTAAAGCTAGAAGAACGGGATATTGCGAGTAAGTCTTGCTAATAAAAAGAGATTTTCAAAGTGAATATTTCACTATGGTGGCATAGCTATTTATAGAAAAATGGTGTGTTGGCATGCTTGACCAATGGAAAATCCATCACCCACCGGATGAAAACAAAAATTATCAATGCAACTAGAAGGTGAGAGATGAATTGTATGGAAGATCTATCATCATGACTGGAGAATTAAATTTAGGCATTGGGAGTAAATGGTCACATATGTTGATCGATGCCACGTGTCCAGTGCCGTCATCAACACCAAAAATCTTATATATGAAAAAATATGTTGATTAACATGTTAAGTCCTAAAAAATTGAATAAGAACATCTTTTTGAAGTACCTTACACTACTTATGCACATTTCCCATAGCTAAAAGCATGATTTCCAAAAAAAAATAAAGCTTATTTTTTAAACAAGTGACAAGGATAATATACTATTTCCATTCTCGTGGTGATTTTTTCATTCCCAAGGGATACGAATCCTAAATTCACACATATCACCACAGTAGCAACATTTAGTAAGTCAAAGGTAATGGTAGGGTTTTAATGGATGTACATGCAAGAAGTATCGAATGCACCTAAAATCAAATTTTTTTTATGAGTAGCATAATGCAAGTAGCCATTTCTTTAAGGAAGCTCTCTACAAATTTTTGAGGTACAAAAAAGGCTGAAACATCAAATTTTGGAAGAATGGCAAAACCTTCATCCAAAATGCTAGGGTATGTTGATATATTTTAGAGAGAGTCATTCATAAATGCATCAGCACTAGAAGAAAGACATTTTCCCTATACTAAAAGGGTAGAGGAAGAAATCCCTGTGAAGAAAGAGATCGTGCTAGATGTTGCAGATAAGAATTTTTATCCAAAGGTAGTGATGAACCCCAAAATACTCAGGGAAGGTGCTTTCAAAAGAGTAATGAAACGTGAAGGTGCTGAAGGTTTTGCTTCATAGTTATGGAATTATGATTTTCTACAATTTATGTTGCCTCTTGTACAACCATGCCCAGAGTTGGTTGATGCATGCACCAGGAGATTCAACAAAGAAAAAGGACTTATAATCGGTAGAAGAATAAGGGTTATGATTGATACAAAAAATATTTGAGATATATTATGTATCCCTTTAGGCTAGCTCACCGTGAGTTTCAAGTAGGATGCTATGGAAGAGGTTTGAGACACCAGAACTAGGAAATTGGCCTTTTATGAAGATTCAACCGAGGAGACGCCAGAAGCAGGTCAAATCCTTTTCTTGATATCACATGAGAAATTTAGATCAGATCTTTAGGAAAGTTTTGCAATGTTAGCCTATGTTTATGGTCACAACAATGATAGAGAGGTTTATCCCTTTCATTTGGGTTTGGCCTTTATGCTAAAGAAAGAAAAGAGCCAAAAAACTATTTCTCATAAATAATAGCAAAAAAGATGTTGGAACAGTTGAGGAATTATGACACTAAATGCAAATTTAGGTACTCTTTTTTTTTAGTACACCTGATTTTACACCAAAACAATGAGTTCCTTGAAAGGAACATGTCATTATTTAGGTTTTATGTAAAGGGGTCATACCGACCAATTTTGGTCTCAACCCATGTTCTTTGAAAGACATGGGATTATTACTAATTTGTAGAGAATTTTATGAGGCCGATGCTCCTAGATTTGTCCCCATGCCTTACAAGAAATTTCTCTCCTAAGGTCTTGCAATGGATGAAGACCTCACAGAACCTAACAAATTATTTTCTAGGAGATGAATTCACATTCATCAAATTTTATGGTTTCATCAAGGAGCCTTTCAGGCTCCCCAAATTTGTAATAGATAGAGTTTTTGCTTTAGAGGCATGTCATTAGTTAACTATTTCTTACAACGTCTGCAGTGGCAGAAGGTAAAAGACAAGGCTTTACCCGACTCATCTTGTTGTTGTAAATGACCAGGTGGCATTGATTCAAAGAAGGGCACAAGATGTGCTTACAAATAAATTAGTGCACCTGGTCTTGGTTCTCATTTATGACACATGGGATTATAATTCAATAAAGTACCTCTCGACTTTCAAACTCCAGAGTCAAGAGAATTTTCAATCAAGAAGGAACCTAACTGAAGAGAGGCCAAAACTATACATCGACTTGGCCTATATACCATTCACCTACCCACCATGGCTTGAATTTTATGTTAAGACTATGGAGTATCATCCAAGCCTTCCCATGGGCATGTCCCTAAATATAGAATTAGAGCACCTAGGATGGTGAGAGAGAAAACGGGAAAACTTCTGGATTTTTTGGAAGGAAATTAGGTGCCCCAATGCCATGTATGGAGAGCTCCAACCACATGATGGAACTTATGATAGGGAGGCTAACACTGAGGATAGTAATCTTGAGACTGATCAAAAGATTAAAGAAGAAGAGATTTTGCTCGATTCTCTCCAACCTTAGAAGCCCAAAAAAGAAAAGGGGCCAAAAGGAAAGGACCCACAAGTTGCACCTTTCACCATCACCTGAAAGAGAGGAAAGAGGACTCGAAGGTCCCTAAATTATTCTTCCATGGATACCGAAGGCCATTTTTCATCTGCATTGGCCACCAAAGGATCAGAATCTATCGGTTATGCTCATACAGAGAAAATACGAGTCCAAGATTTTGGTGGGCCCATTACATCTATCTGGGGAGAAGAAGAGGTGAAATATACTCCGCCAAGCTATTTAGCTCTGATGGCTCAGGTAAGTTTCACTTCCTCTCTTCTTTCAATTTCTACATCTTCGGTTGCCCCTCCACTCCTTTCTGCTAGAAAGAGTCATTCGTCCATGGATTCTAATCTTTTGGTACCAAACAAACCCCGACCATATTCAACAATGAGCCCCATGAGGAGACCCCATGCATCGAGAGAGAATCATCTATGTCATCCATGATTGATTCGTTAATTGCCCTATCAAGGGCCCTCATTGAAAGAGTTGAAGCATCGATGTTGCCAATTTAATGAAATCCATCTTCTTTTGGCCAAGTGTAACTTTTTCCGCCCACTTCCCCTTTCACTTCGATGAGTGTTCCCACTCTACAATGCCCTTATGATATCCCACCATTTTCAATGATAACACTCTCCTTCGCCTCTCCACAATCCCATACAGTCAATTTTTATCCTTCCATCACCCTATTCAGTCTCCCCCTAGGTGCTTCCATTGTTCCACAAAGCATTGACACTCCACAAAGTCTCCGAGGTCATTTCTATGCAACAAAGTAGGCCTGGCAGGCTGTAAATCAAAAGTGATAGCTTAAAAGTGCAGTGCAACTAGCAACTAAACAGATTGAGGCTTGCTTCAATGAAGAGAAGAAATCCCTATTGATTGCTACCACCAAGCCTCTACTATCCAAGTCAGAGAGAAATGTAAATGGAAGATTACGACATCAGGGCTATGGGCCTAGACTTAAATGAAAATCACCCACATGATAAGGTCGTTTTGGTTAAGGCCACCCAAAAATTAGTCTATAATGATTATTTGAAACTAGACAAGAAGTTACAGAAGTGCTAGGCTAACCTAGAAAATGTAAAAGATACCATGAGTAGGCTGGAAGGAGAAATCAAGGGTAGAGATGTTGAGATGGCCGGCATAAGGATAATACAGGATCAACAACAAGAAGCAACTAAGTTTCTCAATGAAGCCCATGGTGAATAGGTCCAACTTTTTGTTGAGATAGAAAAGTTAAGGGTTGAGCTTGCTGCTGAATGCCAAACCAATACAGAGCATCAACACATTCAATAAAACAAATAGAAAGAGTTGGATAGTGTTCGATCTCAGAATTTCAAAAGTCTAAGAAAAGCTGAGGAAAAAATAGAAAGGGAAAGCTAGAGAAACAAGAGATCAAATCCAATTTCTAGGCTCGTGATCAAGAGGTTAGAAGGTTGAAATCTAAACTAATGAACACCCTTAGAGAGAAGAATCAAATGGAGGAAGGAATAAGAGCAAGACAAGCTTAGTTCCATTAGGAATTAGTTGTTGTGTAAGGATCCGAGACCCTCCCGATATTGAAAATATTGATATCTATGCACTAGGAAAGGATCATAGTTTTGGTTTCCATTCTCAAACCAGTCCTATAGTTTCTAAGGGATGCTCAAGAATTAAATGAGCCGATGGAAAACCAAATTCTGCAAATTTATGCTCCCCAGATTACAAAGTCAAAAAACCTGATTTATAGGTTATGCAAAGCCACTGACAAAGCCCTAAGAGGCACATAAATTTTGGATCGGAGGGCCACCTGAAGGAATGCAAGTGAATTCATCAATTTCTACAAAGTTGCAACAAAGAGAAAGGAATGCTAGGTAGTGTTGAATGAAAGGGTCGATGAAATTAAAAAGGATTTCAATGTTCTACTTGACTTTGATTTTCTATCCATTTTCTCACTAGATGGAGAGGCATTAATGAATCATAGATGCAATCAGGAATAAGGTCCAAAATTCTACAGAGCTCCCAAGTATGAGCATGTCGCCCACTTTTGATGAAATTGAGAAGGAAATTATCCCCGTTTATGGACTCAGTTATCACCTTTGGGTTGTTTCATCTAGGTGGGGAGTCATTTATTTTAAATATTTTTTTGAGTTAGACCAAGCATACGAGATCATTCACACTCTCATCCAGCCCATTGATTTGGATTGGGAAGTAAAAATTTCCACCTTCCTCAAACTTCAATAGTTTCTAGAGCTCTAAGTTTGTGCTTCCACAAGTGAATGCCACCTATGAGTCACTAGAATTGTAAAGATTTTTTTTCTTTATTTTAAAACTCTTTGTTTTTTGTTTTTACCTTTTTAGCTTTGAAAAGAGTCCATGCTTAAAGGAAAGAACACTGCTCTAAAAATAACGTAATATATGATGCAGTGGTTGCATGAATTTTGTATATAGATTTTATATTCAGACGTAGGCTAAGACACATATCATCTCGGTAGGGTTTTTCTCAAAACGTTTCTCTTAGTTTTGAGATTTCCCAATCGCTTGACATATCATCTATTCATCCAAGTAGCTGTTATTTTTTCACAAGGGTCTCTTCGGGTGGAGTTTTTTGGAAGTTCATTGATGTCTTGTATTTAGGATGGAGCCTTTGAGTTGGCACCATCAATCTGTATGGTTGAATGATTAGATTTTTGCTAGGCTATGTTAGATTTGATTGTTTTAAAATTACAACCTTTTCTAAAATATCTAAGTCATTAATGAAGAAGTTGGTACTTCATGAGAAAATATTGATATGGACTAATAAATATCTAAGATCTAATTTTGGGATATCATGTGTGGGCATCTAACAGTTTCTACTTTTGGGATGCTGGTGGCAGTGTTCTCTTCTTCCAACTATATATAGAGGTCGACAACATATGCAAAGAAGTTTTTACCTGTCAAAGTTAGTTTTAAAAAGTTATTTATATTTCCATAGATTTTAGAGATATTTTTCAGAAGATAAAATTTGATGAAGATTGCTATTATGTGCGATATTATATATTTTTCACTCAAACTATCATCGGATTGGCATCCAACCTTTATTTTTCAGTTCATTGATATTGAAGTTCAATCTATTTAGAAGAAATATTTGAAATTGAGCATATTAAATGGCCTTTATCAAGTTCGTTATTTATGTTTTAGTTCATGATAAAAAAAATCTATCAAGCTTACTTTGATAGTTTGGGTGGTTAATTTTCATGTTGTAAGATTCTATGTTGAATGATAGCTTTCAGAAATTGGATTATGTTTCTTAAAATTTTCCACTTTCTTTAAGAGTTTTTATTTTTCATATTATGTCGTGAAAAAAGGAAGGGTTTTCTACAATTTCTGAGTATTTCTGTTAAATTTTGAAACTCTTTTATGTTTGATCAGACCTACCTTAATGGATGCTTCCCATGGCGAGATTTGAAAGAATTCATTGTGCTTTTACTTAGCCTTTTGTGTTTGTTCTCTTCCCAATAATGAAGAGTTTGTAGCATTGTATGTCTATTATATCATTCAGAAGACATAAGGTGAGGATTGGAATGTTGTAAGAGATTTGGCACATTTTTCATGTTTTTGTTTTCATTTCTTTCTACCTTTTCTCTCAACACAAAGAAGATCCAACTTTCTATAAAAATCCTGAAGGTATTCAATGAGGTGCAAATAAATCCCCAAAATGCTAAATTTCCCATAAGATTGTCATAGAGGTGCAAGCTATTATGATCAACATAAACCATGTTGCAAGAATAAAATGAATAATGGTGTTCTCATTTATGTCAACTATTCAATTGGTTATCAATTGGTTGTGTATGTCGAGGATACTAAGAAAGTTGTATTAGAGGAAGGTTGAAGGTGTTCAGTGGTTGCTCCAGGTTTTTCTATGGGATTTTCTCCTATGTTTGTGTGGTTTAGATATTTTGATCATGTTTTTTTCAAGCTGCTATATCCAAAAAAATTGTTGTTGATTCATTGTACAGTGTGAGTTGTGTTCACCAATTCTGAAATGTTGTTTTTTGTGGTTCTAGTTGAGGTCTAGGAGAAATGTTTTTGGTCTATATTTATCTTTGGTAAAGTATTATAACTTGAAGCTCAAGAGATGAGTTCTTATGATTGTATTGAAGATAATTTTAGTATCTAGAAGGTTCGTGCTTAAGTGCTCTATGTGTTTTACACTAGTCTAGATGACCTTGTGTTGAACACTATCTTTGGAGTTGATCAAGTATTCTAGATATATTTGGGTCCTTATCAAGAGTGTGTTTGGTTTCTCTCATTATAATTCCACCCTAGGATGTTTTGGAACTAACCTAATTTGAATTTAACGTCGGATGGCTGACTTTGGATATGTTTCAAAGTTGAAGATTGTATAAATAGCGGTGAAGAAAGACAAGATAAGGAAATAGATAAGTACAAATAAATAGAGTAGATAGATGTGAGATTGATGTGGTTCAGTGAGTATGCATGATGTGAGTGTGGTAGATCAATGTGAAGCCTAAATGTTGAGTTTTCTAAAGTAGTGAGATGAAGGTGTACTCTATCATTCATACATGTATGCAAGTGGTTGAGAAAATTGTGGTGGATTTCTCTGTTGCATTAAAATTGTCTTCTCTCTGTAACATATCTCTTCTATCTTCTTTGTATCTCTAAGGTAGTGAGCTCTCTGGGTTGTTAGCCTTGTTGGAAAGTGAGTCCTGATTCAGACAGTGAGTCCTTATGTTGGTAATGAGACTTACTTCTTAGGTAGTGAGCCTTTCGTAATTGGTTTTGATATTCTCTATAGTGTGAGTTAATCCTCACCATGTTTTTCCCTCATTTGGTATTCCACGTAAATCTAGTGTTGTGTTTGTGTGATAGTTTTTAGTTTCTACACTTGCACTTAATGTTTAAATATTTTAAGCAATTTAAAGGATTAGTTCTGATGAATGAATTAAGGTTTAAATTAGTGGCAACTGATTCAGCCCCCCTCTCAGTTGTCTTTTTCAACAATTGGTACCATATCTTGGTTCCTTTAAGAAGAGCTTAATGGTTTAAGGAAGGTCTAGGATTGCTATCAAAGTTACTTGTGATTATTCGAGGTTCAATGGAACTAATTATGATATCTAGAAAATATTAATGGAAACATATCTAAAGTATTGTGGATATGATGTGGAGTAAGCTTACAAGAATCCTTACACTCCTCCTGATAATGATTTGAGTACAAATGATGAGATCAAAGAACATGAAGCAAACAATAAAAAGTTCATATTGAAGAATAGTCTTTTACATTCCGAGTTGATTAAGGTTCAAAATATGAAGAGTACTAAGGAAGTTTGGGATGCCTTGGAAAGAGTGCATGTAGGTAATGGAAGAGTCAAAGAGGAAAAATTACATAATTTGGAGACATAGTTTGAGCACCTCCATATGTTTGAAGATGAGAATTTTAAACCTTTTGTACAAAGATTGGATGAGATAGTAGCTGGGATAAGAGGACTTGGTGCTACTCTAGATGAAACCAAGATTGTAAAGAAGATTCTTAGAACTCTCCTTCATCTTATAGTGAAAAGGAATATGCTATTGAACAATGTATAGATTATAATACTTACACTAAATATCTATTGTTGGGATCTTTGACACCTTATGAGATGAGGACACCAAATTTGTGAAATGGATTCAAATCAGAGATTTCTTTTAAGGATACAAAAGTTGAGATTTGGAAAAATACAATCTTGATGAAGTAAAAGCTAACTTTGTGAGAAAGATGAGGAAAGGATCTGAAAATTATGAAGGTAAGATACCCTTTAAATTATTTAGTTGTGGAGAGATAGGTCATTATCCTAGAAATTGTTCTAAAAGAGGTAAGAGGAATAAACAAAGGTATGGGAAAGAAAAGAAAGGTAAGAAGATCAACAAAGCATATTATGTGAATGAGAATGCTATTATATCCAATGGGGATTCTCATTAGGAGGATCTTGATGAAAATGAATTCATGTTCTTGGCTATAAAGTATGAACCTACTTATACTAATTCTAAAAAATAGGTGAAATAATTCCCTCTAGAGAAAAAGAAAAATGAGGGTACTATAATCTCTACCCTACATGCTAAACATGAAAATAATTATTGGGTTGTTGAAAATTTGGTTGTTCACATCACATGAGTGGTGATAAGACTAAGTTTAACA
The DNA here is from genome assembly GCA_007115665.2 of Sequoiadendron giganteum. Lineage (NCBI taxonomy): Eukaryota > Viridiplantae > Streptophyta > Pinopsida > Cupressales > Cupressaceae > Sequoiadendron > Sequoiadendron giganteum. The sequence goes on from CM021100.1 coordinate 432,393,975, forward strand.
TTAAACTTGAGAAATATGATGGAGGCTTGGTTATGTTTGGAGATTACACTGGTGCTAAAATATGTGGGATAGGTTTAGTAAGTTTTGATGGAAAGAATAGTACTACTGATTTCTACTATGTTAAAGGTTTAAGGCATAATCTCTTGAGTGTTGGAAAGATGTGCAATAAAGGATATAATCTTCTATTTCACGATGAGAGTTGTGAGATTCAGAAAGAATCCAAAATAGTGATTGTTGCAGGAACGAAATCTGAAGGAAATATCTATCAACATAAGGGTGATGATGGAAGATTCTTTATGAATCAGATTAATGATAGTTGGTTGTGGCATCAAAGAATGTATCACATGAATTTTGATAACTTGGTGAATATTAGTATAATTCAGGCCGTGAGAGATTTATCAAGGATTACAAAGCCTATTAATGCTATCGGGAGGAATTGTCAGTTTGGAAAGCAAGCAATAAGCCATGATAGATCAATGGAACAATCTACAACTAGATTGTTGGATTTAATTCATATAGATCTCTTTGGTCCTACAAGAGTGAGAATTCTACAAGGTGAAAGGTATTGGGTCTCAAAAATGTTGGTTTCAATGAACCATGAGAGACTGCCAAACTCTCAATACGTTGTTGATCAACTTACAAGGCCAACCTGTATGGTTGAACCCTCTACTCTTAAGGCTATGTTAGACCTAGGCAGGTGCACCTATACGAGTGACACATATATTTGAATTTTGTTTTTCCTACTTTATCTAACTATCCATAATTGGAAATTTGATAGTAGAAAGAATATGATCCCAACTTGGTGTGAATTGTATAAAGTATGAATTGATATGTTTAATTAAAAGATGTCAAATGAAATGGATAGAACTGAGGTAATCTAATAGTGAAGACCAGTGCCTTGTTGGGTAAACGAAGTCAAATGAAATATTTAAATGAATGGTTTCTATCTGGTAGGGATTCTAATTATTTGGCATATGGTATTTAGTTTATAACTTGTATAAACATGCAAGGGTGTGATTATCAAACTCTTCTTAATGATCCAAATGATAACTTCTAGATTACTGTGAATGACTTGAAGGAATTAATCTTTGCTTGAAAGAACCAACCAATCACATCACACAAATACAGCAAATGTGTATTGATAAACTGAGAATATACTTGATATGTCAATTTAAATAATAAAGAAACATCAGCCTAGGAGATAACTTGATAATATTCTAATTAACTTCACAAATAATTGATACCAGAATAGTGCCACAACATTAAATTTCATTAATCTGATCCTTCAAAAATTTACACATGCATCAGAGTCTCCTTGAATATCATTCTATAAATATTTACAATAATTTTTCTATTTTTTCCTATTTCTGTTCTCTCTCTCGAAACAAAAAAAAACTCTTTTTCATTCTAATTTTTACAAGTATTTATACATTTTATCCCAAGGGTCGTGACCCTTCAATTTTTTGGTTATGGTCATTCAAATCCTTTGATAGAGTTTAAAATATTTTAATTAGTCGCCTATCGAAAAACTAAATACTATATTTGGGCTTTTAATCTATACATCATACCATTTCCCATCTTTAATATTTCACCCATTTTTGAGAATGGTCAACTTTTGACCATGCCCACCTCTGACTGTTACGTCTTTTACTGCACTATCGTGGTCACTGGCTTCTCTGCTAGTGGTACTGTGGTAGAATCCCTTCACTGTCTGTTGACTTTTTCATTGACTGTTCCCTTAGCCACTACCTTACCGCCCACCGCATTACCATAGTCTATGCTTGGACCCTCTGCAGTACCACGGTGTCCATGTACACCCGCTAGTTATTTACCATGCTACTGTGGTCACTGGCTTAACTACCAGTGGTACAATAGTAGGAATCATTTGTTGTTGCCTCCATTGTTGACTATTGACTTACCACCATCACCGTGGTCTATCCAACTACTCCCCGCGTTACTACGGTAACTGCTACCCGTTCGCCACTTTGATGTTAACTGTTCCTTGTTAGCCGTTACCACCACTGTATATTAAAATTCTACTGCTCTACCATGGTCTGTTCTCAGACCCTCCATGATATTGCAGTATATGTCCTTGCTACTACCTTCACCATGTGTTTTTTGCTACTGCGGCCACCTCGGTCTATGCTTAAACCGCGCGTAGTAGCACGGTAGAAACATAACAGCAGCCTACTAACCACCACCACCATACCACAAGCCCCTTTGTGGGAGGACACGGTAAAGCGGTAAGGGTATGTATAGTGAAGTTTTGAATGGGCAATAAGGGTTATAGATTATTTTGGTCCTTTTGAATTGCGGTAAAGCCAAATTTTTTATGAGAAGGTAAAGAAACATAACAAAATAGATGGGGCTAACGTGTAGAAGGTGGTTAATGGTTTTTATGGGATAGATAATAAGGCATGAGAAAATAAAATATCCTAAGGTTTCAATGGATTTTTATGAAAAATAAATAGGATAATCTTAGGAATTCCAGTGGAAAATTTATGTTGTAATAGTGGCTCCATTTCGGGATGAATGATTGTGAGATCATTGCAAGGATCCAGATCTTTGTTAGAGCATACCAAACATTATGATGAGAGCAAGTTGAGATGATAAATGATCCTAAACTACTGCCCATGGAAAAATATTTATATAAGGATTTCTAGGATTGTCCATGTGCTAACAATCTCTTGTATCCTTTACTTCCTATACTACTGTGCATGGAAAATTTAATGGGAAAATTTTCTTCAAAAGTTGTCCATGCACTGGAAACCCTTGATCCCCTATGACTTTTAAGAGAAATTTGTTTTTAGAAACTGCCCATGTACAGGCAACTCTTGTTCTTCACCACTCATATTTTGTAGATAATATGAATCCTCTCCTTGCTTGCCAATAATAAAAAAAGGTCCTAACCACAATGCCTCAAATTTTCCATGTTTTACATTCTCTTGGCACCTAGCATTCCACATCAATACCAGATCATCCTTTTCAAATTTTCTATCTTTTTCCCTTTTGTCGAACAAATAGTTCATTTGTGTTTGTAGTTTCATGTTATGATTTTGAGCAATTCTCCTTATTTCATCAAGTTCTCCAAGTTGCTCCATTCTCTCCTCCATTGGTTTAGGGACATCTATATCTTCTTGAAGGATAAATTTGTAAACAGGCAATAAGTTTTGCAGGGGCATCCTATCTTGTGTCCCATAGACTAATTCATATGGGGACCTCCCAATTTCCCTTTTGGTGGTAATTCTATCTGCCCATACAACCAACCTTAACTTTGAATCCCAAGCTTTTTTGTTCTTATCGAGCATCCTCTTTATGATTTTTAAAAGACTCTTGTTGCTAGATTCTGCTTGACCATTAGCTTGTGGATGATATGGGGCAGAATACAAAACATTGATACCATATGTTTTTCAAAACTCTCTGAACTCATCAGACCTAAAACACATGCCATTATCTGTAATCACTCTCAATGGTGTACCAAATCTGGTGATAATGTTGTCCATTAGAAAGTTGATCACAACTTTACTTGTTGCTTGCTTGCTTGGGATTGTCTCTACCCATTTGGTGAAGTAATCAGTGGTTACTAGTATCCATCTATGCCCTCCACTTGAATTCTCTTATATTTCCCAATGAAATCAATTCCCTATTGGTGAAAAGGGGCTTCAAACTCCATAGGTCTTAGTGGTAGAGCTCCCTCATACTTCATTTTCCCTGAGAGCTTTTGGCATGCCTCATACTTCCTTACATATGAAAATGAATCATTAAAAATTTTTGGCCAATAACAACTTGCCCTAAGGATTTTATGTGCAATTTTCTTTGATGAATAGTGTCCTCCATAGACTCTTTCATGCATTTCTTTTAGAACATGATCAACTTGTGATTCATCTAAACATAACAACAACATTCCATCCCTTTTTTCCCAAAATAGAGCTCCTTCTATGAATACATATTTTGAAGCCTAAAGTTTTAAAGCTCTTTTTTGGTTATCACTAAGTCCCTCTAGGCATTTTGTGTTCCTAAGATGATGCATGATGTCTGTGTACCAGGGTGTATGCTCAATGCTTGCAATTGCATTCTTTTCTTCATGTACATTGCAAATTTGATTTGCCTCAGTGTTTGTTTCTGCCATCAATTTGGCCAATCCTTGGCCCCTTACCAATTTGGTAATCTGTATTTCCATATCAAATTCCTGAATTTTGTTAATCCATTTACATCTTTTCCCTGTCACTTCTGATTGTGCCAAGATGTCTTTAACTTGTGCATGAGGAGCATATGAAATTACTTTGGCTCCAACAAGATATGGCCTAAAAGCTTTTGTGGCCTTTACTAGTGCAAAGGATTATTTTTCCATTATGTCATACTTCAATTTTGATCCTTGTAAATATTTACTAAAGAAAGATATTGGTTGCTCGTGACCATCCTCATTTTTTTGTAACATGACATCAACTATTGTATGTAGGGAAGCAAAGGAAATATCTGAAAAGACATTGTGAAATCAGGAGACTTGAGGATAGGGGCTTCCTTAATGGCTTTTTTAATGGATACAAAGGCTTCTAATGCTTCTGGGGTCCATTCAATTTTTGGTCCCTTTTTTAACATTTTTGGTATGGGTTTGACAATCTCAGCAAAGTTCGATACAAATCTCCTAACAAAATTAATCTTCCCAAAGAATGACTAGATGGCTTTCACATTTTTAGGGGCAAGAACTTTATCTATAGCTTCAACTCTCTCAGGATCTATCCTAACTCCCTCTTTCGATACAATGTGTCCTAGGAGTTTCCCTTTTGTAACATCAAAATGACACTTCTTAGGGTTCAAAATGATTCCATATTCTAAAGCTCTAATGATTATCTTTTCAAGGTGCCCTATATGATCTCCAACCCTTTTTGAGTAAGCTATGAGGTCATCCTGATACACCACCATTATAGCATTGATTAAATCAGCAAATGCTAAGTCCATAGCCCTTTGAAATGTTGCTCCTGCATTGGTGAGATAAAAAGGCATTCTCACATATACATATGTTCCCCATGGGGTTGTGAAGGTTGTCTTATACTGCTCAAATTCCTTGACCTTAACCTGGTTATCACCAGAAAAACCATCCATCATAAACAACAACTCACATCCAGTTACCTTATGCAAAATGGCTTCCATGTTAGGCAGTGGGTAGTTATCTTTAAGAGATGCTACATTTAAATTTCTGAAATCTACACATAGTCCTATATCTCCATTTTTCTTTCTAATAGGAACAAGGTTTGATAATACCTCCATCTCTAAGCTTGGTCAATTCTTCCTACATTTTTGGTTCTAGAGTGGGGTTAATGGGCCTTTGTTTCTATCTAAATGGTTTTGCATCTACTTTCAATGGAATTTCATGCTGAAATAAATCTTCCCTATATGCCTTGAGGTCTTCATAACACCATGCGAACACATGCTTATACTTTCTTAACAATGAAATCAACATTCTTAAAATAGTAGGGCTTATCTTTTTTCCAATGTATACTTTCCTCAGTGATACTTTGGTCCCCAAGTTTATTTCCTCAATATCTTCCCCTCTAACTGGGGTTTGTTTCATAAGGGATCGATCACTTCCATCATATGGTCTTTCCAAAGCTACCAATCCTTTGGGAAGTTTATTAGTTTTGAGTTGCAAGACCTTCTTTCCAAACACTGTCCCTTCTCCATTTTTTTCTTTACAAAGGTGTTGAAATTAAATTCTTGAGCCTCATACTAGTCTATACACTGAAGGAATCTCAAAAGGTCAGTGTCATCCTTGAAAACCTGCCAACTATATATGTTGTCTAGTACTGTAGGTCTTGTTTTGAATTCTACTTGGGAAACTCCTGCTAATGTAAAATCACCTTTTTTAAATGCTATATTTGACAAAAAATCTGCCATTATGTTCTTTGATCTGTCTACCCAATCAATAGAAAAAGCATCAAATAGTTCAATTGTATCCCATATCGCATTTTTGTATTGTTTCAGTCTTTTATTTTTGCCACATACTTTGATCTAATCTGAGATACAACCAGTTTTGAATCTCCAAAAATTGTTAAGTTTTTAATCTTGTGTTTAATAGCTAAATTTAGACCAGTCAACAAAGCTTCATATTCCACTACATTGTTTGTACATTAAAATGCTAACAAAAATGAATATTTATAAGTCAAACCATCAAGAGATATAAACTATACCAGCTTTATTACCCTCTTGGCTACAAGCTCCATCGAAATACATTTTCCATATTCCTTGTTGATTTTCAGAGATGTTTTGATCAATTGGATCTTTGCTTTCCAAGTTAGGCTGAGATAGTTCCACTCTAAAACTTCCCAAATTAACATCACATAAGCAATTCAGTGGCTCTTGAGGAGTATATTCAACAATTTGATTCATTCTAGGTTCTGTATACAATTTTACTTCTTCTCCATTTACTAGTATGGTGGCATATGATAAGTCAAATTGTACATTGCCTCCTACTGCAGCAGTCCACTGTCTTGATAGAAGCATTCCAAACTATGGAGGTGTGTCAATTACAATTATGTCAATAGTGTAAGCAACTTGTGGGTAAGTTGCTAATCTTACCTCCACATTTTTCATTATTCCCACAACTAGATCAGGTCTGCTATCCATAGCATAACATTTACGTCCTTCCACATCTATCCATAAACCAAGTTGTTTCATTACCCCTACTGGCATGATATTCGTGGAGGCACCTACGTCTATCATGCAGTTTCTTACTAGCTTACTGCTTATGAGCAAAGTGGTGAAGAATGGGTCAATCTGCAGTGTGTTCATTAGGTAGGCCTCTGGGATTTTTACCTCTTTCCTTTTATTACTTATTTCAGAGAACTATTTATTCCCAGGGCTTATATTTTGATTTCCATTAGAAATACGTTGTATGGTACTTTCCCTATATTCCTTTATTTTCATCATTTCAATTAAGGGCACAGACATTTTTAATTGAGAGAGATCTTGTATAAAATCAAAAGATGTACCTTTAGCTTTGATTTCCCTTTTAGATTCAGTATATTCTCCTTTGTTTTCTTCTTTATCCAATCTTGATGTTTCATCTGGCTTTCATTTTTCACTAGGATGTTTCTTGCTTTCCTCCTTAGGGGACCCCTTTTGTTCTCTACCATCTGATTGTTTATTATCAATCCCTTTTGATGTCTCATCTGATGCATTTTTATTTTTATGAATATCCCCCTTGGGACAACTTCATCTTTATTTACTGTTCTATTTCTCAAATGATATTTGCTTCTCACATCCTCCACTGCTGCAATTGTCAACCTTTTAATCTCCTCTTCACTGGTCTTCTTATATTGCATCTATTAGTCTGATTAGATGCAACAGGGGGGTCTTGCTCACTTTCATCTTCCTCATGGTCTGAGAAAACATGTTGCTCTTCCATGTGAACATTGTACTTTTTGGTGATCAACATTGTATTCGTATCCCTCTTCCTCTGAAGAAGCATATTCTTGCTCCAAAGAGTCAAGAGTGTGAGAAGTTAAGTAGACATTCTGGTCTTTGATTCCATCATCTTCCTATGTGTCTTGCTCCAGCATTTACTGAGTTGTTACACAATGTTCTCGGAAATGTGGTGCATGGTAGACTGAACACCCTATACTCTTATCTACCATATATGCTCCTTTTCTTTTTAGTGGATCCGGTGTTTCCTTATTCCTTGGCCTATCACCTACTAGCTTCCCATCCTTCCAATTGGTATTATAAGGCATGTAATGTAGCCTCAGTCTCTCATTTCTATATGTGTTCTCTTGCCTATTTGGGGGAACATATTGAGGAACTCTAGTGTTTTCCCTCTTAGAAAACATCCCTACAGCTTTTTTGTTATTTTCTATAGTTAAGGCTATCTTTTGGGCCTCAGCCAAATTCACAGGATTTCTATTTCTTAATGCATATCCTGTCTTGGGGTCAAAGGCCTTCAAATAGACACTCAACACAAAAGTATCAGTCAATTTGGAGGCTTGAGGTATTTTATTTTGTAACTTAACAAACCTCTGGTTAAAATCAAAGGGTGACTTATTTTGATGTTTTTGAATTGTTACTAACTCCTGTAATGCAAAATATGATGCACACTAATTTACATATTGTGGGTAGGTTATTGAACCAATCCCTAGCATCCTCAATTAATGACATCATGAATAGCCTCATTTGTACATCCTCATACTACATGTCCAAATCCTAAATGACTGTTTTAAAATTTCTCAGATGTTCCTCAGCTGTAACTGCATTACTTCCTGTGAATTTAGGGACTAAGTTTCTCCAATTGTTGTCCAGGGGCTAAGGGTAAATCTAAAATCCAAGAAGATCAAATTGCCTAATCATAGTTGTGCACTGTGGGAGAGGATTTTGGTATTGTTGGTCTTGGTCGAGTATGTTATTATTTACCATGTACTGATGGCCTTGTGGGGGTATATACTGTCGATAAGGAGGTGGCTGAATATTTCGGTGTCGTGGTTGAGCATTTGTGTTTCTATTATGATTCCTTGGTGGATTTCGGTAGGCTGGTGGGGAATTTGATGGATTTTTTTTGTTCTTATGAGGAGGGGTATATTTGGGTGAATTAGCCATTGGTATTTTGATCTGAGCTTTGTGTAAATTCATCCTTCTTAATTCTTCTATGTTTGAATTTCTCGCTCATACTCTACCCTTAATCTTTCTGCATTCCACTCCCTTTTTTCCAATCATGTATCTTCCTCATCTTGTGCCACGAATTCATGATTTTCCTCAAACGTTTCATCATACTCAAGTCCTTGCTCGTGTTCAAACTCTCTTCTCTTTCTAGCTTCAAATTCAGCCATGCGCTTAGCGGATTTCTCAAGGTCTTCTTGGTGAGAAGAATTTGTCTTCCCTTCAGGAGTGTGAAGTTCTTTAGGTGGGCTTTCTTCGTTTACAAGTGTATCATATGAATTGTGTGTTTCCAAAAATAATTTGATGCTTTGTTTTTAGCTGTTGCATCCAACTCATGGAATACTTTCTTGCTTTGATTGATTTTGTAATTTGACTTTCCTTTATCCTCAGAACCATCATCTTTGTACAAATATCTTCTTCCCTGCATGTTGTGATTCACCATGATAGTTTGAACTCTAGGTTGATTCCTTTCTGATTCATATTTTATCTTATTAGTCATAATACTTTTATTCATTCAGAGTCGCCACCCACTTTTTCTAAAAGTGAGAAAAGATTTTGTGGTTATCTTACCCAATGGAGTCAATTTCTTTCAAATTTCAGTTATGGTTTTTTATAATGACTTTATATGGAAAGGTTGTCTAGTACCAGACAATTCTTCTAGTTTTGTCCCCAGTAGAGTCACCAATCTGTTGGGTCTTAAAAATGCTATTTTCAATGAACCATGAGAGACTACCAAACTCTCAATACGTTGTTGGTCAACTAACAAGGCCAACCTGTATGGTTGAACCCTCTACTCTTAAGGATTTTTTAGACCTAGGCGGGTCCACCTATATGAGTGACACATATTTTTGAATTTTATTTTTCTTACTTGATCTAACTATCCACAATTGGCAATTTGATAGTGGAAAGAATATGATCCCAACTTGGTGTGAATTGTCTAAAGTATGAATTAATATGTTTAATTAAAAGATTTCAAATGAAATGGATAGAACTAAGGTAATCTAAATAGTGGAGACCAATTCCTTGTTGGGTAAAATGGAGTCAAATGAAAGCTTTAAACAAATGGTTTCTATCTGGAAGGGATTCTAATTATTTGGCATATGGTATTTAGATTATAACTTGTATAAACATGCAAGGGTGTAATTATCAAACTCTTCTTAATGATCCAAATGATAACTTCTAGATTATTGTGAATGACTTGAAGGAATTAATCTTTTCTTGAAAGAACCAACCAATCACATGACACAAATACAACAAATGTGTATTGATAAACTGAGAATATACTTGATATGTCAATTTAAATAATAAAGAAACCTTGGAGACAAGTTGATAATATTCTAATTAACTCCACAAATAATTGATACTAGAATAGTGCCCCAACATTAAATTTCGTTCATCTGATCCTTTAAAAATTTACACATGCATCATAGTCTCCTTGAATATCATTTTGTAAATATTTATAGTAATTTTTCTATTTTTCCTATTTCTGTCCTCTCTCCAAAAAAAAAAAAAACTCTCTTTCCTTCTAATTTTTACAAGTATTTATACATTTTATCCCAAGGGTCCCGACCCTTCAATTTTCTAGTTATGGTCATTCAAATCCTTTGACAGTGTTTAAAATATTTTAATTAGTCGCCTATCGGCAAACTAAATACTATATTCAGGCTTTTAATCTATACATCATACCATTTCGCGTCTTTAATATTTCACCCTTTTTTAGAAATGGTCAAATTTTGACCAGGCCCACCTCTGACTATTACAACTTTTACCACGCTACCGCGGTCACTGGCTTGTCTGCTAGTGGTACCGTGGTAGACTCCCTTCACTATTTTTTGACTGTTTCGTTGACTGTTCCCTTAGCCACTACCTTACCACCCACCGCATTATCGCGGTCTATGCTTGGAGCTTCTATGGTACCATGGTGTCCATGTATACAAACCGCTAGTCGTGTACCATGCTACCGCGGTCACTGGCTTAACTGCCAGCGGTACCGCAGTAGCAATCGTTTGTTGCTGCCTCCGTTGTTGATTGTTGACTTACTACCATCACCATAGTCTATCTAGCTACTCCTCGTGGTACTGCGGTAGCTGTTACCCATCCGCCACTTTGATGTTTTTTGTTCTCCGTTAGCCATTACTGCCGCTGCATATTAAAATTCTACCACTCTACCACAGTCTGTACTCAGACCCTCCACGGTATTGTGGTATATGTCCTTGCTACTACCTTCATTGTCTATTGACCACTACCGCGGGCACCACAGTCTATGCTTAGACCATGCACGGTAGCACGGTAGACACATAACACCACCCTAATAACCGCCACTACCATACCACAGGCCTCTTTGTGGGAGGCCGCAATAAAGCAATAAGGGTATGTATAGTGAATTTTTGAAGGGGCAATAAGGGTTATAGATTATTTTGGTCCTTTTGAATGACAGTAAAGCCAATTTTTTTATGAGAAGGTAAAGAAACAAAAGAAAAAAGATGGGGGTAATGTGTAGAAGGCGGTTAATGATTTTTAAGGGATAGATAATAAGGCATGAGCAAATAAAATATCCTAAGGTTTCGATGGATATTTATGAAAAATAAATAGGATAATATTAGGAATTCTAGTGGAAAATTTCATTTCTAACAAAAGGTAATTTATGCTTTTGATTGCTGATTATTCTATATATACATCGGTTAGATTTCTTAGAGAAAAATCAAATGCATTAGATAGATTCAATACATTCAAGGCTATGATTGAAAATGAAGTAAATTTGAGGATAAAATGCTTAATGTTTGACATAGGTGGATAATTCACCTCCCATGAGTTTAATATGTATTGTGAAGTGCATGGAATAAAGAGATAGATATTTTCTTTGAGAAATCCTCAACAAAATGAAGTTGTTGAAAGAAAAAATAGAACAGTTCAAGAGTCCGCTAGATCAATGATTACTAAGGCTTGTTTATCAGAAGTCTACTAGAGATAAGCTATTAATGTTGATGTTTATGTATTCAATAAAGTTCAAGCAAGAGAAAATAGTGCAAAGACTCCCTATGAGCTATGGTATGGAATAATTCCTACTATTAAGTATTTCAAGGTATTTGAAAGAAAATGTTATATTAGAAGAGATGAAGAAACTTTGGGAAAGTTTGATGCAAGAAGTGATTAAGGAATTTTTCTTGGATAGTATACTAAAATTAAATATTACAGATGTTTCAATAAAATACTGAGAAAGATTGTAAATAGTGCAAATGTCAAGGTTGATGAAAGAATGAAGAATTTACAAATAAGTTGAATGAAAATGGAGAAGTGGTTAGAAAAAAATCAAGGCTTGTGTGTAAAGGTTACTCACAAGTAGAAGGCATAGATTTTTAGGAGACTTTTTCTTTGGTGACAAAAATTGAAGCTATAAGGATGTTCTTAGTATTTTTTGCTCATAAATATTTCAAGGTCTATTAGATGGATGCCAAGTCTACATTTTTGAATGGTGACCTAGAAGAAGAGGTCTACATGGAACAACCAAAATTATTCTAGTTGTTAGATCAAATGGATATGGTGTGCATATTGGAGAAATCTACTAGAGCTTGGTATGCACGGTTAGACAAGTACTTGATTAAGCAAGGTTTCAATAAAGGTATGGAAAATAGTAATCTATATTTTAAAATTGAAAATGATTTTTATTTTATTTTTGTTGTATATGTTGATAACATTATTTTTGGAGGAAATAAAACTGTGTAGGATTTTTGCAGAAGATATCCAAAAATAATTTGAAATTTCTATGTTTGGATAGATGAATTTCTTTCTTGGGCTATAGATAAATCAAATAGAGAAAGGAATTTTTGTTTCATAGTCTAAGTATGTAAAAGAGATGTTGAAGAATTTCAGGATAGATGGTTCCAAACTGATATGTACTCCTATGGTGACTGGTTGAAATTTGGGTAAACATGATGATTCACCTAAGGATTATCAAAGCAAGTACATATCTATGATTGGTGGACTATTGAATTTGATTGTCACTAGATGGATATAATGCATGAGGTTGGTCTTGTGGCTAGATTTCAAGAAGATCCTAAGGAAACACATGTTGTTCTTGTTAAAATAATATTGAAATATTTGAATGACACTCTAGATTATGGATTATGGTATCCTAGGGATACTCACTTTACAATAAATTCTTATACAGATACAAATTGGGCCAAATGTGTAGGCTACAAAAAGTGTAAAAGTGGTGGTGCATTTTTTCTTGGTTGCAGATTGGTGGCATGGTTGAGTAAAACTAAAGATTCAATTTCCTTGTCTACTGCTAAATTTGAATATACTATTGTTGCAACTTGTTGTACACAAGTTTTATGGATGAAACATACATTGAAAGATATTACAGTGGTGTATGATGATCCTATTTCTATCTTTTGTGATAGTTCACAAGTGCAATTAAAATTTCAAAGAATCTAGTGATGCACTCGAAGACAAAACATATATCTATCAAATATAATTTCTTGAGAGAGAAGGTTTTGGAGAATGAAGTATATCTTGAGTATGTTCAGATGAAGGATCATATTTTTGATATATTTATGAAGAAGATTCATAAGTATAATTTTGAGTATCTCCAAGAGAAGTTAGGGGTCATTTCCCCTCCTTTCTTGAGCTAGATGCATATGGAGATGTATCAGTCGAGTGGATCTATGGATCTATCTTTCTTCTCAACTGATGTTTGGTGGCTACCTCTCTTGGGAGGAGAAGGTAGTTCCATGTGTTGTCATTGTATGAATATTCAATTTTTAATGTCAAAGGGGAAATCAATGTAAAATATATTTTTCCTTTTCCATTGATGTCAAAGGGGGAGAGGAAGAATGTGAAAAAGAGAAGAGGAAGAATTTGAAAGAAAAATATTATCTACTAAGGGTGAGAAATAAAATAAAAAATATTGAGAAGTGTGTTAAGAGCTAGTATGTTGTCTTTGATGGTTTTTTATATCATGTGTTTCCATCAATGACAAAGGGGGAGATTGTTGCAAGAATGAAAAGAATGATGGTGTTTTCATTGATGTCAACTGGTCAATTGGTTATCAATTGGTTTTTTTTGTCATTAATGTCATGGTAGCAGGTTATTGGCTATGTATGTTGAGGATATTGAGAAAATTGTATTGAAGGAAGGTTGTACGTGTTCACTGGTTACTTCAATTTTTGCTTTGGAATTTTCTCCTATGTTTGTGTGGTTCAGATATGTTGATAATGGTTTTTTGAAGATGCTTATAATCCATGTTTTTGGATTTTGATTCATTCTACAATGCGAGTTGTGTTCACCAGTGGTGAAATGTGGTTTTCTGTGGTTTTGGTTGAGGTTTGGGAGAAATTTTGTTGGTCCAGATTTCTCTTTGGTAAAGTCTTATGACTTGTAGTTCTAGAGATGAGTTTTTATGATTGTATTGAAGATAATTTTGGTATATATGGAAGGTTTTTTCTTAATTTATCTATGTTTTTTACAATGGTTTAGCCAACCTTGTATTGAACACTATCTTAGAAGTTGATGAAGCATTTTGGATCCATTTAGGTCCTTACCAAGTGTGTGTTTGGGTCACCCTCATTCTAATTCCACCCTAGGATTTTTTGGTGCTGACCTAATTTGAAATTAATGTTGGATGAACAAAATTGGATATGTTTCAAAGTTGAAGATGGTATAGATACAAGATGAGTTAGTGGTGAAGAAAGACAAGAGAAGGAAAGAGATAAGTGCAAAGAAATAGAGCAGATAGATGTGAGATAGATGTGAATCAGTGATTCTATGTGATGTGAGTGTGGAAGATCAGTGTGAAGCCTAAATGCTAAGTTTCTGAAAGTAGTGAGCTGAAGGTGTAGTCTATCATTCATGAATTTCACAAGTGGTTGAGAAAATTGTGGTGGATTTCTCTGTTGCATTGAGATCGTCTTCTCTCCATAACATAGCTCTTCTATCTTCTTTGTATATCTTTGGTAGTGAGCCCTCTAGGTTGTTAGCCCTATTGGATAGTGAGTCCCAATTTAAATAGTGATTCCTTCTATTGGAAGTGAACCTTACAACTTAGGCGATTAGCCTTTCATAATCGGTTTTAATATTATCTATAGTGTGAGTTAATCCTCACCCTATTTTTTCCCTCATTAGGTTTTCCATGTAAATATGGTGTTGTTGTGTTTGTGTGATGGTTTTCAGTTTTTGCACTTACACTTAATGTTTAAATATTTTAAGTAGTGTTAAGGATTAGTTTCATGGAATGAATTAAGGTTTAAATTGGTGACAAATTTGTTCATCCCCCCTTTCAATTGTCTTGCTGAACAACCTATGTATACCTATAGTAATAAGCAATCAGAAGCATAAAGTACCTTTCACCTTGTAGACTTATCACTCTTGTAGGACCACAAAGATCTATATGAATTAAATCTAGTAGTCTAGTAGTAGATTATTTCTTTGATCTGAAGTGATTTCATGCTTGCTTACCAAACTAACAATTCTTGCAAATAACATTAAATGGCTTTGTAATCCTTGGTAAATATCTCATGTCTTGGACTGTAGTAATCCTTGCAAGATTATCAAAATTCATATGACAGATTCTTCTATGCCACAACCAACTATCATTAATATTTGAGTCATAAGGAATCATCCATTAACACCCTTAAGTTGATAGATATTTCCTTCAGTTTTCTTTCCTATAGCAATCACTATTCTAGAGTATTTCCTAATTTCTCATTTTTTTATCCTTGAAAACAATAGTATATCCTTTACTAGACACATCTATCCAACACTCAAAATATTATTCCTTAAGCCCTTAACATTATAGACATCATTAGTATTATTCTTCCCATCAAAACTTACTAAATCTATTCCACAAATATTAGTACCAATATCATCTCCAAACATAACAAAGCCTCCATCGTATTTTTCAATTTTAACAAAATTACTCTTATCACCAATTACGGGATGTGAAAAACCACTATTAACAACCCAATAGTTATTTTCATGTTTAGCATGTAGGGCAGAGACTATAGTACCTTCATTTTTCTCCTTCTCCGGAGGGCATTCCTTCACCTGGTTTTTAGAATTAGCAGAAGTAGGTTCATATTTTATAGCCAAGAACAAGCATTCATTGTCATCAGGATCTCCATAATGAGATTCCTCATAAGAAATACTAGCACCCTCATTCACATAATATGCTCTGTTGATCTTCTTGCCTTGGTTTTCTTTGTTAAATCTTTGTGTATTCCTTTTAGCTCTTTCTAGACATATCAAAGAATAATGCCCTATTCCTGCACAAATAAAGAAATTAAAAGGTAACTTACCCTCATACTTGCAAGAGCTTTCTTCATCCTTCTCACAAATTTAGGTTCTACTTCATCAAAATTTTCTTCATCTAGATCTTCAACTCTTATAGCCTTAAAAGTAGTTTTTGATTTGGATCCATTTCTCAAATTTGGCTTTCTCATCTCATAAGATATCAGAGTTCCCAATAATTGATCTTTAGTGTAAGTCTTATAATCTATATGTTCTTAAATAAAACATACCATTTTGATGTAAGCATTAGGTAGAGTTCTAATAATATTCTTTACAATCCCAGATTCATCTATTATAGCACCAATTCCTCACATTCTAGCTACTATCTCATCCAATCTATGTACATAGGCTTTAACATTCTCATCTTTAGACATATGTAGGATCTCAAACTGTGCCTCCAAATTCTAAAACTTTTCTTCTTTGAACCTTTCATCTCCTTCATGCACCTTTTCTAATGCATCACAAAATTCTTTATTAGTCTTCAAATTTTGAACTTTCATCAACTCGAACTGTACAAGACTATTCTTCAAAATTAATTTCGCCTTATTTTTCGCTTTATGTTCCTTGATCTCATCAGCCATACTCGAGCCATTAGTAGGAGGATTGTAAACAATCTTGTAAGTTTTCTCCAGATCATATCCATGCAATAATCTAGATAATCTTCCATCAATATTTTCTAGATAGCATAGTTAGTTCCATCGAACTTTAGATACTCATAAGTCACTTTCCAACCATCTAGGACCTTCCGTAAGCAGTTAATATCTTCTCGAAGGAACCAAGCTCTGATACCAATTGTTTAATATGACAACTAAGAGGGGGTGGGGGAATTAGTTGTAGAAAATTTAACCTTTAAAATATTCATTGAAACATAGATTAATCACAAATCCTTAACTCTGCTAAAATCAGTAAATATTAAGTGTAAGTTTAGAAACTAAAAACCATCACACAAACATAGTAACACCAAATTCATGTGGAAAACCCAATAAGGGAAAAACAATGGAGGAGATTAGCTCACAATATAAATAATATCAAAACTGATTGTAGTGTAGAAAAATGGATCCCTTTACATTCTAACACTTGATTTGGGAATAATTAGTGATAAAATAGACCTAATTTCACCTTGGTCTAGTGCTGTGATATGTTCTACACATACACATTAGGTCTTGGGCCCTTTTTACTGAATTAACTTAACTTTTCCCTAATTTAATGTTGTAAAAAATATTTATTTACACTTTCAAATTAAATTTAGGAGGCTTGTAAACAAAGTGGACCTAATCTAGTGTTGTAATGTGTTTTACACATTCACATGGGATTTAACACCCTTCTTAGCTAAATAGACCCGATTTTTCCTTAATTTAATGTTGTAAAGTGTATTTATTTACACTTTCACATTGGATTTTGGGACCCCTTGCACTTTTGACCTTTATATCATCATTAATAGGCCCCTATGACCCCATATTGTGCATCCCAAGGCATATTTTGATCAAAGACATGACAATATCAATATATAAACCTAATTTCTTCACTCCCCAACATTCTACTAGGCAAAATAGCCCCTATGGGACCCATTATCCACATTGGACAAATGAGTCCCATCCAGGTGGGACTCATTTACCCAAGATGGTGAATGAGTCCCATTTGAGATATTTTTGAGGCTTGAGTGGGAAAAAGTGGGTTTTAAGTTCAAATTTCTCCTATGTAGGCCTTGGGGATCCAATTAGTGGTTATTTTAGTGGATTATCTATATAAAGAAGCTTTCAAATCATTATTTCATCATGCATTCATATAATCAAGTCAAGCAAGTAAAGGTTAAGAATTTAAAGACTTCACAAGATCAATTCTAAGGCATTGAAGGGCAAAATTCTTCATCAATTGCTGCAACAATTCAAGATACATCATCATGTCAAGCATATCAAGTATAATTTTTTTTATTGAGCTAGTTTTATGATGTAGCATTGAAGATTCAAGACCAAGCATTGTTACATTCCTATTGTCAAAGATCAAGATCTACATCTTCAATGGCCATTTCATGTTAAGTTACAGGTTTACAAGACATCATCTATAAGGCATCATTCAAAGTATTATTGTCCATGATTCATGTTCTTTATTCATATTTCATGCTTGCATTTCATTGTCTCATCATTTGGTTTAATTACCTACAAGGGGTTTGACCAAGGAAAACCCTTATTCCCTAACAATCAACACGTTTTCTCTCTTTCTTTGTGTAATTACAAATCTAGGTGCTTTGAAGACTTGAAAATCATTGAATATTAAGTTACAATCTTGTTGGAGTTGTCTCCCCATTTTTAAGGTCATAATATTCACTAAAAGGTCATGTACAACCTTGCAATCAGGGTTTCAGATCTTGAAACCTAGAAAAGTAGAAAGAACAGACTGAGAGGTGCAGATCAAAACTTTTAATTTACAAAAAAGCCAAACTAGACTTATTCGCCACAAGTAGTGAATGATTCAAATTGTAGGTGTTTTTCAGAGATCTTTGTAGATTTGGATACCCATTTTCCCGAAACCTGCTCCTATGCAAAAATCCAGATCTAGGATTGATTCGGCCATAATGGCAAATGAGCCAAGTAGGTCCAAATTTCAGGATCAACAACATTTCTAGTCTCTACAAGTTTCTAGGTGCACACTTTCTCTTTTACAACTTTATGTTTTTCTTTGTTTCCATTTCTTAGTCATTTAGTTCAAGTTTGCATCATATTAGGTTTTTCATTTCATCTTGCATGTCATTTTATTTTCTAAGTTTAAACTTGGTGGTGAACCCCTCTTGTAATCTAAATTCATATCCTAAGATACCCTATTGTAAGATCTCTTTTTTCATCCTTCATAGGGTTGAGGTATCTAGGGCATCTTTGAATGTTAGTTGGAGAAAAGTGATGTTCTATATCCAAAACCATAAAGAATCTATTTTTCAACCAATCATCAATTAAAAAGGCTCACTAATAGAGAAAGCATCACTTCCAAAGAAAGGCTCACTTCCAAAATAGGACTAGCTACTCGGATTAGCACTCACTTCCAACAAGGGTTAACCACCCAGAGGGATCACAACCATAGAGATACAAAAAAGATAGAAGAGATATGTTACAGAGAGAAGAAAATCTCAATGCAATAGATATTTCCACCACAATTCACTCAACCACTTGTAGACATGCATGAATGATAGAGTACACCTTTAGATCACTACATTCAAAAACTCAAAATTTAGAATTCACATTAATCTGCCACACTCGCATCACATACAAACACTTATTAACATATTCTTCGTATCTATCTACTCTATTTATTTGCACTTATCTATTTGTACATATTTCACCACTAACACATCCTATAGTTATACCATATTCACTTTGAAACATATCCAAAGTCGGCCATCCATCATTAAATTCAAATGAGGTCAACACCAAAACATTCTAGGGTGGTTCATTAGAAAGAGGGTGACCCAAACAGATGCTTGATGAGGGCCCAAATAGGTCCCGACATGTTTCCTCAACTTTGAAGGTAGTGTTAAACACACTCATGACCAAGCCAGTGTAAAAAACATAGAAAAATTTACCAAACATAATCCTAAGAATGATCCAATCCCTCCAAACACCAAAATTATCTTCAATATGATCATGACAACTTAACTCTAGAATTGCAAGTCATAAGACTTAACCAAAGACAAATTTGGACCAACAAAATTTATCTCGGACCTCAGCGAGATATATAGAAAACCAGAGTTCACACTTGGTGAACATAACTCACACTATACAATGAATCATAAGCCTAAAATTTGGATATACCAGCTTCCAACAACCTTTCTCAACATATTTGAAACTCACAAACATAGGAGAAAAACTTGGAGCAAAACCCGTAGCAACCATTCTCCATTACAATTTTCTCAATATCCTCAACATATACATCCAATAACCTATGTCAATGACATCAATGACAAAAGAAACAAGTTGATATCAATTGACTAGTTGAGAGGAATAACAACACTTTATTTCTTGCAACATATCCTTTCCAATACACTTTCGGGTCAAGGATAATTGGTTCTGGAGGTGTGTATCCTTTTTGAGGACCCCTCTTGAAGATCCCCTCTCTTCTTTCCCCTTTTTTTCCTTAAACATCAACATAGAAATTATGTTAACATTTTAAACATGGGGCATATCACCTATGAATTTTATACATCCCTACATGTATTTACATGTCTTGAGCTATGACTTAATTGTGTGACCCTCCATGGTGGTTATCAATCTATCCCCCAATATATAAAACCATCACCTATGATATTAAAAATTTATGCACTATATGTAATCACCTATGATGCAGCAGCATCCCTAGTTCCTGGTAATCTTGCATCAACCAAATATATTTCCATTAAGTTTTGTTGTTGTTTTGTTCTTGTTCTGGTTCAAGTTGGTAGATCCAATGTTTCTGCATGCTTGCTCACCATATCTTTCATACCTAGGATTTTATTGTGGACATGTTCAATTCTTGTATTCCAAGTTTTCAGCTCATTTGGATCTTTTTACGGTAATTTATCACTTCCGACATATATGCTAGTTTTTGGGACTAGCCCCGGAATAACTTCATAACCTAACGGCTAGTTGGATCAATCACAGATCTTTTCCATGATTTGTAGATCTTCACGGTGTGTTAATAATTATTCTATGTAGTATCCCTGACCTTACACTTAGGTCCCCACTTCATCTTACTTGCCTACCATGGATGAATTTCAAATTTGAGGCTAACTTTTTCTCACACACGTTACACTTTTCTTCATCGGATATTGTAGAGATCTTTGGCTGACATCAATGTTTCTTGACCTGTGGACATGATATAAAGATAGTATTGAATCATTAGATTAATAAAGAATGAAGTTAGATAGAATAAGATGTATATAGGTTTCAATCTATAGGATTTTCACTCGCATCTATGAGCACTATCTTTTGAGCATGTTGTAATCAAGCTTGTGCACCGAATCTATAAGCCCGAATATGGCAGCGTATTTGCAATCAAGATTTATGATAATGATAATTTTTGTATCTGCATTTTCCTCCATAATTTGAGTTTATTTTGTTGTGTTACTCTTGTTACATGGTATGAATTTTTCTCCTTGAGTACCCTCCTACCATGACTGCACCAAACTAGTATGAGAGCGAGATTCGTTCCTTGCAAGATCGTCTAAAGTTGCGTAGTCCTATTGAAGATTTGTTGTAGGGTGGAAGATTGAGGATACAACCTAAAATTGTAGAGGACTTGTGTAAAGATGGCAAGAAGAAGAAATGGTAGAGGAAATGGAGCATGTGGAAATGAAGTCCCATTTGTAATAGAGATGTTGAGAGGAATTGTTGCTAGATTAGAAGAAGTTGAAATAGAATAGAGAAGAGGTCGACTAGTTGATGATGTAAGTGATGAAGAATTAGAGGAGCATGAAAAATTTGTAAGAGAAGAGAAACTTGGCCTTGATCAGGGAAAAGAGAGGTTCATAAGAGCCCCAACCAGAGTGAACACTAAGCCACATTTCAGTCCACCAGATTATAATGGTAAGTTGGATTTAGATGAATTGTTGGACTGGATAAAAAAAATGGAGAAATACTTTTATTTTAAAGGTACCCAGGATGATAAGAAGGTGAAATTTCCCTATACAAAGTTGAGAGGACATGCATTTGGGTGATCCCACAATAGTGGTTTACAATTTTTGGCCAAACTAGACACTGAAATTATTATTTTTCACTAAATCTTTACATTCGGGAACCTATACCGACTAAACCGCAAGGAATTTGAAGATGATGAAAACTAGAGTCTCATCAAATTTTTTCTGTAGATTCTAAAAAAGAATTATTCAAAATTTTTGGAGTCAGATTGCACTTATTTTTCCATCTTCCACGAAAATTTGATTTTTAATGAAAACAACATTTTTAAAAAGTGACGCACACCGTATAACTTATAAATTTTTTTCCATGAAGGATAAAACTCTAATTATTTCAAATTTAGATTTGTAACTTTGATATCTAGTTCTTCCACTTGGTTAAATAGCTTTTTATTGAATTTTTTTCTTTAATCAAGTTTCGAAGTCAAACCAATTACAATTTAGACATAGCGCGACCGTATAACACAACATTTTTTGTATATATCGAAATTCATTTTATTTATTTTTGTTGGATCAAGGACTTCAATATCTTGTGCACTCATATTTTTTTAATATTTATTTATGATAATCTTCTATTTTTCCAAATGTCCAGAACAAAGACCTTCACTTTCAATGAAAAAACTATGTTTAATAAAACTAAAAAAATAGATACATAATAAAACCAAAACATATTAAAATTATATTCCTTGCATAGCTTGTTCTGAGGACTACTTGATTCTAGTAGGGTTTGTGAAGATTCCTCCATTTTCATCCTCATCCCGAGCTTCAAAGTGCCAAAAGTTAGGTCTATTTTGTGTCTTAGATGTGGGATGCGGGATAAGGGGTTTTGTATGAGCCTCTATGGATTCACTCGAACCCTTTTCCTATGCCTTTTTTTGTTTTTTTGGCAGCCAAGATTCAAAGTGGTTCGCTCAAACCCTAGTTTGAGCAAACCCCTTACTAGTTTGGTTGAACCAGTAGGTTCGTACAAACCCCCAAAATCACTTTTTTTTCCTTGGGGTCATTTTTTGTGACTTTTCCTTCCTCACCTGAATTGTAAACCACTATTGTGGCTTCACCCATCCCTTCAGTGGGAAAATTTGCAGATAGATAGAAAAATAAAAGGAAAGGAGAAGATAAGATCATGGGATTGGATGGTGAATAAATTGAAGACAAATTTTATGCTTGCAGACTATAAGATTAGTTTGTTCAAGAAATTGTAGAACCTAAAGTGGAAAGAATCAAGTGTGACAGAGTATACTATGGATTTCTATATAAGTTGAATATAAGATCTAGACATTTAGAAGATGAGATTGAACAAGTAGCTAGATATGTGGATGGTTTGAGATCATCTATTAAAGATGAGATCAGTTTGAATAAGTTGTTGAGTGTGGAAGAGGCATACCAATGTGCGCTAAAAGAAGAAGAGAAGCTGAATAAAATACATGAGAAAAGGAAAAGAGGAAGAGGTGGAAGATTTCAGACAGGATGAATATTTATAGGAGGAGGAAGAGAAAATTTTGTAGATCAGAATAAAGATAATGAGGTTAACAGGAATGAAAATTCATACTGAAGAGATGATGGAAAATCTTACAGAAGAGGAGGATATGGTAGTTACAGAAATGCAAGATATAGAAAAGATGACAGAGGACAAGAGAAATGAGTATTTAGATGAACTTTCTTTAAATGTGGTAGAGAATGACATAGAGCCTGTGAATGCAAACAAGGAGATACAAGAAGAAATACTGAGAACAATAGGATAATAGCCTTTGTTGAGGAGGATCATGCTGGATCATCTAATCAACCGAATGAAGGAGAGGTATTCGTGAATCATACAATATTGTGTCAAAGTCAATTGGAGAAAGAACCATTACTTAGAAATAATTTATTCAAGACCATATGCAAGGTAGCTAGTAAATGTTGCCAAGTGATCATTGATAGTGGAAGTTCAGAGAACCTAGCTTCTAAAGAAATGGTGACCAAGTTAAATTTGGAAAGATTGAAACATCCTAAGCCCTATCAGATAGCATGGATTCAAGGTGAACATAAAATACTAGTAAGTCAACAATGTTTAGTGAAATCGAAGATAGGAAATTACCATGATGAAGTCTTTTGTGATATTATGGCTATGGATGTATGCCTTTTTTTTGTTGGGAAGACCTTAGCAGTATGATAGACAAGCTATTCATGATGGAAAGAAGAACATATACACCATTGTTTCTAATGGGATGAAGCAAACTTTGTTACCTTTAGAATATGTTCCTAAGGTTGAGATTTGTATGACTGCTAGAGTTTGTTTGGTTGATGGAAGGAGATTTCTAGATGGACTGAGACATGAGAACATGTGTTGTGTATTGATGCCTAAGAACGTTGAAGACTTGAAGCATGTAGAAGGATAAACTAAGGAGATAAAAGAGTTGCTAATAGAATATGAAGCTATCATTTTAGAGAATTTACTTGATGGATTACCACATGTAAGGAGTATTACTCATTGCATGGATCTGATTCCTAGACCTAGTTTTCCTAATAAAGTTGCACACTAGATGACAACAACAAAAAATGAAGAGTTAAACAGATAAGTGCAAGAGTTGTTGAGGAAATTTTTGATCAGAGAAATTTTGAGTCCTTGTGTAGTACCTGATGTGCTTCCACCTAAGAAATATGGAGAATGGAGAATGTGTACAGACTCTAGAGCCATAAACAAAATCACGGTGAAGTGTAGATTTCCTTTGCCCCAAATGGATGAAATTATGGATTGTTTGAGTGAAGCTAAACAATTTACAAAGATAGACCTAAAAAGTGTATATCATCATATCAAAATTAGAGGAGATGAGTGGAAAACAACATTCAAGACAAATGATGGATTATATGAGTGGTTGGTGATTCCTTTTGGGTTGACAAATGCATCGAATAATTTTATGAGGTTGATGAATGAGGTATTGAAGAAGTTCTTGGGAAAATTTATGATTGTATATTTGGATGAAATTTTGATTTTTAGTAAGACTAGAGAGGAACATTTGTTGCACATAAGGCAAGTTTTGGAGAGGTTGAAAGAAGAACAGTTACTGATAAACATAAAGAAGAATAGTTCTATGAGGGAAGAATTGGTATATTTGGGATTTGTGAAATTAGTAGATGGATTGAAGATGGATCTTGAGAATGTAAGAGCTATTATTGAATGGTCTACACCTAAAAGCATTGGGGATGTAAGATCATTTCATGGATTGGCTAGTTTCTACCAAAATTTCATTAGGAGTTTCAGATCTATTTGTAGCCCTATGATAGAAACAATGAGGGGAGATAAGAAGAATTTTAGATGGACATTTGGAGCAGAAAAAAGTTTGGAGTTGTTGAAATAGAAGGTGACAGAGGAGACTGTTTTGGCTTTACCAGAATTTGATAAGGTATTTCAAGTGGATTGTGATGCAAGTGGATATGTAATTGGAGCAGTATTAAGTCAAGAAGGAAGACCAGTAGCCTATTTGAGTGAAAATTTGAATGATGGAAGGAAAAAATATTTAGTGTATGATCAGGATTTCTATGCCATAGATCAAGCCTTGAAGAAGTGGAGACATTACTTGTTATCTAAGGAGTTTGTATTGCATACAGATCATCAAGATTTAAAGTATTTGAATAGTCAAGGTAAGTTGAATCAAAAACACATGAGATGGTAGAGTTCTTGCAAAGTTGTACTTTTGTTTTGAAGCATAGGAGTGGAAAGTAAAATAGAGTTGTTGATGGTTTGAGTAGAAGAAGAAATTTACTAGCATAGATGAGAGTGGAAGTATCAGGCTTTGATGAATTGAAGAAATCGTATAAGGAAGACCTTGATTTTGTAGAACCTTGGAAAGCATGTAGAGAACTAGTTTTGGGAGATAGAAGTCAACGGTTGGATTATTGAACATTCAAGAGGACATGTTGTTTAGAGGAAATCAAATGTGTATACCCCAAATTTCAATGAGGGATAACTTTGTAAAAGAGAAACATAGTGGAGGATTAGGAGGATATTTTGGAATTGGTAAGACAATAGCATTAGTGAGTGAGAATTACTTTTGGACAAAGATTCATAAGGATTTCAGGAAATTTTTGTAGAGTTGCAGAGTTTGTCAAGTTGCAAAAGGGAGTAGTCAGAATGTTGGATTGTAAAAACCTTTGACAGTACTAGAAAGACCTTGGGAGGATATTAGCATGGATTTCATACTTGGTTTTCCTAAGAAACAAAGAGGCAATGATTCAATATTTGTGCCGGTCGATAGATTTTATAAAATGACACATTTTATACCTTGTAAGAAGACAAAAAATGCAGTGCATGTAGCATTTTTTTTTCAAAGAAGTGGTCAAATTGCATGGATTACCTAGGATTATTGTTTCAAATAAAGATACAATGTTTGTTGGCTATTTTTGGAGGACACTTTGGAAGAAATTGAGGACAGATTTGAAGTTTAGTTCTACTTTTTTCCCACAGATAGATGGACATACAGAGGTAGTGAGCAGGAGTCTGGTAAATTTTCTAAGATGTTTGGTTGAAGAGAAGACATGAAGTTGGGATTTAGCCCTAGCACAAGCAGATTTTTCTTGAAATAATTTAGTAAACATGAGTACTAGAAATACACCTTTTGAGATTATTACTGGAGTTCATCCTTGAGGGATATCAGAGTTGAGTCATCAATAAGCAAGATAAAAGGAGTGCAGAAGTAGAAGAATTTGCATAACATATGAAGAGAGTACATACTCAAGTATAAAAATTTTTGTAAACATGAATCAAAAGTATAAGGAAAAAGCAGATGAAAGAACAAGACATAAGGAATTTGATGTTGGGGATGACGTGATGGTGTATCTAAGGAAAGAGATATTTCCAATTGGAACATACAGTAAATTGAAGATGAGGAAGTTTGAACCATGTAGGATTTTGAAGAAGTTTGATTCAGGAAATGCTTATGAAGTAGAGTACCAAATAACATGTGTATATCACCTATATTCAACATTGCAAATCTACAGTAGTACCATGAAGCAAAATTCAGTGAATATAGCAAGGTGAAGCTGGAAGAAAATCTTCCTAAGCAACAAACAAATGAGATAGAAGAGATTTTGAATGTCAAAAATGGAAGGACTCATGGAAGACAGTATAAAGAATATCTTGTGAAATGGAAGGGTAGACCAATGGAGGATTCTTCTTGGATTTCTAAGGCTAGGGTAGACCATATTGGTTTTTCTCTAGCCCCTGCAAAGTGAGAGGCTCACTTTTCATTAACCCAAGATGTCTTATTGTTGATGTAAGGTAGCTTCGACCAGATATAATCAAAATCTACTCTTAACAATATATTATATGCAAGTAATATTAATCAAATTTATGATCATGAATAAATTTGAATTAGAATGTTGATCAAACTTCATCAATGTTTGTTTAATGTATGTGAGTGTTTGATATTAGCCACCGATAATTATCGGTTGACTAAGAGGAGTTCGTGCACTCAAGGGACACATCCCATGAGTAGATGTGTCTCCAGTTTGTGGAGACATGTCCTCTCCTAATATGCATCTCTTCTTGAGGTGTGTCTCTTCTCAAGATACAAAAGACATGAAATCGATCTTCTATTAGTGATATAGAAATACATAAATATTCGCTCTTGGAAGATTGATTACCATTAAAGCTTATATTCAAATTTGTGTGAATTAAAGATCCATATCAACATGGTATCAGAGCCATGTTAAGAATTCAAAAATTTGAATCCTTACATCCATATCCTCATCAGGAAAGCAATTCAGACTGGGAGTCACATCATCACCTCTAAAAGATCAATCCAGTGGCTGTGTAAATCAAAGATTATTTAGCGCCTTTATCTCGAGAGCTATCTAGCGACACCACCTTGGATGGATCTTGGATCATATCACTTATGGGAACCTAAGTGCCATCACTTCCTCGATAGTGTTTCGACATCGATTGTATTTGCCATTCGTGATTTGGCAAATGTTTATTCTCAGCCAGCCCTACAGGAGGGCGCCAAACGTCATGGAAATCATTGAAGGACTTGGGGGAAATTGAGTATATTGGGAGGCCTCTTGACAATAGAATAAACACCAGATCCATGTGTTTCAGGAAAATTTGCAACAACCTTTTAATTCAAGAAATTAATCCTGTGACAAGTATTAAATAGAGAACATCCAGAAGTAAACTTGTGGCATTCACAGTTGTTTCTCATTTAACATTCGTCATTGGAAATCACCATTATTTGTTGCTATCTCATCCTACAATGTTAAATTGTCAGGAGTTTCTTTTTTTTTCTATCTGGAGATTGGGAGCAATCACATCGACTTTAATATAAACTGAATTTTTTATCGGGAGGTCTCCTTGATGTCAAACCCACTCTAGAGAAATTATGAGGGGAGAAAGTACTCGACAAGGCTTTGGTTGAGCCTAATAGCTTTGATCAAGCAATCTGCAAAATTGATCAGTGGCACGCTACCTTCAACTCTGTGTGACCAGGCCACTTTGTTTATAGAAACGACACTCAATACTTTCACAAAAAGCAACTACAACATCATATTGATTATTTTAGTTGAATTCGTGAGCCTAGAGTAAACTCTCTATATGTTTGGTATAATCGACATATTTTGCAAAAAATAGAGTTTTATGATGTCGCATTTCTTCAAATAGACAAATATATATATAAGGATATCATGATAGATATTATGGAGGTAAATCAATAGGTAATGGTTATCACCTATTTCATGCAAATCAGAGTGGCAACGATAGAAATTTGCTCGAGCCTAGGCTCTAGCTGAAACATTTAGGTGGCTCCCTCTAAATAGAACTATCTACTCTCATCCTCCGAAGGCATAAAAAGTGGGATTTTCTCTAACAATCCAGGCTAGGAGCCCCAAACACCCGTAGTGTGGCTTAAGGGGCAGTCATGGAAATAAGCCACACCCGAACCAACGATGGGCTAGCCACAAGGGTCCAGCAGCTCAGTTGGTAGAGCACTCTAGGAGAAAATGGAAGGTCCTAGGTTTGAGTCCTAGTTGGTCTAAATGAGAAATGAGCACTAAGAGGACAAATAAAATTATCGCTTGAGGTTATAGATACCTCTCTTTCTTGCGTACGGGTTTCTCTTGAATTCTTTGAAGATAAGTATTCCCTTGTTTATATTTTTGAAATCTATAGGAAAAATTCATTTTTGCATTGGTTAATTAGATCTTGTGTTATTAATAAAGATAGATTGTATTTTCTCTTGATTTGTGCTCACTAATTTAAGATCCTTGAAGATTAAAACTATTTATTTTATTGCTATAACCTAACATAGTAAACTTTGTATTATAAATTATTTTTATAGTTATAAACTATTAAGGAATCTCTTCTTAGCTTTATTGGGATGGACTAAGAGATTTCTTTTCAAAAGATGAAAATAATGGAGACACTGCTTCTAACCATGAGACTGAATAAAATGACTGAAGACATCTCTTCGAAAGGAAAGAATTAACCTCCAGAGGGAGTTCTATGATTCACTACGAACAAGTAAGGGTTCTAGTGTTGATGCTAAACCCTTGAAGTACCTCTTCAGGAGTTGACATCAGAATTGCTCAAGTTAGTCAACATGAATTTAACATTGAAAAACTTAGACGATGATGACAAGAGGTTGATGCAAGTGCTTGAAGATTCAGAGAGAGTCTACTATAAAGAAAGGGATATTCATGGGTTATAATGAAACCTCAAAAGCCAAAAAAATATACATATCTAGATAGAAACTAATTGAACTAAGTAGAGATTCCATAATTGAGGAAGACATTGCTTTAAAATGGAAAAGAGCTCAATTGAGATAGAAATTCAAAGATTATCCTAAAGTATTGGAGGAGGATCCTTCTCCTGAGATTCAGAGGGAGTATCCTAAAGAAATGAAAAATGAGAACTGACTAAGTGTTGCAGAAGCTCTCAAACATCAAGTGTGGAAAGATGCAATGATGGAAGAGTATCAATCCATTTTTTAAAAAAATAAAAAAAGATGAGATATAATACCTAGACCTAAAGAGAAATTTGTTATCTCTTCCAAATGGCTCTTCAAAATGAAAAATGCTACTCATGGTAGTATAGAGAAACACAAGGCACATTTTGTGGCCAGAGTTTTCTCACAAAATGAGGGTATTGATTATAAAGAGACATTTGCACCTGTTGCTCAGTACACCTCTATGAGAGTAGTAATAGCTATTGCAGTAGCTAAAATCTGGAAGGTCCATCAAATAGATGTGAAAATTGCCTTCTTCAATGGGATCATTGAAGAAGAAGTCTATCTAGAGTAACCTGAAGATTTTTGATACTTAAAACTGACTGACATGTATATAGATTGAAGAAAGCTCTATATGGACTTAAACAGGATTCCAGGGCCTAGTATGAAATAATTGACAACTATCTCTTGGGACTAGGATTTTCCAAGAATGATGCAGATCCAAATCTCTATTTTAAGGTAATTAAAGGTTTAATGCTAACAATAATTTTATGTTGATGACCTACAAATGACAAGAAAAGATCACCTTATTGCTCAAGGTAAATAGGATCTAACTTCAGAATTTGACATGTAAGACTTGGACATTTTTTTTGGGGGATTAAAAGTCTGGCATATATTAGATTTCATCATCCTAAATCAAGGAAAAATGATATTTTCTATGCAGTGAATGCCCTATGCCAGCTCATGTATGAGCCAAAGGAAATTCACCTTGTTGTTGTGAAGCACATATTGAGATATCTTCAAAGTACTATTGGATATGGTCTTAAATACATAGATATCCAGCTAGATTTACATGAATACTCTGATTTAGATTGGGCTAGAAGTGTAACCAATCATAAAAGAACATTAGGATGTTGCTTCAGCTTATGATCGGCTATGATCTCTTGGATCTGCAGAAAATAGTCTTCAGTAGAACAAATCTCAATAGAAGCTGAATACATTGGAGCATCTATGGGGGCAAGAGAAGTAGTTTGGCTCCAAAAATTTCTTGTGGAACTATTTGGTGAACCCTTGAATCCTACTATCATTCATTGTGATAATCAGAGTTGCATTAAACTCTCTACAAATCGAGTATTCCATGATAGGTTTAACAATATTGAGATCCCCGACCATTATGTAAGAGACATGGTAGAAAGGATTGTAATCCAATTAGAGTATATTAGTACAAATTATCAAACAACATACATTCTCACAAAACCTCTCTCCAGGGTCAAGGTTGAACACTTCAGGAAGAAACTTGGTATGGTTGAAATGTAATTTGATATTATGTTTAAAATTCAAATTTTTTAGAAATTGTACTATTATATTTAAAGATGTTTAATGCATAAACTCTTTTGTCTTGTAGGTATGTGCATGATCATGATGGACGAAAAAGTGGCGATATGTAAGCTATTTGATGGCCCATGTGGCTGATGACTTTTTTCTTACCCAAAATTGATGAAATGAAAAGGGTTTTTAGAGGAGATTCTCAGATTCCACCAATATTAATTATGCTTTACTTTGAATTTAATAAATCATTATTATTCATTTTCTATTAGAATTATGAATAAATTCCTAATTGACAAGTTGATTGAAAAACATCTATAACTTTCAAACGGTATCACATTTTATGAATCTAAAACATGCGCCACATTCTATGCTTTGCATACTATAGGATTAAAAATTATAAAATTGAATTTCATGAATTTTTTACCAAGTTAAGGTGGTTAGACAGATGAGCTTTTATATTTTTTAAAATTTGTAAAAAAAAATCATAATTAATTATTTACTTGGAAAACAATTATAAAAAAATATACATCACATTAGGACATATGTCCTTTACTTATATCTAAAATATTATTAAAAAATATTATCATTTTATTGTAGTTAGGGTGGTCAGACAGACACCTACTTTGTATTTTTACCTTGAAATTTAAATACTACTGCATTGAAATTTCAAATTTTCACCTAATAGATTTTAGTTTTTAAAATAAAGGTCTACTAGTTTAGAAACTACATTCAATTTGCTATAGATTCTATTTTTACATTTTTTTGAAATAATATAGATAACTTATTCAAATTTTTACTTCAAGTTGTCTAAATCTAATTTTTTGTGTTTTTATTGCCACTTAAGGACCTATTTTTTCCATGATGATCCTGCACATACCCTTGTGTGTGACCCCATGAATTTATGGGCCCGCTCCCCTTGTGTACATTATTGAAAGGTGACGATCTTTCTAATAATGAAAACTTGTATGTGAGATTGTAAAGTGACAACTCTACAATGATGAGTTGAACTATCATGATAGATATCATGTGACTTGATATTTGTGGCCATGTCATGATAGTATCTCTTGGACACTTTGATGGATATCATGGGACTTGATATCATTTGAAGATCATTGTGACCCTTAAGAGATAATCATGGTGGATAATTATATATCTGTGGATATGCCATAAATTATTATGGTAGACATCATGTGACTTGATGTTAGTGCACATACCATAATGAAGATGTGTTATGAAGAGTGTCATGTGACTTGACAAAATTTTTGAAACATACCATATCTTCGATATCACGTGTAAGGTGATATCTCTTCTTACTTATTTTGAGTTATCTTCCCTAGCTAAGATGGAGTGTTGATGTAAGGTAGCTTTGGTCGGATATAATCGAAATCTACTTTTCAATGTATATTATTTGCAAGTAAGATTATTCAAATTTTTGATAATGAATAAATTCGAATTAGAATGTTGATTGAACTTCATCGCTATTTGTTTAATGTATGCGGGTGTTTGATATTAGCCACTGATAATTATCAGTTGACTAAGAGGAGTCCGCACACTCAAGGGACACATCCCAATAGCGGACATGTCTCCACTTTGTGGAGACACATCCTCTCATGAGATGTGTCTCTTCTTGAGGCGTGTCTCCTCTCAAGATACAAAAGACATGAAATCGATCTTCTATCAGTGATATAGAAATACATAAATATTCGTTTTTGGAAGATCTATTAAAATTAAAGCTTATATTCAAATTTGTGTGAGTTAAAGATCTGTATCAACACTTATAGAGGAGTATCCTTGGTTCTTGGTAATCTTGCATCAACCAAAAACATTTCCATTTAGTTTTGTTCTTGTTTTGGTTCGAGTAACTGGTAGATCCAGTGTTTCTTCATGCTTCCTCGCTAGATCTTGCGTATGTAGGATTTCATTGTCGACATGTTCAATTGTCGTATTTCAAGTTTTCAGCTCATTTGGATCTTTTTTCGGGAAATTATCATTTTCAGAGTATGTGGCAATTTTTGGGATTGGCCCAAGAATAATTTCATAACCTAACCACTAGTTGGATCAATCATGGATATTTTATGTGATCTGTGGATCCTCACGGTGTCTTAATAATTTATCTATGGAGTGTCCCCAACCTTACACTTAGGTCCACACTTCATCGTATGCATCTACCGTGGATGAATTTTAGATTTGAGGTCAAATTGTTCTCGCACATGTTACACTTTTCTTCATCAAAGATTGTAGCAATCTTTGGCTGATGTAGATTTTTTGTGACCCACGTATGTGATATAAAGCTAGTATTGAATCATTAAATTAAGATAGAATGAAGTTAGATAGAATAAGATGTATATAGGTTTCGACCTGTAGGATTTTCTCTTGCATGTATGAGCACTATCTTTTGAGCATGTTGTAATCAGGCTTGTGCATCAAATCTATAAGCCCGGATGTGGCAGACTATTTGTAATCAAGATTCATGATAATGAGAATGTTTGTATCTGTATTTTCCTCCACAATTTGAGTTTCTTCTGTTTTGTTAATCTTGTTGCATGGTACAGATTGTTCTCCTTGAGGACCCTCCTACCGTGACTGGACCAACCTAGCATAGCACAACTTGCCAGTCTTTGAGCTTGTGAATTCTACATGGTCACCTAGCATAAAACAACTTTCTATCTGTGAGTCTATGTACCCTTTATGCCACCTAGCATAATTCTACTTGATATCCTACTTTATTTATGGGACCTTTATGTATCAAATAAATTTCCATATGGCACAATGTAACTTGCTATTCTATGGATAAATCTACCCTATAAGCCACCTATCATAATGTAACTTTCTAGCCTATGTGTTTTATAGGAACTTTATGTATCACATTCATGGTCACCTAGCATAACACAACTTGGTAGCCTTCAAAACCATCTATCTCATGAGCCACCTAGAATAATGCAACTTTATAGCTTATGTGATTTATGGGAATAATATCTATCACATTCATGGTCACCTAACATAACACAACTTGTGAGCCTATGATGCATGTAATTTTTTTAATTTGGTTGACGTTTTTTTCTATTTACTATTTTTAGAATTTATCTTTGTGTTTGTGCATTCGAGAGATGATACTTGGTAATCAAGAAAACCTTATATACTGAGGTATCCTTACCTTGTTGAATCATATTTTTAGATAGTTTGTACTAATTTTTCTATGAAATTGTTTGCTCCATGTTTATCTAATGTGTGAATTGTGTTTTCCTCATGTATCACACGTATTTTATTTGTGTATTCCACATGTTTTTTTTGTGTATTCCTTCTATGATTCATGTGTTTCTTATGTATGCTTTGTGTATTCTTTTATGTGTATACTATTGCTTTCTCATTGTAAACCTTATGTATTTT
Source organism: Sequoiadendron giganteum (assembly GCA_007115665.2). Lineage (NCBI taxonomy): Eukaryota > Viridiplantae > Streptophyta > Pinopsida > Cupressales > Cupressaceae > Sequoiadendron > Sequoiadendron giganteum. Next base: position 432,428,196 of record CM021100.1, read on the forward strand.
AATTTTTTTCATTCTCCTACATGCAATATATATTTTCTTTGTGTGCATAGAAAATATTTATCTTCACATTATGGATTGATATGATCCTAAGATCGGTGGCTATCACATCTCTCAGCTTGGTTTCATCCTATCTCTTCATATTTTTTTATAAAGAAACATATATTCACCATTTTCTTAGTGTGAGTATGAACATAAGATCATACCCTCACTAAATTCAAGGCTAAATATACCATTATAAATTGTTACCAATTTTATACTATGACGGTACCCTATTTTGCATAAATAATTAATTACATTCATATTTTTATCATTTTGTGTCCAAATTGGGAAAATATATTAAATTCCTTGGCATCCCTAGTTTTTAGGGCCAAAATTTTCTAGACCCATCTGCGAGTGCCCTAATCCTAAGGATTTTCCTTTTATATGTTATCACTCTGAGTGTTGGAATTGGGTATTTTAGAATTACCCCATGTTAGCCTATGTTCAAAAAAGTAAAATTTGGATGGATATATAAACAAGTTTACCTCTCATTTGGATATTAGAATAACATTCTGTTATGAACTATGAGAAATTATTATGTGCAAATTGTGTAGATAAATGTGAATTATTCTCTACATATGCTTGATACACAAATATATTATGTTATCTGAAAAACTTTTGCATGTATTGAATTAAATTCATACATTATTTATCAAATATTTTCCAAAATTATTCACAAGAAGAATGGGGAACAATAGTTTGGAGATCTGTAACCCAATACCTCTTATGTTGTCAGTTTATACCCTAAAGGATACAGTATGAGAAACAAGGATTTGTAGTAAGATACTACAATGAAAAAAACATGTAAACTATACTAATAAGAAGGATAAATTCATCCATTTATATCACATGTATAGATAACTCCTTATATCTCCTTGTATTATATTATATTACATACAAAAGGGTAGGTCTTATTCTCTACTCATATATCTTTTCCTTATACATATCACCCACACTTTTGTATGTGATTTAAATTACACATATATGTGCATTCCCATGAAGGGACATGATTCCTACATACAACCAATGTATTTTTCATCCTCTTCAGACCCTTTGTGGTAACTTGCAGTACGATATATTCCAATCTTATTTAGGGGAAAAAGAAATCATAAAATTATCAAATATTGGTATTTTCTAATGGTGTGCCTATTGTATGTTCAATTTGAGAATTCCAATTAAATAGTTTATGAAATATCTATTTCATTAGGGATATAAGGGTTTTTTTGTTTGATCTATGTATGAAAATTTTGGTGATTGTCTAAGCTTATTTGCATAGTTGATTATTACTTGAGTGATTACACCAACCTATGCTCCTAGCTATATAGAGATTAATCCAACAAGGATTAAATTTAAATTGCATTTTTCTAATTTTAGAATTAAATTTAGGTGCTTGAATTAATGTAGGATTATTATTAACATTGTATCTCTTCCCTTATTCCTTTTCCTTTATTTTCATTCAATTAGAATGAGGAATATATTTATAGTTAGTTTAGCATTAAGATTGAGCCTTGAATTCATTTAAAATTTTCTCATATCTGTTAATTCCTAAATTCCTTTGGTTGTACACCTTTAAAATTGTTAACACATCAATATTGATGAAGGGTACTTGCTTTACAATCTAAAGCTCACAAAAAACAACAGAGAATTGTACAAAAAGAATGAAAGAAGGAAGTAAATTTTTTCTACTATCACTGAAATGAAAATGAAATTACAACATTACAATCGTCATCACATGGGATTTTTTATTACATAAATCTACAAATTTGCAAATTGGAGGAACCATCTACATTGATTTAACCTCACCTCTATAACCCCATTCACATCCTTCATTTGGAAGGTGTAACCATCCTATAATCTTCTAGAAAGTGTAACTTCCTCAAGAAAATATTTCAAAATTTATTAATTTTGGTATTACAACTTCGCGGGGTCACAACTTTCGATTTGATCATCAAATTTTCAATTATAATACTTTTTCAGAAAGATCTTGAGAAGTTGCACCCCTAGAAATTAGTAACTATAGTTCAACTACTTTTGTTTGCTGCCAATTTTCAAGCCCATTCACAGCCTCTAAGTGCCTCAAAATTGACTTCAAATATTTTAATAGGATTTTCAAAAATTGAAATTTTAATTGTCTCAAATGAAAAATGATATTGAAGTGATTTCTTTGCCATTGGATTCAATTTAATACTATGGAGGTCCATGCAATATTTCATTCCCAACTGTGCATAAATGTAAACTTATTAAAAATAGTAACATTGCCAAATTTATCCCTTATTCAAAAGAAACAACATTTTTTTAGGGTGATGCAATATTGCTCCTGCATCAAATATCCATATCAATATCTATCTATATACACACATAAAAATATGAACATAATTGAGGAATAAGAATGAGTGATTAATTAAGTGTAATTAATTACCAAAAAATAAGTTATTAATCAAGACACAATAAGTAGAAATGTTTTAGTCTTCTTTTTTTCATTCTAACCCCTTACATAAAAAAAAATCATTGAACTCTAAGATACCCGAGAATCATAAGATGCAGTTATATATAATTTAAAGATATTTATATCCTTTGATGAGAAAATGTGATTTACAACATCTTCTATAGTTGATGTAGGCATGTCATTTGATCCATCTAGTGAACTTAGATTCTATATTTTTATCATATATGAAATGAAAAAAATTTCTCTAAGTTGTCTTGAATGGGTTTAAATAATGACTTAATAATCTATTTATCACCTTAATATCATGTAAAATACTAATAAAACTAGACAAAAAGGATTGAAATTAAAAATTATAAGCAAATGTGTTTATTATATCCTTGGACATGCATATATAAATTAACAATAATTACTCTAACGAACATGTTAATAGGCTATCATATGACTAAGTTGTAAGTGATTTGTGCCTTGTTCAACCCCTTTAAATTAAATAACATCAAAAACATTAGGAAAGATCATAAGATGCAGACTATTTAATCTTTTTACACACAAAATAAAAATGTGTCACTACTAATTTATCTCTAGAAGGGTTGAACATTTGATTTTTTCTTGATAAGAAGAAGAAATTAGAATAAACGGATTGCATGTCTTTAAATACTAGAAAATAGCATAAAAATATGTGATAAATTTGTTTAGTATTCTTTATGTCTTTAAATACTAGAACATAACATCAAATTATACCATAAATGTGTTTAGTCTTTTTGAGGTAGAAGGATAAAGGAGGCCAATTTCCTAAAATAAGGAATTTCAATTTTAATTTGAAAGGGGAAAAGTTTGTGACTATGGAATTGTCATGATATGGAATAATGGTTAGATATAGGTGGAAAAAGGAAATGGAGGTAGATGAATAGACATGTGCAATAATCTGACCTAAATTAGATGAATTTATAGGTTTTTATACTTGTGTAAATAGATAGGGTAGAGCTAAATGTATAGATATAATATTTATGTTTATAAATAGATAGAATGATCCAAAATTCACACAATATTATTTCATTTGTCATTATGTATGTGTATTATTATATTGGTTCAAAATAAACACAAAAATAAATGGGAAATGGTATGGATATGGAATTGTCACTATTATAGTATTGTAGAGTTACATTTTAGTTATATAATGCATGCAGTTTTTCAGCTAGAGGTCATAGTCTTATATTTTTATCATTTTCACATATTACAATCATGAATTTATTTAATATAATAAATAAATAATGATTTATGAAATAAACATCTGACGCTAAAAGATAAATAAAGTAGTAAAATAAGGAAATTGAGTACTATGTGGCCCAAGAAAATAAATAATTGTAAAATTTAATACTCTCATTGCACCATCATATAATAATAATTTACAAAAAAAATTATCTGGCTATTTAGATATAATAGCCTAGAATAAGTTTTCTTTTACATGAAACTTAATCGAAAGTTAAATTGTATCATTCTTGTAAATTTTCTTACAATATATTGTCTTGATATATATTTATATCCATGTGAGAGAAGAGATAAGATGGAAATTACAACTACATATGGTGTCAACTACATTATTATAACCAGTACCATTTAGTCTTATTAGTAGTAACACAGAATATAGTAAGTGTGAAAATGATTTCAACATGATCTCAGAATATTTTTAGCGGTTTATACACTCTTCAAGGATATGAATTCCCATATACCTACATATGTTCCATAATAAAAATATTTTGTTAATGTTATAACATGAGATGCTTCAAAAATAAATAACCTAGATTAATTATGAATAAAAATAAATACCTTCCAAGCATCATGGTTGTGGCTTGTGGATTAGTACCAGGAGAATCCTTATAAATTGAGTTATCCACAACCCTTAGATTATCAACACCTTTAACTTGATACCTTTGGTCAACCACCAAACCAACTTGACAACCTCCATGGAAATGGTAAAATGTCCCTAGTGTATCTTTGCAAAACTTGGCCAAGGCATCATTATTTGATGGATTATTCGGTAATGTCGTCCCAAGGAATTGAAGTTTTTTTGAATGTCCATTATCAGTAAATGCAAACTCTTGAATAGAAGATGTCATACTTAGATTAACCATTACTTTCACACAAAGCATACATTTTTGTAAATCAAAAGGTTGTGAATAGTAATTGTAGCGAACATAGGGTGTATGCTTTTAAGCCAAAGGTCACCCCTTGATAACGGATATGCCACCTTACTTTGAACAAGACCTATATATTGTGTATTTGTGGCATTATTTTGTTGGGGGAAGCTACCACCCTCGATGTAGAATTGTGAGTTGTCTAGAATTCCCACTACCCGTCCATAACCATATTCAAGTGCTTTTGGGGATTCTATATTGAAGCTTGCACTAGGATTATCTTGAACATTTTTTCCCACTAAAGGTAAATCTAAAAGAACGGTAACATTAAACTTTTTAAGTTGTTTTGTTGGACCAATTCCAGTTAAGAGGAGAAGTTGAGGGCTACCCATGCTTCCAGCTGACAAAATCACCTCACTATTGGTTGACAATTGATTAAGTGAAACTTTATAAGGTAGAGCATCATTATTGCTTGTGAACTCCACTCCACTAACCTTAAGCTTTCCTGCAATATAGATTCTAGACAATATTAGACATACACATACAAAAACATATGAAAATGAAAGATTACACTCTGAAGATAGTCCATGATATATCATGACATGAACTACTTATTTCTCAAAATTTGTAAAAGAATAAAAGAAATATCAATCTAATTATTAATAGAATATGATATTAAAAAATCTAAGAATGTGACTATTGTTTTACTTCAATATCAATAAAAAAAATAAACACCTAATTATGACTTTTAATGATATAAGATTATTAGAAAGTATTGAGTATTTAATTATTTGATATCTAAATGAAGTAGAGGACTTCTCCGTCTAACCTAAGCAGTTCATACCTTGTAGTGCACGATCAATTATCTAAGAGAAGAACGTTAACTACGATGAAGGAACCAACTTTTGTCCCATCTCAACCTACCTATATAGTTTGAAAACAGGGGAATTTTGAAGACAAAATATGTAATGCGTATTCCAAATTGAAATATTGACAAAAGCTAGAAAAGAACTGTGTAAGGACTATAGGGCAAAGAGCCATATTTATACCCTCGACCACGCATGTCACGTTAGCACTCAGGCAGTGTTGAGGTCGATTGGCAAGCCCGCTTCATAAGCTTGTACGGCTCAAATAACATTTATTTTCCTTTCTGAAGGATGGACTAGATACAGCATATCTAGTAAATTGCTACATTAAAAAGATTATTAAATAAATATTAAGAAGATGACTATAAAATCCGGTGTCTACAGACGTGTTTGCTTTACATGAATTCGTCTGTGATTGATTTGAAATCATTAAAGTTATACTGGGTAATGGATGACTATACATAGATTAGGTAATGAGTTTGAGCGACCAGTCAAAATGAGAAAACGACACCTCCTTCCATCTCCAGTTTTTAAAGCCTACAAAGCCATGGGTTTATGAAATTGTGAATTGACCTTAATGGTGGATTTTGGGAAATGTGGGGTAACTAAGAAATCATATATGAAATTGAGAAAGGAAGTCAATATTACAATGTGGAAAAAGTAGGATAACTATTAAAGTTTGATGAAATTGTAAAATTTGGATGTGCAATCTATTATACACGGTTCGTGAATGGCTGTAGGTTGCTCACCCTGTCGAAAAATTAAACTCCAGATCGTTGGACTAACCTTTCAATTTTTTTCTATTGAAAAAAATAAAATTTGAAAATATGGGATAACTAAAAAGTTAAATATGAATTTGTGATCAGAATGAACGAGGAAATTTTTCCCTACCCTAAGTTTCCTTAAAAAGTATTCAACCTTTCACCGGAAAAGTAGAGGAACTTTGAAAATAACAGATGTAAACGTACCTGATGCCACATTGAAGAGGATTCTGCTGGCAGTAGCATTCAGGAGAACTACGATATTTTTTGGATTTGCATACTGGAGAAGATCTGCGGCTGTATGTCTCTTTCCATTCTTGTCAAAAATTGAAGCGCTGATCTTGGTGCCCTCCAAATGATCCAAACTATATCCATTGTAAGGAACAACTCCTGCGTCAAGAAGCCCTTGCTTAAAAGCAGAATTCCAAGGAAAAAGCTTTTCTGCTTTAAAGACATTTGACTTCTCCACCCATTCATACGATTCATTCACAAATTTCTCATCCCACTTCATTTTCCGAATATCTTCAGAGCTCGCCCTGCTGTAGAAGCCAAAGTTGATTGCCGTTCCGCCTCCTAGAACTCTCGCCCTTGCCAATTGCACTCCATCTTCTGAGACAAACCCCTCCGCTACATAAGGATAATTTTTGGGATCCCCGAAAAGCTTGAAGAAACCTTTATAGTCCTCAACGTCGGGATTTCCGTAAGGAGAGTCTCCCCTCTCCAATAGCAAAACAGAGTAGTGCTGTGACAGGGTAGCCGCAAGGGGACACCCCGCAGTACCTCCTCCAACCACAATGTAATCATATGACCTTGCAGTTGCCTTTTGAGCATCTGCTGTCATAAACGGATATGGGTATTCTGCAAACATCAAGCACAGAGCATTACATATCAATGTCACAGACTATCCCTAGGCTAACAAACAACTGTATATGAAACCCTCTAAAAAAAAAAATGACTCCAAACGAAAGTTAAAATTTGAACCGACCCAGATTAGATTTAGCTGCTTCTGAACATAATTGATGGTGATGATTTATAAACAGCAATAGACATGAAATGAGAAGAAATACTATTTCCATACTGACAAACCAGTCTAATTCCTCTTCTAGATAATATTTTGTGAAGCATTTGCATTCGATGCAGTTGTTATAGAAGAGAGACACTGTTTCTGAAACAAGGATGACGCATGTTTAAGCACATTTTCTATCCACCATACAATGTGAACATTAGAACCGTAAATAACGGCTTTAATAAAATTCAACACCCGGTTGTGGTTTTCTCAACTAACCCACCTGTCTTTCAATAATTAAAATTGGAAAAAGTAAAAACATTGTTGAATTGTTATCCCTTAACTATTTTCATACTAAAGATAAACATTGCTGATGATCTCGCTGAGTCACAATTTAGTAGACGTGTTGTAATTGTTGTTTGTTTAGTATTAATAACACGTTTCTCAGCAATGGAGGAAAGCACGCTTACATTTCATTAGCTGGTCGAGCTTTTGCAACTGTCATATTATTATGCAATAATGTTTCTTACAAGTTTTTTAAGCAAATAAATTGTGAGTCTGTACAACTGGGAGTTCACTAAATCAGCTCGAATAATCCAGCAGTGTAAAGTGTAGATTCACTCATAGAGCTTATAGTGTATCTAGACCATCCCATTCAAAAGTGCTTTTACCAACTTTAATAGTTATTTGATCTATTTAGGAATTACATAAGTTCATTCTATTCTATTTTATCTTTAAAAATGAATGTGAGTCTTATTTATCTATAATTAAGATTTGAAGTTATGATTCATATCAATATATTTAGAAGAAGGTCTTTAAAAATAAATAAATTGATATTTATTTTAATTTTTAAATTTTAGTAATTGCATAGAAATACAATTAGGTTTTAGTATTCTTATTAGAAAAACATCTTATATACAACCTAAATGATTTCCACTAATAATAATAATAAATGTTAGTATAACTAATCTTTATATTCAACATAAACTACTCCATAGGCGAACAAAAAGCAATTTTTTTATAATTTTATGAGACACATTATGTTTTTGATAGAGGAAAAAATGGGTTTTACAGGGACTTGAAACCATAGAGTTTACAAACCAAAATAAAATAAACCATCAAAGAACCCACAGATAGGAAGGCTGCGAAGGACAACAGCCACAAACCAAAAGACAACAACAAGCCAACAAAAAAAAACACAACCTAAATTAACTGAGACTTTAAGGTCTCAACAACTTTAGCTTTCAGGTTGCACATATCCCAGGTCGCCTTCTTCAAATCTAGAGTCTCCAGAGGCGAAGACTTTTTTTTTCTCTTCAGGTTGCCTCTAGTTCTCTTCGAAGGGCCATAATCCTCTTGCTTTCTTTTATTCCTATCAGCTTCCAAATCAACAATCAATGACCCCTATTGGGTGTTTTCCATTTTCTCCGCCAAACTACTCAAGATGGTGGCGTTATTTTTGACAACTCTGTGATTTTGTTCAATGATGGTTTTCATAGTGTCCCTAATCTTACCCATTTCCTTCTCCAAGTGCCTGACCTTGTTTTCGTTGTCCTTCTTCAAATTTTTCGTACAATCAACCGTTGACATCTTCTCTTCAAAGCCAGAATATCGAATGATATCTGGGTACTTGTCTTCATTATTTTTAATCATCACTAAAAGCGACGTCTATCCCATGGGTGAAATCATAATTGATTAAAGCTCTAATGTCAACATCCAAATCACTACCATTTTGCCACGTCACTTGCCCATTATGTTTAATCCCCTCATTAGGAAAATAGTCAGCCACACTATTAGCTTCCCTATAGGCATGGGAAATTTTCACTTTGTCGAATCTAGATAGAGTATCCCTAGCTTCATCAATCCAATGTTTTATGGTCCATGAAGGGAGGAATTTCCTAGGATACAATCAATGATATTTTTAGAGTCACCCTCAAGCCATATATTTTTAAAGTTCATTCTCCTTGCCATGTCAATGACCTGGAAAGCTCCAATGGCTTCAGTGAAATGGTTAGTTTGTATGCCTAAAGATATAGCCACCGCAACAATAAACATACCATTATTATCTCTTATCACACTCCCACTCCCAACCCCTATTATAAATGAATTGAAATGCTTTTGGAAAAATATATGACCTTTTTGAATCATTATTTGAGATTTTTTTATCTCCTTTTTGATTAATTTAAGTCTATAAATATTAGGCATGTTCTTGTGTCTCCCCTTCTCTTGTTTATTTTGTTCTTTTTTTTTGAGTATGTATTTCCTTCTAACTCTACTTTTCATTTCTTTTATTGGAGATTCAAACTTATGCATCCTATCATGCCTCCAATGTTTCCCCCACTCATCATTTTTACGTGTTAGAATTTCAAACCTATCTTTACCAACATATCTATTGATCAACCCTTGATGTCTTGACCTATGGTATGATTCTTCTTCTTTTTTGACCCTTAATACCTAATATTTATTCCCTTGTTTCTACAATATTTCCAACTCCTAAGTATTTTTCATAATGTTATTCAAAGTCTAGTACCATGTATTTAAAAGTAAGATGTCCATAACCATTGTTGAAATTTGGAGTTGTGGATTTAATTTGCAGCTAATGTATTACCATTAAAATGGATATAAAAGGGTGAACATGTCCATTCAAGAATCGTGATATAAAATTTACACAATATTTTTTTTTAGAGAATTCTTTAAGCACTCATGTTCAAGTGTGGAGATAATAGCATGAAATTCATATTGATTTTGAAGATACTGAGCACAACAAAATTTTGAGAGGGGGTGAATCGATATTTTATCAAATCTCAAACCCTATGGAACAAATAAATATTTTAATATCTACCACACAACCAAGAACATGAAAGATTAAGGAAACTCACAACACAAGACAACACTAGATATACGTGGAAAACTCTACAGGAGAAAAACCATGGCGAGAAAATTTGCTAGGACCTATTTTCTTGATCTGGCCTCACAAAATGAATAATAGCCACAACTTTGTTTTAGGGATACAACCCAAGGAAGAAAAAACTCCGTCATTATACAACTTTGTTTTACGGTCAATCCCAAGGAAGTCACAATTCCTTGATCTAAGCACACACTCAAGAATGATTATAGAACAACAGTCATTCCACTATCTAAAACTGATAATTAAGGTAAATCATTTTGACGATTGTAATTTTATTTGCACGCTCTTCAAATATCTTCTTAGTCACCTACTATTTCACTAATTTTAGAAATCAAGAAGTTTTGACTTTGGCTCACTACCTCCAACAACAATTAGGAACACTTCTTCACTTTCTTTCTATCACATGGATATGGTCAAATTGAAATCAAACAAGATCTAGCACGACTGCTCTTTCTCTTTCAGTCACTCACGAAATTATCATTATTATTCCACCCTTGTCTCGGCCTAGATCAAATAGGTTTACATTTTATACATTATACTAGATTAATTACATTTCTCATGTCAACCTACAACAAACAATATTACATCTGCAAGTGAGCCAAAGATAAAATAATAAATATGAAACATGTGGAGGGAAAGATGAAAAAGACTACACATGACACTAGGAAGAGGAATACACCTTGCAGATTCCAACATAGTCTTAATAGGGTGATACCACAATACTTGTTTACAGTTTTTGGGCAAACTAGACACTGAAATAATTTTTTCTAACTAAATCTTCACTTTCGGGCACCTATAGCAGCTAAACCATGAGGAATTTGAAGATAATCAAAACAAGTAATTTGTGACATTTTATTTGTAGATTCTAAATATATTTTTTTCAAAAAATTTGGAATCAGATTGCACTTATTTTTCCATCTCCTTCTAAAACTAGTTTTCTTCAATAAACAACATTTTTAAGGAGTGACGCTCACCATATACAACATAGCTTTTTTTCCATGAAGGATAAAATTCTTTTTTTTTTGAATTTAGATTTGTAACTATGGTATCTAATGCTTCCAATTAGTCTCATATTTTTTTATTTAATATTGTTTCCTTAATCAAGTTTCGAAGTACAACAAATTACAATTCAGACATAGGTAGACTATATACAACGTAATGTTTTTTGTATGTATCGAAATTCTTTTTTTTTTGTTGCATCAAGGACTTCAATATCTGGTGGACTCATATTTTTAATTTTTTTTTTTGATAATCTGCTATTTTTCCACATGTACAAAATAAAGAGCTTGATTTTCGATGAAAAACCTATGTTTAATAAAACTAAAAAAAATACATAATAAAACCAAAACATATTAAAATTATATTCATTGGATAGCTCGTTCTAAGGACTACCATCATCTAGTTGGGTCTGTGAAGTCTCCTCCATTTTCATCCTCAACTTGAGCTTCGAAGTGCAAAATTCTAGACTTTTTTGGTGCCCGAGGGGGAGAAGAGGGGAAAAGGGGGGTTCTCTCGAACCCCCTTTCCTTTACCATTTTGTTTGATTTTTTTGAATGGAAATGAGGGTCCAGAATTTAATGGGTTCACTCGAACCCTAGTTCAAGCGAACCCCTTTTGGGTTTTCTCGAACCAAATAGTTCTTTTGAACCCCAAAAAGTTTTTTTTTTTGCATGGGGTCATTTTTACAAATTTTTATTCCTCACTCGAATTGTAAACCATTTTTATGGGTTTACCCCTTAACCTAGTCCCAAAACAATCTTCACATCCTTGATCTTCTATGAAAATCATCCACACCCTTTAAAAATACAAAATAGGGTGGCCATAAAGAATAATATGTAATTTGTAGCATGCCAACCTTCAAATAAAATGGTGATACACAAGAAAGATAAAAAATTATTTGTGATTCTTCCAAATGATTCAACATGACCCATACAACACCTTGAATCACTCCTTAACCACTACTCAAACTTGAATTTGTGGTGCATACCATCAACATACCTTAGTTGACCAACAAAAGTATAGACCAACAAAAAATTCATTCTAGACAACAACCTTTTTTAGAGAAAATAAAAAAACTTTGTGGAAAAAACATAAAATCACATGATATTCATGAAAACTCTCATTCATTCCCTTCATAAATTCATGTAGAAACTAGCACTTGCCCCAGGAGGGTGCAAGGGTTCCGCTGATAGAGAATTATTTTGAATATTTTTGTATGAAACCTGGAAAAAAATTGTGGTTGTTCATTTATTTGATAATTTGACAAATATAGTGAAAAAATATTGTTCTTATGTGCACAACTATTGGGGTAGCAATGTACAAGCATTGGAGTATTTCATATTAATAGATTGTGCTATCACAAATATAAAAGGTGAGTACAACAAATAACACGTAATTTCTCATTAAATGTGAAGGATTTATAAAAAAAAATAGTGTTCGACTATTGGTCCATTTTTGTTTGACATAAGTTGTATTTTAAATAATTATGTGTTGTTTTTATAGCAACAAATAGTTTTTTTGTGTTCAACTATTGGCCCATATGTACTGAATATAAAAGGTAGAGAGATAAAAAATTTATGGTTATCCATAGGTATTTGGTCCATTTAAGTTGTATATTAATTTTATTTTAAATAAAAATATGATATTCTACAAGCAACAAATGATATTTTTTTGTTCAACTATTAGGGCTCTCATGATTAAGTTTTGGTCAAATGTTAAAAAGTCAAATTTTAGACACTTCTCAATAGATGTGCCAATATGACAAGTTGACGATGAGTCACACCTCCAAACCTTAGTTATATATAAATAAGAGACTAATCTTCATTTCAAAAAAAAATGAAGGTTCTACGATATTCCTGTCAATTGCTACATTCTGATAAAGTTAGCTCGTATGACTACTGGGCCCTCTCCCCTAATGAATCAATGATCATATGTGGATCTCCTGTAACAAGATACTAAAGGCGCAAAACATAATTATTTTCTCCTCTAAAAAAAATTATGCACAAAATTTATCCATATACTCTTACTTACACCAAAAGAAGGTGCATTGGTTACAACGATTGTAATTTATATAGATTGTCCTATAGATTTAATAGGAGGTTTATAGTTGAATTTATAAGTACTTTATTAAAAATATGATACAACATCAAATGTGTACTAATCAATTTTAATTATTTAGAGTGCTTACTACAACATTAATGATTCATTGTAAAAATCTTGGATGTGATGCCCTTCAACATTTTGAACATTAATTTTTGTTAACTATAGAATTTGAGACATTAAACATCATCTAGATGGTTCTGCATCAACAAGTAACATAAAATTAGAGCAAGAAGGAAGTGTAATACATATACTTGTGTTAAATGAATTCACATAATTGGAAAATATATTTGTTCATGTTAGTGCAAATATTTGTTATGCATAAAACATCTAAAATTATGGTTGATCATAAATTAGTCTTGAGATAGAAACAAAATTACAAAATATTTGTTGATAAAAAAAAGGTGTTGGTAGCTCCAAAAAGATGATTATTTTTTTTAGAATGTTTTAAGGTATGAAATAGTGTCAACATAGAATAGTTCATGCAACAACATGTAAAATAAAAGGTGTTTTAAAAGAAAAATATCAATATGTTTTCAAACAATTGTCAAAAGATGGAAAATAATAATAAAAAAATTTAACACCTGATACATTGGATATTACATGACACTATTAAACATTAACACCTTCAAAATCATACATATTTTGACTATACTTAAGATTTTAGATGTATTTAAAGTTATTGTTGATTACATTAATATAATAAGAATAATAAGTTATAATATAAGACTAATTGAGCTAATGTGTAACCTAACAAAAATAAAAAGGCAACACAGTAATATCTAAGGATCCATTGCTTGAGCAACCTTCTCTTAGCAATGAAATATCTTTCAACAATCTTTTTTTTTGAGCGCCTAGAATTTAAATGTCGCATGCATTACCACAACAAAAAAGTGTGTTAGTTATGTGATATTGTCTTATTTATGTCCATTAATAATTTTCACCATCATGATCCACTAAAAATTATGTGAATATTGATGCTACTCTATTTGAGCAAACTAAGGTTAGCTTGAGATTTAATTTGAAACTAATGTGATTGAATATATATGCTCTTGTGATATGGGTTGATATTAATTCATGATTAAAATGACCTATAAAGATATATTTGAAAAAGGTCAAATAGACACACAACTTAAAGACATTTGACATGCACGTTGATAGGTAATGACCATATTCATACAAATTAGTGTTAGAAGTATGAAATTTAATTTTGGAGATAAAACCATGAATAGATCTAATTTAAGAAGATAAAAACTTTAAGAAATTGACCATTCCTAATTTAAACTAGAAGTTTTAATGTAGCAAAATATAAATTCAAGATAAAATTTAATCAATATATCAAAAGAAACAAATTAATATTAAGATCATATATTAATAACACTAAAACCATAAATATATGAAATGTGCATTTTTATATTTCCACAAACATTAAGAATAAACTTTCTAAATATTGATAAGCTAATAAATAATAGTATACAACTTTATTAGATAATATTTAATCTTTAAAAAATTCTCAAACAAAATTCTTGTGAATAAACCAACAACTAAATATATTATTGAGTTAATTATAATACACAAACAAAATCCAATCTCCAGAAAAAATATATCCTCTACAATTTTTTTTTTGAATATCCTCTACGATTAGTATAATTTCAATCATTCTACTATCTGCATGTCCCTTCCCAATTTGATGAAACGAGCGCTTTGTCAGTTCAATATAGATGCTAATTTCATGTATAAATAAAAGTGCGGTAATTTATACCAATATATGGATCTCAAAAACCATGCCTTTGCTAGCATTCAAAAAGTGTAAATGACAGATGTTTACGATTCAGTAAAGATACATGCAATTCATAGCTGGTGCAGATTTTTGGGTTTCATTTTTTGTGCCATCAGATTTACACAGTTGTCCTGCATATGGCATGATATGGATAGATGATGTGTCAATGGTCCATGCAAATGTCATACTAAAAAATGTTGATTTTGTGCCTTATGTGTTTGTGCCAAACCTATTGATATTGTAATAGTTAGTTTGGTTGAGCATGTCATCACATCCAAAAACTTCCTACTTTCCCCGCCACTATCAATACCCCCATCGTCGATTTAGTTGAAGATATATATTTATTAAAGCACTATCTGTAAGACTGTTCTTTTCTAATCGGTCTGATTCTTTATCATATATTTGCTGATAAGGATGCGTTGGGTAGGTGGGATAAAGAAAATATTTTAGGGGTGTTTGTATGATTACTTTTGGCTCTCTTAGTAGTGGATCTCTTATTTCCATCCCTCAAATTGAGCAGTATGCAAAGAACCATCTTGAGAAATAGGAGAATACCCTCTTCCTCCCTTATCGCATGAGGATGAGATGAAGTCAGAGCACTAATTATTTTTTTAAAACCTCCTAGATTGGATTTGATGGGGATTTTGGAGGATTTTATACATGGGGAATGGGAAAGAGATTTCAAGTCCCAATGGGTTTTCTTATAGAGCAGATCATTTTGGTGTACAACTTCTAATGGAATTGACAAGAAACCAAATCGAGTAGGCTTGTTGGGAATGAGCATTAACATTTGGCTTAGATGGAGTGTATTTGGTGCACATGAATGTAGATTTAAAGCAACCAATATGGGAAGAGAAGAGTGGAAAATATTATTTTGTTGCAGCAAGAACAAATAGTTTTTGACTCTGAGGCTTAGTAGTTCGCATCACAAGTTAGTTTTATCTCCAATATTTTTGTTAGTTATAGAATACTCTGCTATGCCTTAAGATTGTTCTGGAAAGAGATATTCATAGATAAATTATGTGATGCCAGCAGTGATGTCCTAATTTTGAAGGAAATACTGATTGATTAACACCAATGATTTTTATAAACAAGTTGGGCCATGATCTAAGAGTAGTGAATGCAAATGACTTCCCACAACCAACATCATTTACTGAAATCCAACATTGAGTTGCATTTACTACAGCAAAGATATTGTAATCTTTGAGTTGCATTTATTGGAGCGAAGATATTGTCAATTTTATTTTGATATGTATTTAATGCTGGAGACATATTTAGATATTATAGTTTTTTAATAAAAACTTTCTTGTTTTCTGGTAAAATTTTACCAAATGAAAGAGGTTTCAGGCATGAGATAGGTTTTTTCTCAAAGTTCATACTATATATAGCCTATCGGCTAATAACTTCAGATAAGCCAACAAACATCGAAACTAGTCTCCAGACAACATAGTTTTGTACTCTATCACACCTTCACATCTCAATAAACCTAAATTTTCATTGGCACAACCATATCTGTAAATGTGGAGATATCCAGAGCTAACCTTTACACCACTAATAACAATAACATTAAATCAACAAAGTCTACAAATTGTCACTCTCAAAACTACCTTTCTGGAGACTCAAATGATATGAAACTTGGATCACACATGCCTTGATACACTAGCAAGATATCCTCCAACGCGTAGGATAAAAAAACCACCAGTGGAGAAATGTGGAGCATGTTTTTGTGACTCTAGAAACTAAACAACTAGATTGCAACACACTTCATTGAAATTTTTACATCAAAGATAACAAAACGACAATAATCTACCCCTTTTTCATTGATGGAAAAACCATCCTCACACCTCTTTGGTGCACAATTCCTCTCCCTCCTTCTCTCCCCCTTTCACATCAATTTGAAAGGGAAAACAACATACATGCTCCTCCTATTAGCAACAACCACTACTGTCTCCCCATGTGATTTAGCTCCCATTTAGTACAGGAATAAAGATATGATTTTAATTACTCCCCTTGGACAAATGGACCAATTATGCATCTAGTAAGAAGGAGAGCCAATTACCCCTAACTTTTTCTAAGATATTCAAATGTATCCTTTGTAAGTACCTTTGTGAAAATATCTTCCACTTGATCCTTTGTAGATATATACACAATATTTACTTCTTTATCTACAATCTTCTCTATTAGAAAGTGATACATAATTGATACATTTTTCGTTCTATAATGCATTACTAGATTCTTTTTGTAGTGTAGGAAAATTCATACCCTTGTATTTTCACACTTGTTTGCACCTGCCTTGCTTTGTTTATCCTTATTTATGTCTTAATTGGTCTTATTTTACATCCACAAGCCTAATAAACTATATATTTTTCTCGCTAATCTTGTCAAACATCAATGGATAAATGATAATTTAATGGTTTTGATTGTGTCATTGATTTTTGGGTTGGGACTAAAATGCCACCTAGGGCATCTTTGTCCACCAAAGGTCTTGGGACCTGCTTTTCGAAAGCATCTCAAAAGGGTGACTTTTTGGAGTTTGTGCTCAAGTTTCAGACCTTGGGACTAAGATTCCACCTAGGGAATCTTATTCCTTGGCTTATTTTTGGGATTTAATTTCAAATTCTGGCAAGATTTAGCCTACTTCAATTAATGATATCATATGTCATCTTGTTGTGGTCTAATTTCAAGATATTAAGCATGGATTATTGCAAGTATGAATGTGTTTGGTGGTGTTGTCATTAATATGGTCATTGATCTCAACATAGTTCAGTTTGATTATAGATGGTACTTGTATAGTTGAGATACTCTAGAAGTGCTTAGAGTACATGGAGCTATATTTAAGAAGTTGTAGTTGTGTTTTTTCCAAGTGCTTTTGAGAAAATTTAAGAAATATTGAAGGTAGTGTTGAGTGTGTGTTCTAATTGTGCTATGGTATTATGCTCTGAGCTTCAATATATAATATGTGGATCCTATGCCTATGTGGATCTATGGTATTATTCATGAGCTTCAATAGATAATATACCCTAAGTTTTAGCTTCTGGGTCGATGGAGAATGATAGATGTGTTCACCGATGTGTGAACTGGTTTGACAAAACTATTTTTTTATGGGTTGGGAGAAATGTTTTGGCTCCACACTCTTCTGATGTTTTCTTTCAGATCTTGTGGATTTGGGAGATGATTCATACTATTTTTTCCTATTTTTTTACAAATGTGCTTGTGATTAGGTGCTCTTGAAGACTTGCTCCAAAGCTCCTGTGTGTTGCTAGTTGGTCTAGTTGGACTATTGAAGAACATTCTATGTATGAAGATTATTGTAGTTGTTGTGGATGTACCTAAAGGTTTATTAGATATGGTAAAATATTTGGTGAAGCATGTTGAGTGATCCAAGTGTGATCATCTTGCTAGAGATGCATGTACTTCAAAGATCATTGGTGTTTTGACTAGGTTTGGTCAACCTGGTGTCTACATTTTACATAAAGATTTTGCATCAAATTAAGGAAGCAAGTTATTGATCCAAGATGTTGTCTGGGTCCTAATTAAATATGTAATTGGTCCTGGGTATGTGCAAGATCATGATGGGCCAAAAAGTAGCAATATCTAAGTGATACGATGGCCCATGTGGCTAACGACTTTCTTTCTACCTAAAATTGATGAAATGAAAAGGGGTTTTAAAGGATATTTTCAGATTTACACCAATATAAATTATACTTTACTTTTAATTTAATAAATAATTATTATTCATTTTCTATTTGAATTACGACTATAGTCTTGATTGATAGGCTGACTGGAAAAAATCTATATCTTTCAAACAATATCATATTTTTTGAATCCAAAACATGCGTCACATTCTATGCTTCACATACTATAGGATTGGAGAAAAATAATTGAATTTCATGAAGTTTTGACCAAGTTAAGGTGGTTAGGCATACAATTTTTTATAGTTTTTAAAAAAATTAATAAAAAAATCATAATTAATTATTTACTTGGAAAATAATTACAAAACAATATGCATCACATCGGGACATGAGTCCCCTACTTATATCTAAAATTTTATAAAAAAATATTATCATTTTATTGTGGCTAGGGTTGTTAGACAAAAACCTACTTCTTATTTTTCCCCTAAAATTTAAGTCCTCCTCCATTTAAATTTCAAATTTTCACCAAATAGATTTTTTTTAAATAAAAATAAACCTAGTAGTTTAGAAACTAAATTCAATTTTCTACAGATTCTATTGTTACATATTCTTGAAATAATATAGATAAATTCTTCAAAATTTTACGTCAAGTTGCCTAACTCTTATTTTCTCAATTTTATTGCCACTTAAGGGCCTATGTTTTCCATGACAATCCTACACATACCCTCCTCTCCCATTCTTATCCACCATGGGAATGTTGAGTAGATGACCTAATTTGAATTTTTAAATTGAAGGATGTTTAGCCAACCTTGGATAATGCTTCTAAGGTTGAAGATGGTATAAATGCAAGTCAATATTTTACGAATTATGTATGTATGAGAACAAGAAAGTGAAGTGTGTGAACAAGTGTGAAAATTAAAATTTGTAAGAGAGAATCAAGGAAATAGTACTTTGATGTGTTAGATTCCTGAAAGAAGTGAGTTGATGGTCTTTACAATCTTCTGATCAAGCTGCAAATGTGTGGAATCGTTTTTGGTGGATCTTTATTTATATTTTTTTGTTTTGTAGGCAACGAGCCTCCTTTTGGACAGTGAGTCCTATTGTAGGCAATGACCCTTTGTATCTAGGCAATTACCCCTTTGGTTGTGAGCCTTTGTATCCAATATTGCATTATTACTATATTATGAGCTAATCCTCATCGTGGTTTTTCCCTCATTAGGTTTTCCACTTAAATTTGGTGTCTCTGGTGTTTGCTTTTTGTTAATTGCATTTCATGTTTACACTTTATAAGAGACTGAGTTAAAGTATAATTTATTAATGTTATAAGTAATGAAATTCGATACAACTGATTCACCCCGCTGTCATTTGTCTTATGCATTTCAACAATTGGTATCAAATCTCTTGTTACTCAGTGAGAAGCTTAACCGCTTGAGGTAGATCAGATGGTGCACAAGTTGTAAATCCCTATTTTTGATGGAGTTGATTATAGTGACTGGAAAGAACATATGAGAGGTTATGTAGTTTCTCTTGTTTTGAAGACCTGAAAAATTGTGGTTACAAAGTATGTTGCACCATCCACTAGTCCTTCCTCTATAGATGAGATTGTAGCTTATGAGGAGAATGAAAAGGAAAGTTATGCTATCTTCAATGCTTATCTAAAACTAAAAGGAAAAAAGTTATTTCTTTAGGGATTTCTTATGAAGTGTGGGAAAAATTGAAAGACATTTATGAAGGAAATGATAGGGTAAAATTATCAAGGAAGCTAAAATCTAAGCGATAATTTCAGAACTTGAGAATGGGAGAGGGTGAAGATATTGCAAGCTATTATCAGAGAGTTGAACTTGTAGAAAATGAGATCGAGAATCAAGGTGGTACCATGTCAGATGAAGATATAAGTGAGAAGATATTGATGAACCTACTGGAGAATTATAGCGACAAAGTCACTACTATTTAAGAATCATATGATCCAAAGGTATCTACTAAGGAGCACCTATTTGGTATCTTGAGTACATTCGAGATGAAAATATTTGCAAGAGATAAGGAGAAAATTGAAACAACCTTTAAATCAATGAAGATAGGAGATGACTTGGATGATGATGGTTGAGAAGAGTTGGAAGGAAACTTCACAAGGAAATTAAAGAAAGGCACTGGTAAATACAAAGGTATGTTTCCCTTTAAGTGTTTCAATTGTAAAAATATTGGTCATTATGCCTTGAGATGTCCTAATAGAGTTGCACACAAGAATAATAATAATTACAGAGACAAGAAGGATAGGAAGTTCAATAAATTGTATTATGTCAAAGAAGATACAAGAATTTATGATCATGAGTCTGATTTTGAGGAGGATAAAGATGAATGTTTATTTCTAGCCCTAGAAAGTAAAATTGTATTTGCTAACAATGGAGGAAGTGCAAAAGAATCTGGTTCGGAGAGCAAGAATTATGAGATGGAAGGTACTCTGGTAATTTATTTTCATTCTAGACAGGATGAAGACTTTTGGGTAATTGGCAATGGGTGTCCAAATCATATTACTAGAGATAAGAATAAGTTCACTAAACTTGAAAATTATGATGGAGGAATAGTTATGTTTGGAGATGACTCTAGTGCTAAGATTATTGGTAAAGGAACAACTAGTTTTGATAGAAAACATAGTACTAGCGATGCCTATTATGTTAAGGGTTTAAGGCATTATATTTTAAGTGTTAGAAAAATGTGTAGGAAAGAATTTAAGCTTGTGTTTTAGGATAACACTTGTGAGATCAAAAAAGCATCCAAAACTTGTTAGACCCTACCACGTAACCCTAGAGGAAGTTTCAATTCACAATAAGAGCGTACTAATTTTTATTTTATTTATATAAAGTGAATTAAACATACATGTTCATCTACAATTGACAACATCCCCTAAGGCTACGTAATCGAGATTACTTAAACCCCATTAACACATCACTTAAAATTCATTGCACTAAACAACTCAAGTAGTAAACATTCATTCTACATAAATGAATAACAAGATAAGAAGATAACATCCATAACATATATCCATTACATGAACAACTGATTACAACACTCATTCCCAGAATGAGTCAAATAAATAAGTGTTACAATTACATACATCCACCTCATAAATACAAGAGGGGTAAAACCAACTTATTTCATTTTGAAATACAACAGTGCTAGAAATGAAAACAAGAACTATGAGCTATCCAGCTAGATGTCCCACCACCACACACTAAAGATCAAGGGGGACCCAATGGTGTATGGTGCATGTTCCACCCAACCAAGTGGTACCTGAAAGCCCAACCCCCATGCTAGGAGATAGTAACAACGCAACATGGACAAAGAATCTACTACCTCTAACCAAAGGCAGACTCATACTGACACCTACTGTCTCAACCAAAAACATGCACAATATAAGTCTAACACTAACATGGTCACATTGCTTCCAAACATAATATTAATAAAGTATGATAAAGAATCCATACACAAAACACACATCTCAATGTTATCCTAGACAGAGTGTCATCACATAGTTTGTTATGAGATCTCCTCTGGGCATTCTTCATAGGCTCCGGTAATCCTGGTGACCTCAGCCAAATCTCGGACCTCATACTCACTCATGCGGAATCAACTATCTCTCATGAAGACAAAATAGTTGACCTTGCCATTCCAGCCCTTCTCACTCACCCAAAATCTAACCAAGCCCTTGCATCTATGAGTGAGGTTAAATTATCTTGATTAATGTGAAGTGCATCCTAAACAACTAAGTACATTCCTTTAAGTTTCACTTGTTTAAATCACTTCTGAAGGTTGCCTAATTTACCTCTTTGGGCTCTAGCCCCTAACAAAAGCCACTCTTCTAATGGATAACACAATAGTCACATCTAGACTCCAAGGGTAACTCAAATGCTTACAAAACTTAACCAACACAATCTCTCCTATTCTAGGAGGCAACAATAAGGAAACCCACTCCAAACACTTGGAGGAAACAAATCACAAAAAACACTACCGAAGGGAAAACGTACGATTGACTTAACAAGAATCAACCCATAACCTCTGGAAGACTTTACAATTTAAACACACAAATAACCCTTTTCCCAATATAATCAACATAAGAAAAACAATATTAACAATTAGTAGAGACAAGGAAACGTCCTATATTTGGATATATTAAATCCATTTCCTAACTAATACTTTTCAATAAATAGTCAATTACTTCAATTAGATAAATAATAAACAAAAATAATTACCTTTACTTTTACAAGGAAAGGATAAATTCAAATTTAACAAAACAAGATATTCAATTTGCATTTAAATCAAATACACTCATGTAAGAAAATATTTCTTTCAAATTCTCAACTAACTCATCTAATTCTTTCAAATTCTCAAATTAAATAACAAATACAAACACTTAATCATGCATACATTTAAATATATATATATATAAACTGACTATTATATATATATATATTTATTTAATACTACAAATAATCTCAACCCCATTTAATTAAACCAAGTTTATAATTCTGGAAAAAAAAATAGAATAATAAAATGTATCTCATTATCTTATTCATATATAAATATATATATACACTGTATATATATATTATATATATATATATATAATTTATATTTACACTAAATATATATATTTAATAAAGCCTCATACACATTATATATTTACATATATATATATATATTCAATATATATATATGCATATATATAATACATATATATTATATTGTATATATACAATTTAAATTATTAACTATAATCATGAAAATCTTTTAAAATTATTTTAAAATGCAAAAATCCAATGTCAAATCATATTAAGGCAACTTGTACAGAGGATGAATGGTACACTAGAGGGGACGGTACCACCACCCCCTATCTGCATCCGTCGGCTATACATAGTACAGTCAGCCGTCGCGCTTGGGGAGGCCGCACTCCCCACGAGACAGTGTGTCCCCCCAAGTGGTGGGCGCACTGCCCCATGGGTAGCGCATCACCCCTAGGAAACTGTGGGTGGTGGGGTCATGACCACCATCCACTGTGTAAATAATTTTTTTAATTTTATTTTATAAAAAACAACCTTAAACTTAAATACTGTGTGTGGAAATTCGCATAGGCCTGTATAATTTTGCGTATGGCAATTTTGCTCAGAAACATAAAAATAATTTAAATCTTATACAACGATAAATTACATATATATACTTATATGTTATATGTATATATATTTATCAGAATATATTACATATTATATATAAATATATATATATTTACATAGAATAACATTTCTGGTAAAATTGAGAAAATAATTAAAAATAACCAGTTACAGGAAAATAACTAAAAAATTTCAAATACCTTTCCTAAATTCAAAGATATTTAAAAAACTAGATTATTTTAAAACCATTCCTTTAATTTTCAAATAATATAAAAGTAGGAAAATTAAAACAGATCTTGATTTTTCCATTGAAAGTTTTGCAAGT
This sequence comes from Sequoiadendron giganteum, assembly GCA_007115665.2. Lineage (NCBI taxonomy): Eukaryota > Viridiplantae > Streptophyta > Pinopsida > Cupressales > Cupressaceae > Sequoiadendron > Sequoiadendron giganteum. The sequence continues at coordinate 432,452,352 of CM021100.1, forward strand.
TTTCTATAGAGGATTTGTTTTCAAAACCAAATCTAATTATTTTCTAAAGGAAATAAAATTTCTTCAACAATCCAAATGTTTGAAGCACAATCTAAGGTTTAAATTAAACAATGATTCTACAATTTCCCCATTTACTGAATTAAATCCTATAGTAAATTTATACAATCCTCCCCAAATTTATTGCAAATTGAAACTTCCTCTAGGGTTCCGTGGTGGGGTATTACACATGGTATCAGAGCCAAGGTTTAAACACTGGGTGCTCTAGGATTATGATGTACCCATTAAGCTTAGTTGTGTAGGTTTTCAAGAGTACCTTATCTAATACCCTTTTGTGTTTGTGTAGGAGTATGCCTCCTAGACGTGGACGAGGGAGAAGACATGGACGTGGTGGAGCATTATAGAACTATGGTAGTAGTGGGAAGTAGAACTCATGGAAAAATCTATCATCTTAAGAGTGGTGATGGTCAGTGTTTTGTTTCATAGATTAATGAAATTTGGTTGTGGCACCGAAGGATGGGACATGTAAATTTTGACAATCTAATAAGGGTCAATTCTAAGGAAGTTGTCAGAGATCTTCCTAGAATCACAAATCCTTGAAATTCAATGTGTGGAAGTTGTCAGTTGGGAAAACAAACAAGAAGCAGTTTTAAAGGAAAGGAACAATCATCCACCAGAATGCTAGAATTAATTCATACAAACCTCTGTGGCCCTACTAGAATACAAAGCCTTAACGGGGATAGCTATTTTATTCTTTTGATTGATTATTACTCAAGGATGACATGGGTTAATTATCCTATAGAGAAAGCTCAGGCTCTTGATAGATTCAAGGTATTCAAGGAAAGAGTAGAGAATGAGGTAAACATGAGAATGAAATGTTTAAGGTTTGATAGAGGTGGAGAATTCACTTCTATTGAGTCTAATGCATTTTGTGAAGAACATGAAATAAAGAGACATTATTATGCCCCTAGAACCCCTTAGTAGAATGGATTTGTTGAAAGGAAGAACCAAAATATTCAAGAGGCTATCAAAACTATGATGAACAAAGTAAACGTCCCCGATGTGTACTACAGAGAATCAATCCACCTTGTTGTTTACATTCTTAACAGAGTTCACATCAAAGGTAACAACACTAGACTCCTTATGATTTATGGACTGGTAAGAATCCTATTGTTAAATACTTTAAAGTGTTTAGAAGCAGATGTTATACTAAAAGAGAAGATGAGAATCTTGGAAATTTTGATGCTAGATGTGATGAAGGAATCTTTCTTGGATATTCAAATAACAACTGTAGACATGGAAAATATACAATTCACTCTAGCACATTTGATCCTGATTACTAATGTCATTTCTTCCTAAATCACACTCTCAACTTATCATCACCTTCCGTCTCTTAATTAGATAAATCATTATTTATTTAATTAGGTCTTTCTCCTCTGTTGATTAAAATTAATCAAGTTATTTTAATTAACCCTAAATCCTTCTTTAATTAAATAATTCATCTTATTTAATTAAATCCCTAAAGTCTTCCCATTAAACTGAATAGATTAAACCTTATTTGATTTAATCTAACAATATCCCCTTTAATTAAAATAAATCAAAAACATTTATTTAATTAATCACTTTCCTCTCAATTCTGGTTTAAATCAACTCATAAATTTGAGTCAAAATTATCAAATCATCTAATCTCTCATTAAATTGATCAAATCTTGATTAATTTAATCTCAATCACTAAAATCCTCTAGATAATGCAACTTGCAGAATAAATCAATTACTTTGATTTATTAATTTTCCAATTTTCTCTCAACATGGAATAAAGGAGGAATATTCCATCAAATTTGAATTCAAAATCCAGCTGGATTTGTACATCCAACAAAGCATTCACTCCTCTTACATGTCCTTGTGCATTGAGCCAAGTGGCATTTATTTCATTCCTTTTTCCCTCTCACATGTCATTTCCCCAATTTCAAATTCCACCTAATGGCATTTATCAAGCACATTGACCAAAATGTGCTCATTCCTCAACCATTCACATCTTGACAAGTGACACTTGGAGATTGGATCTTGAATGATCCCACATTGCTCAATTCCACTCTCTCTTCCATTTTGGAAATATATTAATGAGGGACTCTTCCTCTCACTCTACCATCCATAATTTGAGTAGAATTATTATACTCAAATTCATCCTCATCCACAATCTAGAGAAACATTACTCTCTTCACATTGAGAGCTAATTTTGTCCATTTCTCATCAAGTGTTCATCATTTTCATGATTTCATAGCTAGGTTATGCCAAAATCTCATCAAGGACATTCAATCATCCACCAATTATCACAAAGCTTACAAAGGATTTGGGAAAGGGCCAATTTTGACATACCAATTGGCACCAATTCCCCCATAGGATCAAGATTTTTCATACTTAATTAGGATTTCACTTGTATTTCATGTTTTATTTCTTCATTTTCCTATTTTGAGTATTTGTAAATAGATTTCATGGAGAATCCTTGTTCTATCTTGCATATGAACTAAATAATGTGTTTGTTCCTTGCCTTTGTGCAGGTATAGGATTGGGGTTCACATTTTGGCACTAGAAGGAGGGCTGATTTAGAGAAATTCTTCACGTTTTTCCAAAATTTTGTTGTTTTTTTGACAATTTTTGTGTTCACACGAAACTGCATCACTTACAATCACGCGATGCCATAGTGTACCAATTTCAGATATGTGGTGCCATATTGCAGTGCTCTAAGCTCAAACTCTACCACACTTGTTTTCCCGCTCAGGAATTTAAAAATTTCAAACCTCGTCGCGGATCTCTTGAATCCAAACTGTGTCGCATTTGTGATCCTTATTTTCTGCAAAGCATCACACTCAGTCAAGGTGTGGTGCTATATTGCACCATGGGGTTTCCAAACTACCCCACATTTGTTGATTGTGCCACTGGCTGATAGTGGAAAATTTAAATTTTTTTTTTTTTTAACATGTGCTTTTTTATTTCTAACCTTTTGATCTTCTAACTTATTTATTGTCTATGCATCTTCTGGTTTTGATCATTTTGCAGGTAAGAGCAAGGAAGGAAGAAAAATGGAAGGCTCTATTGTGATATCAATCTCATACTATACAAAGTTTTTTTGAACACTATACTATTTTTTAATACTTTTAAGGGATTCTTAATCTTATTTTCAGAAATTTGTTATCTTTCATGCTTTAGGGAACAATAAATTTTCTTTTGGGTTCTAAAAACAACACAAATTTCCTTTCAAATTTTTGCAAACAAAGGCTTAAAAAGAACCTTAGAAACAATTTTACTAGATTTGGTTGAGGTTTAAAAATTGAACAAGACAAATTCCACACTTGATTTGGTGCTTTAAAAGGAATTCACTTTTTCTTCGTGGCCTTAAACTATAAAAAGTGTTGTTTTGTTTTGTAATTATTTATTCAAAATAATATCATCAAAAGGACATATGCACTTCTCTTGTGCCTCATGATGATCTTGAGACTCAAAATCTCTTTTGGTTATCTTAAGTCGAGTAAAATAATTGCCTCCACATTTCATATTGGGATTAAAATTGAACCAATCATGTGAGTGTGAGTGTGGTATATTGCGAGTGTTCTGCCTTGTTTTTTCAATGAAGGTCGATTGAACTATAGGATATAATTGCTTGCTTTTTTTTATCTTAGCCAACCTGCCTTGTGGGAAAAAGTAATCACCCAAGGGAATGACCCAACTAGGAACATGCTAAATCCAAGCAACTTCCACCCAGGATATAAGTGAGGATATTGGAACAAAGGAAAATATCACGAGGATTATTCTAACTAGAAGGGAAACAATGGTCTCTCATTGTATCAGATAGTCCCCCATGAACGAAATGCCTCCATTAAAACCCCTTATTTATCAAAGGCCAAAATCCTATCTATTTGTTTGTGTAAAAGGTCATGTCCTCTAAAGCCGTCCCATGCATACATGTGGTTTTGTTGTAGGGATTAAAATTATGCCACGGGATACTCATGGGTACTAATGCTTGGCTGACTTGAGAAGTGGGTGCACTGTAAGGGGGAGCCTGTGTGGTCAAGCATCTAATCATCCACACTGAATATGCATTGTTGGATTCGTCCAAGTGGGAACCCAAAACATATTGTCTTTTCAGCCTAGGAATTGTACATGTTCTTGAAATCAAAACACCTTGCTTGGATCTAAAACATTGGGAAAAAAAGATTCACAAAAGCTTCAAAATTTCAAACCCTTTGAAGGAAACAAATACTCTTGAAAAATACAAGGGCTCTTGCTTGCCCTGGGGATTCTATCCTTATAGGTTTCTAAGTACTTGGGTTTAATCATCATTTGTTTCACTAAAGTCAACCTAGGAAATTGTGCTCTTAAAACCTCGATTTTCATATAATGGACCTTGTGGAATGAAAAGGAATTAAGACATAGAAATTTAGTTTGAAATCATAAATCAAGAAAGTGATTTTGGTAAAAGGAACTCATTAAGAAAAGATAAGGACAATTGGACCTCACATGTGTTCTCTCAAATGATTTCCCATAAAATTAAAATCCAAAAACCAAAGTTCAAGAAAATTAGTCTAAAAGCTCGTGAGGAGCGTCTTGAAAGGGTTTTTGAAGTTAGAGAAATATTGGTGTATAATTTCTACAAGAAGGCTTCCAAGAAAAACCCAAGTTTGTATGTGTTCTATTATCAACAAAATCCATCTCTTTTTAAAAGGTTTTCTTTTCTCACATAGGAAGTATGGCATGTTCTTCAATACCGAGGTCTTGCAAAAAAGCGTCTTGTCTAGGTCAAGTCTAGGATCAAAATCATCACTCTCATCCATCTTTCCACCTTTCCATCATCAAAATCAAGTCTCATCTCACTAAAAAACTCTTGAGAACTTTGAAACATCCTTCATGCTAAACTTAAAGACAAAATCAACATCACCTTGTTTTACTTAACACACCTAGTCAAATTATCAATCCTCTTGAACAAATTTAGCTCTAGGATAACAAAAATTCCTAAGGTCTACTAGTTCATGATAAATTTGATTGGCTTAACACACTTAGCCAATTATTTCTCTTGTATAAGTCATCTCTAGGATAACACAACTTCCTAGGGTTTACAAGTTCACCACCATCTTGTTTGGCTTAACACACCTAGTCAAACTATTGAAATAAAATCAATTCAAGCCCTAAAACAATTTAGCATCACCCCCTAAAAGTTCTTCAAGGGTTTCAATCATCTGCACCATCCATTTATCTCATCCCAATCATCACCCTTTGATCCTTGGACTCTCCTAGTTCTTCTCCTTTTTGTGCCTAAAGATCGAGATCAACCAATCTCTATTTTATGGTCCAAATAAAATCACAACACAAGAGGAACATGGAAATCGTCAAGGAAACATCAAATTCAAGTGACCCGAGTCAAGCAAATTCCGAGGTAAACCTTGCGAGATCAAGGAAACCCCCAAAAAAATCCTCTCTACCATAGCAAAATCCTCAAGACGAAGGCTTTGAAGAGGACATCATTCATGATGACTTGGGAATGATGCAAAAGCAAATAAATGAAATGATTCAAAATCCATAGAATCGTAGAATTGCCAATTCCATGTTAAAACTTAACCCCTCTGTATATATACACATGCTAACGAAAGGATGGGCTCAACTCCCTTCTGATCTTAACGTGAGTACCAATATAGAAAGGCCTCTTCTAAGCATACCCCTAATGTCAATTCCAAGCATCACTCAGGAAATTCCCCAAACCACATCAACTATTGCATCAATCTCACCAGATATTAAATAGGGAAGCGCCATGTTTTATGAACTACAAAAGCATCACCTTGTAAACAACAAAGAGGAAAACATCAACATCACAATGGGTAACTCTGTCCTAGTGAATCCATCACACCCCTATGTCTCACTTACTTTCCATAATCATATGGACTCATCCTCATTCCATGCAATGCCAACCTATTCACTGAACATACAAAATTCTCTCCCCATGATTTCACAAGGAGAGACTGGTTTGTTTTGAACAGGGGCAGTCACTAACCCATTCTCATCATCAATTTTCCAAGGGGACATACCATCATTCCCTCCATTACCCCTCACATCCGTATCACCTTATGGGTTGGGTCTTCCCCCCTACACATCATTAAACTCTCAAATCAAGGCAATCTAAGCATCACATCACATCCTCTCCTTTTTCCAACAGTATCGCAACAACAGGTGGAAACCATTAAAGCTACCACGGTCAACACATCAACTAGTCCTCAAATCCCTCAAAAAATAGCTTCATAGGGACCAAGCATCTCAATCAGACCACCAAAAACCCAACTCTCAGCTATCAATAAAGCTCCTTTGTTGACCACAATGGTCAGCACCATTCCCAATCCACCACTAATCCCACTAAAATATAAAGTGACGAGTTCATTCATCACCATGATTCAGGTAGTCCAAAAGGCCACACATCAAAGTGTACTTCAACAAAACCAATAAGTTGCACAACACACTACTCAATGAGCGTAAGTGCAACTAGTGTCCCAACAAGTTGCACAAGAAGCCCAACAAGCACCGACTGAAGCTCAATCCCAGCACCAAGCTCAACAAGAGCAAGCACAATACCACACACAACTGTAATAAATTCATTAGAAAGCATACCAACAATCCCTACAAGATTTTCAGGAACAACAACAAGCTAAACAACAAGCTTTGTTGGTGCAACAGAAGGTAGACTAACAACAAGCTTTGTTGGCGCAACAATAGCTAGACCAAAAAAAATATTTGTTGGAACAACAACAACTAGACCAACAACAAGCTTTATGGGAACATCAACAACTGGACCAACAAAAAGCTTAGTTGGAACAATAGTAGCAAGATCAACAACAAGCATTGTTGGCACAAATGCATGCATATCAACATTCCTTAAACACACAATAGAGCTTGCAACAAACCCCCACCAATGATCCTCTCATCAACAAAATGCCTCAAAACACATTCATCCCACCTCCTGATCCGCAAAATGATGTTGCAACACAAATCAAACTACTCTCAGTACAAGTGTTGGACCTCCAATCAAGGAAAACAACCAAAATTTTGAGCAATATGTGCCCCTATTCATTCTTCATAGGTCTTACAATGGTACCGTTCCCAAAGGGATTTGACATCCCCAAATTTGATAAATATAATGGGATGGGAAACCCTAAAAATCACGTCAGGGAATTTTAAGTACATTGCATGGAGGTTGCATATGATGACACATATCTAATGTGACTTTTCCCTTGAAGTCTAATTGGTCCTGCCATGGAATGGTTCTCTCGCCTACCCATAGGCATCAAAAAATTCTAGGAAATCATTGAAGAATTCCTTAAAAAATATGCATTCAACATGGGTGCAGATGTTAGCTTGGAAGAACTATCAACACTTAAACAAATAAAAGGAGAGCTATTCGCATCCTTCTTGCAAAGATGGTGATCCAAGGCAAATCAGAGCAAGTGGACCATGCTAGAATATCAACAAGTTTACACAATCATAGCCAATCTAGATGAAGACTTGGCATTCTACCTAAAGATGCAATGCATCACAATGTATGATCAATTGATCCAAAAGGTGCTCAATATCAATTGAGCCCTTACTATGTGAGGGGGCACATCAAAATTTATTGCACAACAGGATAGCCGCCCGACCACGAGTTATAACGATAAACCACAAACATGGTCAAGGAAAAAAAATATCACAAACAACGGAGTGGTCGATGCTAAGGTGTTTATCAGTTTCGCTAAGCAGAACATCCAGACCCATCACCTACCAAAAAATAACAATCGTAATAATGTGCAAACTAATATAGTGATAGAACAATAACCGTTTCTGAATAATCAAGGAGGACCACCTCCCCGAAACAAGTATCCTCCCAAGCAGAAATTCATAGCCCTTGGGGAGCCAATCAAATTCATAATGAAGAAACTGGTCAAGGAAAACCTTATCAAAATTTCCAACTCTAAGCAATATGTTGAACCCATGAAAAAACCACCATGGTACAACATAAATCTCCTTTGTGATTTTCACAAAATCAAATGGCACACAACTACAAATTGTAAGAGTTTGAAAAACATCATCTAGGACCTCATTGAGGACAAGATCATAAATGTAAAACAACCAACTAGAAATTAGGACCTCAAAATATACACAAATCTGATGTCAAATAATAATCAAGGAAATAAACAAGGGAACAACAAAGGGAAGCAAAAGTATGCTAGTGCAAACCTGGTATATGCAAACATTGTTGCATGCATTGATGAAATGGTCACTGTCATTAGTGCCAAAGGAGCCAATGTTAATTGTGGAGTCAACACATGTGGCAAAAAGCTTACTATTGCAGGGGTATCATAGCCATCTAAGACCCCCATTTAAAATCCAAAATTCATTCCCTACAATTATAGCATCATTGACCAGCTAAAAAGAACCCCTGCTCAAATCTCCATCATGGAGTTCTTGAAAATTTATGTCGCCCATAGGAAAATTCTTGATGAAGCGTTAGCTACGTCGACTATCTCTTCTATTGGGGGTACCATACGAGAAAGTTTCAGATTTAAAGTCTAAAACTAGTAGTACCTCAGTGACTTTCATTTCTAAATCACTCCAGAAGCACTAAAAACTATGTCATAAAGTGGAAACAGGCACAATAGTTCTCCCCCATTGATCCTTCTAAGAAAATAACATGCAAACTTAAACGAGATTCAACACCATGAATAGCCAAACAAATGAACAAATGGATTTACATGGGGAAAACCCTTCTGGGTAAAAAACCCAACAATCCAAAAGATAGAGCCCTTGTATTATTCATCAACTAAATGGTTACAATACAATATCAAGCTCATAGCCATTACAGGAGTTACATCTTGTTCATCTAGAGAAATAAAAGCAAGAGCATAGATCTAAAACCTTGCAATATTACAATGTCTCCACAAGACATACATTGAAGGTTCCCTTCAGCTCTTCAGCCCATTTGCACAACCAACCTTTCAACCGACACAACCTAGTAGCCACCTCAACTTCACATCTGCCCAAGTTATGAGTGTCTGAGTGTTCACAATTACAATTCTCTATGCATATTGATCACACACACACTCTCCGATCTCTCACCAAGCTCGCGGATCATGGATCTATCAATCCACCGATCATTCGGCTTGCTCTTCTTTCAGCTTTAGCTTCTCATCTTTGGCTTACTATCGATCAGCACCCGGCCTCACCTTCTAGCTCAGCATCTATCAATATTCCATTAGCCTCAGGCTAACCTCTCAACTTCCTATCAAAATCACATTCCCACCAAATAGCCAACAGGGGCTCATAATACCCCACCGACAAGCTTCACCATCTCAGGTTGCATGCACCACCCTAGTAACTGACATCAAGCTGCCTTGTAATCAATTTGCACTCAGATTAAACCCTCGAGATTCCTGCACAAGATTTCGGTCACTAGCCATTGATTTGCAACAACAATACAAAATCAACCAATGAAATTTCACCACATATCGCACTGCCATTTGTCTGTCGCTTGTAGATCAGTTTCCCTAAGCTACATCACTAACCATTAGTCAAACCTCTGAGGCTAGGTGGTCAATAGATCTACCAGTAGCCAAGGGAAAATACATCTCAGTATGGCGGTTAGCCAAACAACCACCACCAGCCAAAAAATTATTGGGTCAGGAGGCATCCCCCTTTGCAAACACAACCACCATTATAGTCAAGCCCACTGAGACACACATCCACTACTCATGGAATTTAGGATCATCAAGGATGTAATCTCCAATATTCCCTTGAGTCCACTTGAAACTAGCTTTTGATGTTGCCACACGTCCATCATCCTTTCACTTTGCACAAAACACACTCGGGTCCCACCGAGCCAAGTGTAAGCCATTGGAGCTCCTTCGGGGAATCTCAAGCGGCATCCACTATATTCCCCAAGGAACTCCCTAGACGCTGACAAGTGTCCATGAACCACCAACATAGCATAAATTCTTGGGACCCACCATCCTTATACTGCACACACCGCTTAACTCACTGTCATGCATTGAACACACAAGCAATTTCACTCAGCCAAAAATTTCTCATTGGTAATTGCATTACGATGTCATGGAATGCTATGAAGACTGTCAGATCAAAGGCTCCACAACCATCGCTCAGGTTCTTCACCACTTTGTCCAACTTCAATCGCTCAACAAATATCGACATATTGGTGGGATAGGAAATGTCACTCATCGATATGAGATTGCCTCACCGCATCGGCCCATCGGTGGAACAACACAAAGACTCCCGCCGATAGCGATCACCAGCCAATAAGAAATTCCACCAAGCCAGACCTATTGGGCCATCACCAGAACACCACTAGGAGTCCCGCCGACCAGATAGAGTCTCAGAAATAATGAAAAGGTTGAACACATGAAGTGCCCCAGACCAAAGTGTTACAAGCCAACAAGATTGAGGCAGATATTTCCAACAATCTCCCACTTGACGAAGACTTGTCAACTTCCTTCAGAACCCAAACTCAAAGAATCTCTCCACCATGGTTTTGTGCTCTAAACAAGACACCTACAATGACATCTAAGATGTCCACCAATGTAGGCAATAGTTCCAACCATCCTTCACAGGAAAAAGGAACAAGCCAAGGATAAATTGCACCAATCTCTAGAGCACAAGCATCAGATATTTCAGACAAAAAAGGGATCAGACTGTCACCACTCCACTATGCTCACCAGCCATACAGAAGAAACACTACAACAACTTCAAAGCTCTTCCATCATGAACATAAAATTTAAGCCATTCACCAAAACAATATAAACCAATCAGCTAGAACAACAACCAGAAAAATGACTGCCCCCATCAAACTGATCAAAACCCACATGACTAAAAATAGCACACAACTCATGCTAATCCATCCAATCACCCTACCTCCAAGGTATGCACATCATTAAACTCATGCCATCACATATCCACCCATAAACTACAAAATACAAGCACCATGTTCGAACCAGTCAAGAAGACCAAACACATCTAGAAGCTCCCACTACATGGGCAATGACCAGATGAATGCAAAGAACTTGAATGAGCACATTCAATGCATCTCTTCATTAGTATCCCAACAAATGAAGCACTATCACAAGTGATCCAGGCATATCAATTCCACCAATCATGAAACATAGAAGAGCATAACCATTTAGTACCAAGGAACATCCACAATGATATCTAAACCTACAAACCAAACATGCCCTTCTACACACACTTCTAAATGCTAGTTGTGTCTAGTATGACCTCCTTCACATCCCAAAGGGAAGCCTCTCAAAGAAGATCAAACTAGCCCATATTCTTATCGCGTACCAATTCTCAAAAGCACCAGGAGATAAACTATCCTATCCACCTTTCACTATGGATCCTGTAGAAACTTAAATAGAAAATCAAGATCCATATCATGAGAGCAAGCGTAAAAAAAACATTTGAAAGATATAATGGGAAAATACCTCTCAAAAGAACTTCACTGCCGAGAAGCTCAAAGGGAAAAAGATGCCCCTCTAAGATATAACAATTGCCATGACTTATCCAAGAACAATCTCCTTATTGGTCTCTATTGAGTTCGCATTCAACCAAGGTGCAAGCTACTCAGAATTTCAACTGTAAATAGTAACAACAGCCTCACCTGTTTCTCCATGTATCCATTAACACCAGAAACCAATTATCTCATGCGAAAATCCAATCTGCATTACTGCATCGGACATGAAGTTCTCAAGCACATGACCAATGCACTTAAAACACAGAGAAACACCAGACCCCTGTCAAAGCTCCAAACCTAGGAATCGAGAACTTATCATGACATCATGATCTTACCATCCCCCTTAGGAGATCCCATGATCCAGGAAAACATACCAAGGTCCCAAGAGCAAGGCATCATGCCAAAAAATATAATGCGCAAACAAGAATATACCATGACATAAAGAAAAAAAAAATTCAACCAACATCACCTGTCAAGCACCACCAACACCTCAACTAAAGACTCACAAGAGTCCTCCATGGCTCCAAGATACTGCACATCCTCAAATAGTGCCCATGCAAATGTGAAAGAGCTCTTCTATAGCAACAGGATCTAAGAGCTCGACTCAAAACATCTGTAACACCAAAGAATATCATTCATCACCAAGTGATGAATACATAGTCACTGCTAAAGCTCCCACTGAATGTAGCATTGAGCTTTCTAAGCACCACGACTAGCCATCTGCTGATCTGAAAACCTCTAGGTACAAATGACAACATGTCCATCTGACAACAATGCCGAGTAGTACCAAGGTCTCAGAACCATGCAGACCACATTATCACTGTCAAAAGCTTACACTAACTAGTGTATCGAGCTTTGCATTATATCATGATACACATGCTATAGGTCCCCATAACTGACTATCTAGGTACCCAAATGCCATTCCTCCTCGCATCTCAAAATAACTACAACAATGCACAAGTGGCCATAGACAAGGCCAACTAACTGATTTGCACAACCACTGAAGCAACCTCATGGATATTAATAGTCCACTTCCAATTTTTCTCACAACAAAAATGTAGGTAAATACAACCCACAACATTGCACAACTTGTAGATGCAACTAGTGAAAAACCTTGCAAATCTATCATCGCACTGGAAACTACACAACTGATATCTCAAAGAGAAAACCATGTAGGCAACATGACTCAAACACTAGATCAAGATCAGATTTGATTTTTCAATCACATCCACAACCCTAGCACCATAGTCTAGGAAACTAGCAAGAAAACACCACAAGAATGATGAATCAAAAACACATACCAACACTCCCATGTAGAGAAGACATCACACCTCCTCAAACATGTTGAACTATAACTATCTCATCCAGTCACACCCAAAAGATAGGGTCTAGAAAATAGTTTAATAGCAGCTCCACAAACCACAAGTTTAACTTGACCATGCAAAACCTGCAAAACCACCGTGTTTCCAAAAGACACATACACATCCATATCCACTGCACATCTGGACGACTCAAGAGTCTACACACAACCATCATGGTTAACCAAAAGAGTGAATGTACATGAATATGCATCAAAGAATATTTAGGAAAATCTACAGAAAACCCTTTAAAACAAATGGCATGAATCTGAAACATGTGAGTACAAGGTACAGGTAAACTAGAACTCTAGGCCTACTCCAAACCAATTCAAAAAACCACAACCATGCACATGCATGCAAGAGAGCCAGGCTATTTAGAAGTTTTATACCACCCAAATCAACTTCATAGCCTTCATGCAATCAGGGAAACAGATCAAACACCTTCAGTGCTAATTCAAAACACCCAACACAAGAACAATACTCCATGGAAGAACAAAAACATGAGAAAATCCATACTATCAGGGATCCTCTCACATAGACACCCAGTATGATCCACGCTCTGCTGCAACACAACCATAAGCATAAACTCAGACCCCTTGCATCAGGATCATTTGCTACCAAACAGGAGCCTCAGACCACATCATCACAATATGATTAACTCCAAAACCTCCTATGTCTTTCATGCTGCATGTTGAATCAAAAGAGCATGACATCTTACTGATCAGAAAGATCAATAATCAGTCGATTCCTCCAGATTTTCTCAAGCTTGTCAAGCTCAAAAATCCCCACACGAGAAAAAACCCAAAACTTTGGTAACTAGAACTCACCAAAGATAGAGATAGGCTCATCACACATCACACCTATGTCCTTCAACATTTTATTCATCCAAACTACCTATGTACAATAGGATTTTGTTGTGATATACTCTGCTTCAGTAGTGGATAAAGAAACTAAATCATATTTCTTACTCAACTAAGAGACCAATCTTCCTCCAAGGAAGAATGGAATGCCACTTGTACTCTTTTGGTCATCTACACAACTAGATCTGATACCACTTGTTGGGGTTACCATATGAGAATGTTTCAGATTTAAAGTCTAAAACTAGTAGTGCCTTAGTGAATTTCATTTCTAAATCACTCCAAAAGAACTAACAACTATGTCATAAAGTAGAAAAAGGTACAATAGTTCTCCCCTATTGATCCTTCTAAGAAAAGAACATGCAAATTTAAACCAAATTCAACTCCATGAAAAGACAAACAAATGAACACATAGATTTACGTGGGGAAAACCCTATCGGGTAAAAACCCCCACACTTCAAATGATAGAGCCATTGTATTATTCAACAACTAAACTGTTCCAATACAATATCTGACTCATAGCCATTATAGGTGTTATATCTTGTTCATCTAGAGAAATATAGGAAACAACATAGATCTACAACCTTGCATTGTTACAATGTATTCACAAGACATATAGTGAAGGTTCCCTTTAGCTCTTCAACCCATTTACACATCCAACCTTTCAACTAGCATAGCCTAGCGGCCACCTCAGGTTCACATCTGCCGAGCTCTCGAGTGTCTTAGTTTTTATGGGTAGAATGCTTTGTGCATACCACTCAAACACAAATTCTCCTATCTCTAACCAAGCTCACCAATCATGGATCTACCGATCCATTGATCATTCAATCTTTTGATCTGGTCTCAATTGGCTTGCTCTCCTTTCAACTTTGGCTTACTATTGATCAACACCCAGCCTCGCCTTCTGGCTTAGCATCAATCGGCATTCCACCGGCCTTAGGTCGACCTCTCAGGTTTCCATCAAAATCTCATTCCTACCAAATGACCATCAGGGTCTAATAATACCCTATCAACAAGCTTCACCATCTCGATTTGCATACACTACCCTGGAAACTAACATCGAGCCACCTTGCAATCAATTTGCACTCAGATCAAACCCTCGAGATGCATGCACAATATTTCGGTCACTAGTCATTGATTTACAACAATGATGCAAAATCAACCAATGAGATTTCACCATTTATCGCACTGCCATTTGTCTACCACTTGTAGATTAGTTGCCCTAAGATCCCTCGCTAATCATCAATCAAACCTCTAAGGCAAGGCAGTCAACATCTCTACTCCTAGCCAAGGGAAAAACCTTCATAGTATGGTAGTTAGCCAAACAACCACCAACAACCAGCTAACTTCGCGCAACTGCCAACCAAACATTCTATGGTTAGGAGGCATTCGCCTTTGCAAACACAACCACCATAGTAGTCGGGCCCACCAAGACACATGTCCACTGCTCATAGAATTCTAGGACATTGAGTAGGGAATATCCAATATTCCCTCAAGCCCAGCCAAAACCAGCTTCTACTGTAGCGACGCGTCCATCATCTTTTCGCTGCGCACATAACACACTCGGGTCCCACTAAGCCAAGTGTAAGCCATTGGAGATCCTTCAGGGAATCTCAAGCGACATTATCTATATTCCCCAAGGAACTTCTGAGATGTTGACAAGTTTCCACAGCTCGCCAACACAACATAAATGCTTGGTACCTACCATCCTTCCGCTGCGCACACCACTTAACTCACTACCATGCGTCGAACGCACAAGCAATTCCACTCGGTTAAAATTTTCTTGAGTGGTACTTGCATCAAGATGGCATAGAATGCTACATACACTACTAGATAAAAACCTCCATAACCATTGATTAGGTTCTTTGCCTCTTGGTCCAACTTCAATCACTTAATGCATATCGGCATATCAGTGGGACAAGAAATGTCACCTGTTGATATGAGATCACCTCTTCACATTGGCCAATCAATGGAACAACACAAAGGCTCCTACCAATAGTGATTGCCAACTGATAAGAAATGTCACCAAGCCAAATCCGTTGGGCTATCACCGGAACATCACCAGGAGTCCCGCCGATTGGATAAAGTCTTGATGACAAGGAAAATTTTGAACACATGAAGTCCCTTGGACAAAATGGTACAAGCCAATGAGATTGAGGCATGTATTTACAACATCCTCTACCCTTGATACATAAAAATTTCAGGCTATGCTTGGTAACATCGTTACTCCAAATCTCCTCACCTTCTCGGACCAAGATTTCCCCGCCCAACCATCTCACAATCGTGCACTTCAACTTCAAGTGTTGGTTCCCAAAAAGAAATTCAAAAGGGTCCTAGTGGATTGAGGCCTAGGCCTCAACATTTGTTCACTGAAACTCATAAAGAACTTGGGATTCTCAAAGGAAACCATCACCAAGAACAAAGGCATCACTGCAAGAGCATATGATGACCAAGAAAGAGTGTCTCAAGGCACTATCAGAATCCCAATCCAAGTGGGACCAGCTACCATGGAAACCACATGTCAGGTCCTTGACCTCGACCTTCCCTACAACATCCTCCTAGGATGCCCATGGATCCACGGAATTAAGGTAGTCACCTCAACATTCCATCAATGCATCAAGTTCCTATACTAAAATGAGGAGGTCACAATACATGGTAATTCAAAGCCATTTTCCTATTGCGAAAACTTGGAAGCCAAGTTTTACAAAATTCCCCAAGCACCAAAAAATGATGAAGGACCATCCACTCCTTATATAGATCCATCTAACCTTGCCTCCACTTTTTTGATAGAGACATCCTCCATCCTTGACATATTCAATATCAAGCTCATGATCCAGGATAATGGGTGTGGAGATTACAAAATGAAGAAAAATACATTTTTTCTTGGAGAGTTACCAAAGTCTCCTACGTCCCAAAGGCAACCTCAATCAGTTGAAACACCTATCCAAACTTTTAGGGAAGACCCTTCTGGATGCCACTATTGGGGGGACCTAAGTCAGGAAAATGTGGATGAGGAAGAAATTTCAAGCATGCTATACCATGATAAAGACCCACACCCACTCTACCCATGGATGAAGCCAACTGAGGATTGCAAATTTTTCTTGGTATGTGCTACAACAAGAATGCAATCCTTAGAAGAAATAGTGATGGATGAATGGAGCCCATCATTATAGAAAGAATAATGAGAAACCTTGGCCTTGGATGTACCCCTCTGAGTATAGATGTATGTGGTAGAGGTACCCCTAATAGAGCATTCAGGTCTCCTCCTCAATTATTGGAAGCCGCCCTTCGACTACCCATATCCATATGTCTGCCCCTAGATAATTTAAATTTTGAAATAACTAATGTTTGCACCAGTAGTGATGATGATGATACCATAACTGGCCTTCCCATACTTTTTGAATATTCCTCCTTACTGATGATTAGTGCCTCACCAGTTGATTCAAACCGCCAAAATTACAAATTAAACCTAGTTTACCCGCAACTCATCGACTATGACCAACGAAGACCACCAGTTCTAGACACATTCAAAAATTATCAGGAACTCTTAGAATTCATGGGACTAAGGGGTACAGTTCCATGCGAAGACAACAAGGTTGGGTTCAAAATCACACTCGACACCCATGCCTATTATGGGGAAACGATTGAGTCCTTCCGTCACAAAGGAAAAAGAATGAGAATAAGCTTAGGGTCATTGAGTGAAAACCACACTCTAGCACACTCTAACCAAATAATAGTAAATATAAAGGATGCATACAATGGTGAAAACCTATCTGAGGCACTAGAGGATGAAGGATTCAATCTCCCCCTAATGCACTTCATAAGGAGAAATCAATAGCCTTGGTAGAACAGTGCAATCTCGTCAATCTGGGAACGAAAGCAACACCACAAATCACTTTCTATGTTAAATCACTTCTAACAAAAGAACACGAACTATTGGAATAATTTCTAAAGAAAGAAAGGTGAACTTTGCATGGACCTATGCCACCATGTTGAGTCTTGATCTAGAATTTTTGGTTCATCATTAGGCTGTTTACCCTGGAGGAAGGCTAGTAAGTCAAAAACTAAGAAAAATGCACCCTTAGATAGCCTTACAAGTCAAGGTGGAATTACAATAACTCTTGGACATTGGATTTATATGCCCAATTGATTATCCAGAATGGGTATCTAATCTTGTACCAGTTTCAAAACCAAATAGGGGCATCCTTATTTGTACTGAGTTTAGAGACCTCAACAAAGCGTGTCCCAAGGATGATTTTCCACTACCTAACATTGATATGATAGTGAACATGGTGACCATACATGAGATCCTATCACTGATGAATGGATTCTTGGGGTACAACCAGATAATGATCTCGAAGGAGGACCAACATAAGACAACATTTACATGTCGATGGGGCACCTACTGCTAGAACATGATGCCATTTGGGATAAAAAAAATGTAGAGGGAACATATCAAAGGGCCATGACACTAATATTTCATGATATGATACACAAAATTGTCAAAGATTACGTGGATGATATATTGGCCAAATCAAAGAAAATAAAAGATCGCATAGCAGCCCTAAGTGCCATTTTCAACAGACTGGAACAGTACAAGGTTAGACTTAATCCAAAAAAGTGTGTCTTTAGGGTGCAATTAGGTAAACTTCTGGGATACATAGTATCGATGAGAGGAATAGATGTGGATCCCACAAAGTTCAAATCAATCCTTGAAATAGAAGAACCAAGGACACTAAAGTAGCTCAGAGGCCTATAGGGAAGATTGCAATCCATTTAGAGATTCATAGTGGAACTGGTGGATAAACATATTGCATATTCACATCTACTCCACAAGGGAGTAGCATACAAGTGGGATGACAAGTGTGATCAAGAATTTGGTAAAATAAATAATATCTACTCATGTCACCAGTGTTAATGCCACCTACCACAAGAAAACCACTGATTCTCTATATTTCAACAACCATGGCATCTCTCAGTGCTCTGTTAGCCCAGCATGATGAAAATGGAAGATAAAGAGCGATATAATACATCAAAAGGACAATGGCAGCACATGAGCTCAACTACACACCAATAGAAAAATCTTGCCTCGAAGTTGTGTTTGCGGCCAAAAGTTTTAGACACTACATGTTGGCTCATCAGATCAAGCTAATCACAAAGATAGATCCACTAAAATACCTTCTCTCTAAGGTCACTCTCACAAGATGAACCAAGTGTGTCATGATACTAACAAAACATGATATTGAATATGTAGAGTGCA
The DNA here is from genome assembly GCA_007115665.2 of Sequoiadendron giganteum. Taxonomy (NCBI): domain Eukaryota; kingdom Viridiplantae; phylum Streptophyta; class Pinopsida; order Cupressales; family Cupressaceae; genus Sequoiadendron; species Sequoiadendron giganteum. The sequence continues at coordinate 432,471,354 of CM021100.1, forward strand.
AGGATAGCAAGGGGAAAGTGATTGTAGACCATCTAGCAGAAGCTCCAATCTCTTTAGAGAATACACTCATATTAGAGTTCCCAAATGAATCCATCTTTAATCTTAGCATAGTCGATCACAAGAAAATCTACTTCGATGGCTCATACACACATAATGGATCAAGATCCGGTATATTCTTCATCACCCCAGAGTGGGATTGTATACTTAGATCCTACAAATTGGAATTCCCCTACACTAACAACATTATGAAGTATGAGGATTTAACCATAGGTCTCAAGATTGTAGCATAGTGGAGGATCATGGCACTAAAGGTTTATGGGGATTCACAACTTATTATCAAACAAGTCAACAATGAGTACCAAACTAAGGATGATAAGTTGACACCATAAAAAAAGTTAGTAGAGAGCCTCAAAAAAGTATTTATTGACATCACCTTTGAGCAGATACCAAGGGCTAACAACAGAGTAGCCGATGCCATGGCAACAATTGGATCCTTACTGGATATCCCTTGCAATGTCTCAAAACATGAATTCTTGGTAGAGAAGCTTCTTGTACCCACATTTGAGGTACTAGAGTCAGAATATGTGTGTGAAATCATTGGTACTAGTGATCCCTAGTATCACAACATCTATACCTACCTAGGAATAGGAGTCCTCCTAGCTGATATAACCCTAAACCTTAAACAAGCCTTTGTCAAAAGATCCTTATGTTTTGTCATCCTAAGAGAAACCCTCTATCGTAGGAGCATTGACAAAAGCCTATTACATTATTTGAATCCTGAGGCCCTAACTGCTCTGACTGTGGTACATAATGGCACTTGTGGTTCACACTCGAGTGGTATGACCTTGGCTAAGAAGTTTCTAAGAACCAAGTACTACTAGCTAATAATGGAAAGAGAGGCACATGAATTTTTCAGAAAGTGTTTAGAGTGCCAGCAACATGGAGACCTTATTCATGCACCAACTCAAGAGCTCCAACATATTGTTACACCTTGGCCCTTTTCACAATGAGGGCTTGATCTCTTAGGAAAAATCACACCCACCTCATCCAATGGCCATAAATTCATCATCATCGCAACAGAGTACTTCACAAAGTGGGTCAAATCAATTCCCATGACCTACATAACGAGAAAGAAGATATCCAAGTTCATCCTCAACTATCTCATTTGTCGATACGATGTCTCCCAATCCATGATCTCTGATAATGGGAAACCTTTCAAGAATTAGGATGTTTGTGACTTATGCGACAAATTCAAAATCCAACATTGCTTTTCCACTCCATACTATCTCCAAGGCAATGGCCAAGCAGAATCTACCAAGAAAACCATTCTAAAATTTCTTAAAAAGACATTCAATGACTCTAGTCATGACTAGCATCCCTAGCTAAATCTCACCTTATGGGCCTAAAACACCAGCATCTGCATGGAAATAGGTGCCACCCCATTCTCCTTGTTCTACGGATCAGAATCCATCCTCCCAATTGAGATCGAGCTCCCATCACTAAGAATATCATTGCAAAACCTCATCACAAATGAAGAATACAAGGTCTCATGACTTCATGAGCTGGAGTTTTTAGATGAGCGATGCATGGATGCCCTCAACCATCTATAGGTCTATCAGAATTGACTGAAACGCAGCTATAGCAAGAAGATCAAGAGGCGAACCTTCCAAGTTAGCGAACTTGTGCTAAAAGAAAACTAAAAGAATGTGTTGGATCTAGAAAGAAAAGGAAAATTTGAGCGCAATTGGTTGGGACCTTTCATCATCACAACCAACTATAAATCAAGAGGCTATCATCTATCAACACCAAAAATTGAGCCTTTGCAGGAGCCCTTGAACAACTCCCATCTCAAAAAAAATTATTCATAAAATATTGAAAGGTATAGAACCAAAAATACAAAAAAAAATTAGAAAAATGTCCTGAAAAATTGGTCACCATGATGAAAACCTGGCAAACAGGCATCTTGGTGACAACAAAAAAATCAAAATTTACAAAAAAATATAAAAAATCAAAAAAAGGATTGAAAATAGTAAAGAAAAATATCGTCCTCTAGTGAAAACCACTTATGTGGCACTTTGGATAAGTACCTTGGTGAAAACCTAGAAAATAAGCACCAAGCGTAAATAAAGCACTCTTTATCCACCAAGATCATCACGACCTATTTCACGCACTCAATTATCCATCACATCCCATTAATCCTCCCACCATCTGTTCATATATGTAGCATATCCTGATCTTGTGCTCGTATCATATTCCACCATAGTACTACATGGCATATTCCTTAGGTTAGTTTTTCCTGCCTTTATCGAAGTAGTCTATCGCATTATGCTAGGGAATTTTCCTATATTTAAATCAGATTGGATTCGTGTATATTCTTGTAATCTTCCTTAAAATTAGAAAATCCAAAACATTTAAAAAAATCTCAAAAATCCAAAAACATCAGAAAAATCTTAAAAGTCTTCAAAAATTCATCATTAAGTTTTGACAGTCTTTCACCTTTTCCAAACTATGTCATATTTGAGATTGAACGTAGGAAAGGTTGATCTATGATCATTCCCTGAGACACCCTAGGTCAGTCCTTTAGGCATCTGCCGCAATAATTTGGTAACCCATTTGCCCATATTTCTCATCATCGAATCGAGTTTGTCTTAAGTCAAACTACATGGTCTCTACATCCATAACGTAGGCAAGGATAATCTATGGATCAGCTCTTGAGACCCCTAGGATAGATCTATAAGTTATTATCCTCATCATAAATCTCAAAAATCCAAAAAATCAAAAAACCTGAAAATCAAAACATCCAAATATTGAAAAAATCCAAAATGGTGCACCCACCTCATCTCGTTTTCACCTGTGATAATAATCACCCATAATAAATCAATCATCACTTTCATCCTTTGGCGAGTCAGTCAAAAGCAAGTCTAGTAGGGTCCAAAGTGAACACCTAATCGTTGCAATCTCAAGTCTAGGTTAGTAAGCAAGCAAGTTGATCAACTCAGAGTATCAATAGCCTATCATCCAATCAAGCTCATCAAAACCCTTATCAAAACATGTCCTCGGATGTATCTTTCCCACTATAGACATAAGCATCAGTTATCTAACATTAGTTTAGCCTTGGTTAGCAATATGAAGAACATTTTCTTGTTTGTTTTCGATTTATCTTGGTCTTTTAGACATCTTATTTTGCGCTCATTCCAAGGACCTCTCAAGGATACCTAGACAGAGAAGGGTTAGAGACAAAGGAATGAGACAATGATCATTATCTTTTTATTTGATGTGCATGTGGGATACACTTGTAAAAATAACTTAGTCATGCAAACTATATTTGGTGTGTGGAGAGGATGTTTTAGATATCTTGTTGACCACATAGGAAAGATTTCTTTCCTATGTTTTGGCCTGAGATGTTTAGAATGTATGAACTACATCTTGAATGAGATTTTTTATGCTAATTGTGAACAAGAATACTCCTATCTAATTTTTGAATCAAATTCCACCAGACTAGGTACAACGCCATCCTGGTTCTTTACACCTTGATGCATCGTACCTATGTGTGTTATCAAACATAATGTAATTAGCCCTTTGAAAATCCTGACTCCTGGTAAGTAAATCACCATCATTCTAAATAGCTTGTGGGGTCTCTTATTCTTCTATCTTCATTCCATACTAACATGGTATCATGACGGTTAATCAGAACATCACCAATGCATACACCAATGCATACACCCAACATCCACCAAATCATCAACATAAGTGCATATCATATCATGTAGATCATAACACATTATTATCATATTAAGTTATAAGGAATAATATAGATTTTTTATTCTAAGTACCTTAAGAAATAACTACATTACATTCATTTTACATCATACATGAATCAATAAGGACATAATAAAAACCATTAGCATCTATTATCATCATTTATCATTTGCATATTAGTTATCATTTGCATATCGATACATTATCAATAGCATACATTACATCCATGAAATCATCAAAATGCATAGAAAAGATACAAAAATAAATACATCCATTGTATCAAAGCATACATCATATCGTATGAACTTAGAATAGAAGAATCTCATAACATCTCATAGGAAATTTAAAATGCATCTATAAAAATCATAGGAAATATCATAAATTGAAACATCTCATATATATTATAAAAAATGTATGACTTTCATGATACAAAATCAAATCAAGTGTACATCAAAATTCATGATACAATAGGGGCAGTAATCAGAGCCCATGAATCACAAAAATGAGAATTGTTTGTGATCAAAGGACTAGCCCTATTGGTTGTGCCCCTCACCCTTTGTCTTATCACTATGACCCTCTAGCAGCCTCATCCCTGTCTATTGAGAGTAGCTTGGCACCCAGCCTACTGCTAGCATGGCCTGTCTATAATTTTGTTAATAATACTCGACCTCTCTAACTAGTTCTTTGTAGGCCCGTAAGGAGACTGATCATCCCTAGGATGATGAGGCCATACTCTCCAACTTCATCCACCAACAAATCCCTTGATCCCTCTCAGCTCGAGCCTAGCCCCTCTCGGCAGTAACTATCAAAACTTGCTACCAAGCTTGATCCCTCTCCGTAGTCAATATTTGAACCTAACCTTGGAACTACTGGATCAGTGCATCTCGATGATCTAGCTACCCTGGTGGCTGCTGCTATGGGACTGCTCTATCCCCATCTCTGGGTTGGTTATCCTATGCCCCTACCCATGGAGGTGCCTATTGAGCCTGATCGTTGGGGGATGTATGATGAGGAGGTGGTCCACCTCCTCCTCTATCCCCATCCCCATCTTTGTTGCCTCTGCCCCCCTATCCTATGCCTCTATCGGTTGATCTACCTCTTCACCTATGTCATGGAAGTGTTGCACTAGGAATTGTCAATCTCAAGGGAGGCCTAAACCAAGATCTGTACACCTGGGTTAGTCCCGTATCTGTTGGCCCCTGATCATACGGCCATGGCCAGACCACTAATTTCCTAAATGATGACACTATCTCAGCTATCAGGATGGGTTGGCCCCTTACTATCTCCCTCATGGTACGAGCAAAGATTGCCACGTACTGATCATTTGATTTGTCCTGAATCTCGCCAAATTGATGGGTGAGCATGTCTGGGAGATACCACTCTATCATGGTATGCTCCTGACCCTGCATCCATCTGTCATGCCAGGTGAAAAAAAACTACTTTGTGTCATCGTACCATGGGCCTATGCCCATCCAAGGCCTCCAAACAAACTCAATCATCTCATTAAGAACCTGTCACCAATGCGTGATCCCACCAATGGCAGTGTGTGTAAATTGGATTTGTGCCTTGTCATATCTCTAAACAACAGGTTCATCAATATCAAGGATGATCGGTGTGACATCTAGAGAGAGCATTGGATTGCGCTCTCATGCCCAGACGTGTAAAAAAGTAACTCTGGCCCCGAGGACTCGACTATCCAGATATGAAAACTCATGTAAATCCCTATATAGGGAGGCCAACATCACTAGCCCCCAAGAAAAGCACTCCCAATGGACATACATCCACTCCCATGCCAATCCCCATCCTGGACTAAAGTATCATCCCCATCGATCAGGTGCCACAAGACCAGAAATAATAGTTGCAATGATCAACCTGTAGGTGGGTGCTCTACCCTGGTGTCACTCCAAGACAATATGTTCATCAGAAAGGATGAGATCATCAGAACCCATAACATCAAAGAAGGCCTCCATGCCCTCCTCTGTATCATAAATCACTCTCGCTCTATGGATAGGAAATCAAAGAATGCACTAGACATCCTCAAGAGTGATGGTAGCATCACCAATAGGAAGATGGAAGGAGGAAGTCTCACTGTGCCACCGCTCGGCCAAAGTTGTCATCATACCCAAGTGTGTTGGAACAAGAGGGCGTACGCAACAAACCAGAGGCCAAGAATACCAAGCTACTCCTAAAGGTACACATGCATACCCTGCAATCTATGGAGTGTTGGTGTTTTAAAATGCAACCCAGCTAGGCTTTGAAATTATCTAAGAGGTATCCAACCTCTATATTAAAGAACCACAAAGACTAGTGGCCAACTGACAAGATTCAGTCAAAGACTGACATCTCCTACACTTATGGCTCTATAGGACCAAGGTGGGTAAACCTATACAATGCCCAAAACTTAATTCACTCATACACCAACATTGCTTTATAAAGTAGATAATTCCAAATGAAAATACACTAAGGGAAGCATTGACAACTTCAAACTTGGCTAAATTCTCAGTAACTCAACCCTCTCTCAACCATTGGAAAGAAGGACATACAACAAACCAAACAATAAGAATAAGAATGATTTTTCATTTATAAAATGTTTATGAGATGCACAAAACTGAATAATAGATCAGTGCCAATTCAAGGCCATGGAGTCAAACACATAAATGAATTCCCCAGCAAACAGACTTCAACTAGTGGATTTAAATTTCTAATGCTTTGCATCAACTATTAGTGTCTTGCACCAAAAATCCCTCTCTTATTGTCAATCAAATTCTCCTTATCAAATCGCATTTGCACACCTACAATCACAATCACCTACTCAAAGCATATTAACCATTTCTTTGAAACGAAACAATGAACAGAAAAAACAATCTCATGAAATTTGAGATGATAAAATCAAAGACACTTTGTATTATTGAATTTATATGACTAGATGTGTACAAATTTGGAGACAATCTGAAGATGTTCGTGAATGTGCAAACACATTCATGATTTTATTTGCATAAACTGGTTGTATTTTCTCATGAAATCAGAAAATTAAAGCTTATAGAGTAAAAAATAACTCAAAATTTACAATTCTCTATCTATCCTGCCCAATACAAAAACTTAGAACCCTTTACAATGAGAGAAGAAAACATGAGCAGCCCTAAATTTGATCTGTCGATGCCATCTAGAAGCTTCATTCTCGATGATCAAACTAAAAAGAATATATCGTCTCTCTTCCTTTGCAGAAAAAAACTTATTCTTTCAAAAATGCCTTTCCTCATCATTGCCTTGCAACAGAAAATCTGCCCATGTGGAGAATTTCATCGTTTCACCTAGCTACTGAAATACCTCTTCCCATGCAAATTTTTTTTCAGCTCTCTTTACTTGTTGCACATTAGTTTACTTGTCAACCAATAGAATTTCACTTTGCATTAAAAAATTTCCCCACTTTATAATGTTGCAGTTTTGTTTTCCTCCATATATTAAAGTTTGATAACTTTAATATTTTTTCTCTTTTGACTTTATTTCAATTCCGAAACAAAGAGAATGTTTCACATTGAAATGCTCCCAAATATAAAATGAATATAAAATCCACTTTATATTATATTCTTTACATTGTCTTTGTTCACTGCCACGTGCATTTCACTTTCATAAAAATAATACTTCACATATGGCATTTAAAATATTTTCCCATACTCCCATCTCCGCCATTTCACACTTTTTAACTAGGACCATTAAAATGGTAAAAAGCATGTTATTTGGATAAAATATTTTACCCACATACCTTTATTCTACCTCATACGTTATAACAATAGGGGCCAATTTAGTTGTTACTTTGACTACACATAATTTGATATTTCACATTTAAAAATCTCACATTTTAAATGGTGGACACAAGAAGCATTTACCTTGGAAAATAAATACCCATGCCCATTTTCCCTTTTTAAAATATTTTACCATTTGAGTAAAATATTTACTCACCCCATTCCATTTACATTTTATCGGGCCTATTTAACATTTTTGTTGTATTCACCCTTTTAAATATTGCACTCAACAATCTTTAAAATAAAATTTTAATCAGGCATATTTATTTTCCCGTGTATAAAACATCACTTGGTCCCACACCTCATGGGATTTTGGAAAAATTCATCACTCCTCATACGAAGCTCGTGAGGTTTTCCCTAAATATTCTTCTTTGTTCATTACTCTATGCAAACACCTCCTCACAGTGTACCTCTCACACTCTCCTGGCGCAAGCTCTTATGCTTCTCTCTATCAGCTGTTTTCATTTTGTTGGCCATGGAAGCTCCCAATTCATCTGCTGGATGCACCTCTCTTTGCCAATTTTCTCTTGTTTGAAATTTTCTCAAGCATTTTAAATAGATCCCCCCTAAAGAATCTGATGCCCCTTTATTTGATGCGACTTGAAGTGTGGTAACTACATTTGTGAACTCACCAGCAATAGTGGTGCCCCTGATATCACATTCACTTACCAGTTGAAATGTGTTTCCAACATAATCTGGTTGCACCCCTGCTAACTTGTATTTTCCTACTCCAGATCGTGCCTCTCATTCTTTGATGGATGTCTACCTTGTTTAGAATGGAATGGATTCAAAGTTTCTAAAGAATTTTAAACAAAAACATTTTGTGCATCGCGTCCTCCACCATAGTTCATGCCTGACACTTGCAAGGAAGTTTCTAAATCCCTTTCAACATTACTATTTTATGTGTATGCTACAACACATTATTTATAAATTTGCAGAGTTCCCCAATTCTCCTCCTTGATGGGTATCAATACCCTGTTGAGAAATTGCACCCAACTCCATACAAACCAGTTACCTTTGCTTGCAAGCTTCTAAGGCCTTTCAGCATGTTTTCTTTGGCGTATCCTTGTGGTGTAGGTCAGATGCCTTTTTATTTCTGCCACCTCCCTCACATGACATGGGCCAGGAAGAAAGTCAATATAGCTACCAACTCAAATGCTTAGGCTTATTCAAATCTCCACCCATAGAAAGGATAATAGTAAAAGGTTGTGGAATCTTGCTTCACTTGGTGTGGTGATAGCTCTATTTGCAGCATAGTACTATAAAATCCATCCTTCTTACCTTTAATGCCATCAATAATCTATCTACTAGCCGCGTAGATAATTTTAAAATAATTCCCATGTATGCTTCAATGGATATCTATATATCCAATGCTTGATACATTTCCACTACAAGCAAAAACTTGCATAGGACAACATGTTTAGAGGGTGAAAATTTTCACAATACAAAAAGGTTGATATTACACTAGGTCTCGAGATATGGCCATCCCCATAGTCATTCTCTGAGGGCAAGTAGTGAACTTTAATACCATAAGTATAAGTAACAAACATAATTCTAGTGTGAGAAAGTTTCTTGATCCTTATAAATTGCTTCATCAATCCATTATAAATACATCCTCAATCAACTCAAAATGGACCTCACATCGATCCTCTTGCCTTCTTGCAAGATGTAAATGTACACCCATTTGATTACAAAACTTTGACTATACCAATATGAGAAAAGCTTTGTGGAAGAAGATGATTTTCTAAATCACTACAAATGGATTGCTATCCACATTTGTAATATTGCAACATTGATAACATCATAATAGTGCAAAGCATGTCGGGCCCCATGTGGGTCCGGCTAAAAAAAATACGTTTTCAAACAAGTTTTACCCTCAACTAACTCAAAACAGCTTCTGAGTGCTTCTGAAGTTGAAAAACGAACTGGGTCTTCATCAAAATCTATTTTTTGACAATTTTGGAGAATGGTGAAAACTGGCCAAGTGGGCCTTGAAATCAATTTGGGAAATTGGTCAAAAAAACCCCCGAAGTCATAAAAACTTGCAAACATGTAGACACTTAGTCTGATAGTACAGTGCAAAAGATGGCTCAAAAAAACATGTCACGTGGTAAAAAATATTAATCGACACAGTTATTCAATCAAACCTTTCTAAAATAGTAGTTGTTCTGCACCAATTAAAACTCATTCAACTGCCAATTTATAAAAATAGTGAATCAAGTCCTAGCGAGCTACCATTAGACATACAAGTTCATTAAGGTACCCCAAGAATGTGTGTAAACAAATTCTCTTGTATCATCACTGATCAAAATTTACTGATGGTTGAAGTTAGCCTCTTTGAAATGTTGTCAGGAATGCAGATGCAAAATTGAACAAACTACATTCGGTTTTGATCTGTAAAAAATAGAAAATCAGATCATAAGGTTCTAAAAACTGACATGTGAGATCATCTTGACATGGAGAATACAAAACAATATTTTTTCAGACATGACAATCAACTAGTTGCGAAATCCAAGTTCAAATAGGAGGTTGTTTCGAAAAACTAACAATCTGCAAACAATAGAACAGTGTCAAACTCTCCAACTTCACTTTTCGAAACTCTATCAACACTTAGCATGGGAAGCTGGAAAATGACATGCATAGTCACATATATCAATTGAATATTTCTACAAATGGGTTTTGTACAAAAATCAACAGGGTTCAAATTATAAGCCTCCAAAGTGGGTCCCTTAAGTAGATTCTTCAGGTGCACTCACTAAAACTGTAGAAGCAAAAATTTGAAAAGGGCATCTCAAATTTGAAAAATTTGAGAGTGATATCATGGAGAACTAACCATTTGTGCTCCCTTGAATGAAGTATATCGAGATCCTCCTGCACAAGGAAAGGCACCACATCAATTCTCATAGAGAAATCTACCTCACATCGGATTTTCGCATTTGAAACAACAAGTGCAACGCTATTTTCAAATGCGACAGAGTTTGAAAAGTTCTAAATTGCGTCACACAATAGACTTTGACAAACCTAAAACCCTAACTATGTTGTGTGGCAATATTTTTGCATGTGGCCAAGTTTGACCAACATTCCATAATCTCCTAAACTACACCATGTGGCGTCGACCGAGCATTTGTAACAGCACTATATAGCATCGCTCAGCCTAAAGTTGTTTTCAACCCTATTTAATGCACGGAAAATGAGATATTAAAAGTCAGGATGGGGGTACATACCAGGGGTCTTGTGCCGACTGGCCACTGGTGTACTCATACTCTCTCTGACATGTGCTTGGGAAGCTATCATTGTGCCATCTCGATCGGGGATCAGAGCTCAAAGTGCAAAAAATTATAAAGGCTAAATGTCCAAATGTATTGAAAGTGTCCCCTCAAGGTCTATTTAAGCTAGAAAATTAGGGTTTTGGTCCCCCAATCCCATTTTTGTCCAACTGAGGACCATTTCACATCCTTTTCGATGTTCTAATGTGTTTTATGGCATCCTAGGGCATTTTTGGACCTGTCGGGCACCTTGTCCCCTTTTTTAGTGAGATTATCCAAAAATTTAAAAAAATTGTTTGATCTCTCAAGGGGGAAATATACCAGCATAATCCTTCCACTGGGGAAATAGTGGGGCATTGGAAAAATTGAGAAATTTTTAACTTTGATCATAGTAGTTTATTTTTTGAATCAATGCAACAAGTACATTGCTTTGAAGAGGGGTAAAATATATACATGCAAAATATACAATTCGATCTAACACATTTGATCCTGATTACTAATGTCATTTCTTCCTAAATCACACTCCTAGCTTATCATCACCTTCCATCTCTTAATTAGATAAATCATTATTTATTTAATTAGTTGTTTCTCCTCTGTTGATTAAATTAATCAAGTTAATTCAATTAACCCTAAATCCCTCTTTAATTAAATAATTCATCTTATTTAATTAGATCCCTAAAGTCTTCCCATTAAATTGAATAAATTAAACCTTATTTGATTTAATCTAACATTATCCCCTTTAGTTAAAATAAATCAAAAACATTTATTTAATTAATCACTTTCCTCTCAATTTTGATTTAAATCAACTCATAAATTTGAGTGAAAATTGTCAAATCATCTAATCTCTCATTAAATTGATCATATTTTGATTAATTTAATCTCAATCACTAAAATCCTCTAGAGGATGCAACTTGCACAATAAATCAATTACTTTGATTTATTAATTTTCCTATTTACTCTCAACATGGAATAAAGGAGGAATATTCTCTCAAATTTGAATTCAAAATCCAAGTGGATTTGTACATCCAACAAAGCATTCACTCCTCTTACATGTGATTGTGCATTGAGCCAAGTGGCATTTATTTCATTCATTTTTCCCTCTCACATGTCATTTCCCCAATTTCAAATTTCACCTAATGGCATTTATCATGCACATTCACCAAAATGTGCTCATTCCTCAACCATTCACATCTTGACAAGGGGCACTTGGCCATTGGATCTTGAATGATCCCACATTGCTCAATTCCACTCTCTCTTCCATCTTGGAAATATATAAATGAGAGACTCTTCCTCTCATTCTACCATCCACAATTTGAGTAAACATACTATACTCAACTTCATCCTCATCCACAATCTAGAGAAAAGTTACTATCTTCACATTGAGAGCTAATTTTATCCATTTCTCATCAAGTGTTCATCATTTTCATGATTTAATAGCTAGGTTATGCCAAAATCTCATCAAGGAGATTCAATCATCCACCAATTATCACAAATCTTACAAAAGAGTTGTGAAAGGGCCAATTTTGACACACCAATTGGTACCAATTCCCTCATGGGATCAAGAGTTTGCATACTTAATTAGGATTTCAATTGTCTTTCATGTTTTATTTCTTCATTTTCTTATTTTGAGTATTTGTAAATGGATTTCATGAGGAATCCTTGTTTTATCTTTCATATGAATTAACTAATGTGTTTGTTCCTTGTCTCTTAGAAGGTATAGGATTGGGGTTCACAACAACAAGGCATATAGATGCTTTAGTAAAAGAATGAGGAAAATAGTTGAAAGTGCTAATGTAAAATTTGATGAAGCTATATATAGAACAACAGAAATAACTGAAGTTGAACTAGATGATCCTATCTATGGGAAAGTCTAAGAAGAAGAAAAGGAAGAGAAAGAAAAAAGTGATGAAGATGAGATTCTAGAACCTACACCTAAGACTCCTAAATATGTACAAAGAAATCATCTAGAGGAACAAATAATTGGAGACATAAGTGAATATAGTGTAAAGACAAGAAGCGGAGTGGTTGAGGTAAACTCATGTTTACTTTATAAGATAGAACCTAATACTATGAGTGAATCATGTAATGATGAGATTTAGGTTAGAGAAATGAAAGAGGAACAACATCTGATAGAGAAGAACGAGACATGGGAACTAGTCCCTAGATCTATAAACAAGAATGTAATTGGTTCAAAATGGGTATTTAGAATAAGATAAATGAAGATGGTGTAGTAAGGAATAAAGAAATACTTGTATGCAAAGGTTATTCATAGGTTGAAGGAATATGTTTTGAAGAAATATTTGCACCAGTAGCAAGAATTGAGGCCATTCAGATGTTATTTGAATTTTTAGCTAATAAAGACTTCAAAGTGTACTAGATGGATTTCAACTCTACTTTTTTGAATTGAGAATTGGAAGAAGAAGTATATATGGATCAAATAAAAGGATTTAAACTAGGTCAAACAAACCGAATATGGTTTGCAAGTTGAAAAGGGAACTATATGGACTTAAATAGGCTCCAAGAGCCTAGTATATAAGGTTGGAAAGATACTTGACACATAAAGGATTCAACAAAGGATCTGCAGACAATAATCTTTACTTCAAAGTTTAGAAAAATAAAATATTGATAATTGTGGTATATGTTGATGACATTATCTTTGGTGGAAATGAAGGTATGTGTAAGAAATTTATAGAGGAGATACAAAAAGAGTTTGAAATTTATATTATTGGTGAGTTGAATTTCTTCCTTGGACTTCAAGTAAATCAAACTGATAATGGGATATTCATTTCACAGTTTAAGTATGTTAAGGAATTGTGGAAGAAGTTTGGAATGGATGACTCGAAACCTGTCTGTACCCCTATTGTAACCAAATATAAGTTGAGTAAGGATGATGAATCATCTAAAGTTTATCAAAGCATGTAAAGATCCATGATTGATGGACTACTGTATCTTATTGCTATTAGATGCGATTTCATGCATACAATATGTTTAGTTGGAAGATTTCAAGAAGAACCTAAGGAAGCACATGTTACAACTATGAAGAGGATATTCATATATCTTAAGGTAACTCTAGATTATGGGCTATGGTATCCAAAGGATAATGATTTCACATTAAATGCCTACACTAATGCAAATTGGGCTGGTTGTGTAGACGAACAGAAGAGTATAAGTGGTGGTGCATTCTTCCTTGGAGGAAGATTGGTCTCTTGGTTGACTAAGAAATATGATTTAGTTTATTTATCCACTACTAAAGCAGAGTATATTACAGTAGCATCCTATTGTACATAGGTACTTTGGATGAAGCAAACCTTTAAGGACATAGGTGTGATGTGTGATGAGCCTATATCTATCTTTTGTGACAATACAAGTGCTATAAAAATTTCAAAGAACCCAGTGATGCATTCTAGGACAAAGAACATATCTCTTAGGTATCACTTCTTGAGACAGAAGGTGTTGCAAAATGAAGTTAGACTTGAATATGTACCTATCAAGGAACAAATTTCTGACATATTCACTAAGGCCCTTCGGAAGGATACTTTTCAGTATCTTAGGGGGAAGTTAGGGGTAACTTCCCCTCCTTCCTTGAACTAACTGCACATGGAGGTGCATCAATCCAATGGATTCAAAAATTCTTTTGATCTAGAATGATGATTGTGGTCTACTCCTTAGGGGTGTAGAGAGGTGCATTGTTGCAGTATGTGATGTGGGTGCACTCATAAGGGAGAGTGATCAAAGCTTTATATGGTAAGAGTTTTCATGAATTTTTTTATTTTCCATTGATGTCAAAGGGGGAGAGAAAGTCATGTGAAAAAGATGAAAAGGAGGAGAGATTCTTGTAAGGAGAAGAGAAAAGAAGCAAGAGATTGTGTATGTTGTCTTTGATGGTTTTTTACATCATGTGTTGTCATCAATGATAAAGGGGGCAATTTTTGAAAGTATGGATGTGTTTGGTGGTGTTGTCATTAATATTGTCATTGATTGTCGACATAGTTCAGTTTGATTGCATATGGTACTTGTATAGTTGATATGTTGTAGAAGTGCTTAGATTACATGGAGCTATATTTATGAAGTTGTAGTTGTGCTTTTTCCAAATGGTTTTGAGAAAATTTAAGAAATAATGAAGGCAGTGTTAAGTGTCTGCTCTAAGTGTTCTTCTGTATTGTGCTCTGCAGTTTTTCTATGTTGATCCTATTCCCATGCAGATCTTTGGTATTGTTCATAAGCTTCAATAGATAATATATCCTTATTTTTAGCTTTTGGATCGATGGATAATGAAATATGTGTTCACCGATGTGTGAATAGTTTGATAGAACTATTTGTTTCTGGGTTGGGATAGATGTTTTGGCTCCACAGTCTTCTAATATTTTGTTTCATATCTTGCAGATCTGGGAGATGATTCATATTGTTTTTTTCTATGTTCTGACAAACATGTTTGTGATTTGGCACTTTAGAAGACTTGCTCCAGAGCTCTTGTGTGTTGCTAGTTTTTCCAGTTGGACTGTTGAAGAATATTTTGGGTATGTGCAGGATCATGATGGGTCAAAAAGTGGTGATATGTAAGCCATATGATGGCCCATGTGGCTGACACCTTTTTTTTTACCCAAAATTGATGAAACAAAAAGGGTTTTTAGAGGAGACTCTCAGCTTTCCACCATATAAATTATGCTTTACTTTGAATTTAGTAAATAATTATTATTCATTTTCTATTAGAATTACAAATAAAGTCCTGATTGATAGGTTGATTGAAAAAAATCTATAACTTTCAAATGGTATCATATTTTTTGAATCTGAAATATGCGTCACATTCTATGCTTCAAATTCTATAGGATTAAAAAAAAAAAATTAATTTCATAAATTTTTGACCAAGTTAAGGTGGTTAGATAGACGGTCTTTTATATTTTTTAAAATTTGTAATAAAAAATTCATATATAATTATTTGCTTGGAAATTTTTTATAAAAAAATATGCATCACATCGGGCCATGATTCCTCTACTTATATCTAAAATATTATAAAAAAATATTATCATTTTATTGTGGTTAGGGTGGTCAGACAGACACCTACTTCTTATTTTTACCCTAAAATTTAAATACTCCTCCATTGAAATTTCAAATTTTCACCAAATAGATTTTTTTTTTTAAATAAAGGTCTAGTACTTTAGAAACTACATTCAATTTGCTACAAATTCTTTTTTTACATTCTTTTGAAATAATATAGATAAATTATTCAAATTTTTACGTCAAGTTGTCTAACTCTGATTTTCTGTCTTTTTATTGCCACTTAAGGGCCTGTTTTTTCCATGATGATCCTACACATACCCTTCTATATATGAATATTGTTGCAGCTGATGTAGATTTACCTGAAGGTTTCTTAGAGATGGTAAAATTTCTGGTGACGCATTTTGATTGATCCATGTGTGATCATTTTCCTAGAGATGTGTGTACTTCAAAGATCATTGGTATTTTCATTAGGTTTGGCCGAACTGGTGTCTACACATTACATAAATATTTTGCATCGAATTAATGAAGCATGTGATTGATCCCAGATGTTGTATGGGTCCTAATTAAATGTGTAATTGGTCCTCTCTATTTCTTATCCACTGCGGGAATATTTGAGTAGCCAACCCAATTTGAATTTCTAAATTGAAGAATTTTTAGCCAACCTTGGAGAATGCTTCTAAGGTTGAAGATGGTATAAATGCAAGTCAAGATCTTGTGAATTATGTATGTATGAAAACAAGAAAGTGAAGTGTACGAACAAGTGTGTAAGAGTGAATCAAGGCATAAATAGTTTGATGTTTTAGATTCCTCAAAAATAGTGAGTTGATGGTGTCTAAAATCTTTTGATCAAGCTACAAATGTGTGGAACCTTGTATGGTGGATCTTTGTTTATCATTTATTTTTTTGTAGGCAATAAGCATCCTTTTGGACAATGAGTCATATTGTAGGAAGTGGGCCTTTGTATCTAGGCAATGAGCCCTCTAGCTATAAGCCTTTGTATACAATATTTCATTATTACTAGATTATGAGCTAATCCTCACCGTGGTTTTTCCCTCATTGGGTTTTCCACATAAATCTAGTGTCTCTAGTGTTATATTTTTGTTATTTA
This sequence comes from Sequoiadendron giganteum, assembly GCA_007115665.2. Lineage (NCBI taxonomy): Eukaryota > Viridiplantae > Streptophyta > Pinopsida > Cupressales > Cupressaceae > Sequoiadendron > Sequoiadendron giganteum. The sequence goes on from CM021100.1 coordinate 432,488,288, forward strand.
CATTTCATGTTTACACTTTATAATAGACTAAGTTAAAGTGGAACTGATTAAGGTTAGAAGTAAATAAATTTGATACAATTGATTCAACCCCCCTCTCATTTATCTTGTGCATTTCAACATGGATAAGTATAAATACAAAGTTCCTTCACTCATTTTCAAACAAGTCTTTTGTGAGAGCATTCCTAATAGAAAATTTGAGTTCACAAGATTATTTCATCAAGAATTTGGAGCCATCATCAAGATTCAAACATCATATCAAGTATATTCTTGCATCATGTGTTTTTTCGAGCTAACATTTGTGATGTAGGGTTTTGATTCAAGCAAGCAATTCAAGTCAAGATCTATCAAGCATTCATTGGATTCAAGATTTACATTCAAGCTAGCCATTTCACACAAGTTTGAAAAATTCATAGCAAGGGTTTGCTGAGTTGTAACATTGCATGTTGTTCATTCATCATTTCCCTCCATTTCATTTCATTTCAATGTTTAATTACCAACAAGAGGTTTGGCCAAGGAAAACCCCTGTTTACTAACAATCAACATGTTTTTCCTCTCTTGTGTGTTTGTGATTGCAGATTTAGGTTGAAGACATGAAGATCATTTGAAGTGCAAATTTGCAAAGTTGCATTGCAAAGTTGTCATCATCATGAAAATTCACCTATAGGCCAAATTTAAAAGTTTCAAAACCTGAGATTGGAGAAGAAGGAAGTGAAGACTTTGGATCTTAGGACCACATTCAAAGATTTCACAAATTCCAAATGGGACTAAGTCACCACCTAGGGTATCTTAGTCCTCCCGAGGTTATTTTTCAGATATTCTTTCAAATTCGGTTCCAATATCTAAAGATTTTGCATTTTCCCCAAAAACAACAACCAAACTAAGTCAAAAGTAAGGGAATCTTATTCCTCCATAATAGTTTTTTACAATATTTTTGCACTTGTAGAATCCTCATTACATTTCCGAAATTTCCAAGTACACATACACTAACTTGTTGCTTAATTTAATCATTTGCATTCATTATTTGACTTGCATTACAAGGTTTTGTGAGTTTAATGTTAAATTGTTGTTTCCAATATTTTGCTTGGTGGTGAACCCATCAAAGTCTAAAGAACCCCCTCCTAGGTTGTCCTCATTGAGCATTGAATCACCCTTTAAGGTTGATAGTCAATCTAATTTGGATTCCTAGGACCATCCTTGAATGATAATAGGAGAAAAGTGATGTTCTATGACCTTGGTTATAAAGCACCCATTTTTCTATTGTTCACTTTCAAATACTAGTAGCACATGTATTATCACATAGAATATGAATAGGCTCATCATACTTTATCTTGATATCCTTCAATTCTTTCTTCATCAACAACACTTGAGTACAAAAATATTCTACAAAAATATACTTCATTTTTTCTATATATAGAGATATTGAACCTTGCTTCTTACTATGCCATGAAAAAAATGTGTTTTCCCAAAAATAAAGCACCACCACTGGTACTCCTATCATCAATACAACCATTCCAATGAGCATCAATGTATCCACTAAAATCAAAGTCATTAATTTTCTATACAATAATCTATAATCCAAAGTGCTCTTCCAATATTTGAATATTATCTTGATTTCCTTCACATGATTTTCTTTAGAATTAGATTGAAATCTTGCAACCAAACATACCACATGCCTAATATCCGGTCTCGAAGTAGTTAAGTATAACAGGCTTTCAATCATATACCTATATAGAGTTTGATCAACAAGGAGAGACTCATCACATTTGGTCAAATGACAACCAATTACCATAGGATTACTTACTGGTTTTCAATCTCACAAAAATTTCTTCAACATCTCTTTGATATAATTTTCTTGAGAGATGAAGGTACCATTATTTATCTAAGAAATTTTCAGACCAAGAAAGAAGGACAACTAAACTACGAGGAATATTTCAAATTACTTCTCCACTTTTTTCAAAAACCTTCTTACACATTTGATCATTTCCACCAAAGATCATATCATCAACATATACAATAAATATCAAAATTGTTTCATCCTCAATCATGAAGTAAACATTACTATCTCTGGTACCTTTCTTGAATCCTTTCTAAAGCAAGTACTTATCCAATCTTTCATACCAAGACCTAGGAGCTTGTGTGAGACCATACACTTCCTTTAAACGAATCTAAACACTAACTTTGGTTCTTCTAATAACTAGAATCCATCAAGTTTCTCAATGTAAGCTTCTTCTTCCAAATCTCCATTTAGGAAAGATGATTTGAAATCGATCTTATATAATTTGAATTCGTTGTAGGCTGAAAAGGAAAGAAACATACAAATAGATTTAATTCTTACCACCGAAGAAAAAGTATCCTTGAAATCAATTCCTTCTACCTGTGAATAACCTTTAAAAAATAGTCTTGATTTATTTCTTACAACTTCTCCTTCTTCATTAAAATTGTTCCTAAATACCCACTATGTTCCTATCACATTTTTATCTGTAGGCATTAGAACTAGTTCCCAAGTCTGACTCTTCTCAATATGATAAATTCTTCTTCCATTGCTTGTATCGATCCCTCATCCTTGCTAGCATCAACAAAAGGTTTTGGTTCTATCTTTGATAATAAATAAAATATTACTTCTTCACTGATCTTTGCAAGCCTTCTCCTAGTCAGTAGTCCTTCATTCTTATCTTCAACAATCTAATCCTCTGAATGATTCCTTTGAACATAATTGGAAGGAAAATTACTCTACTTTTCTACTATTTCTTATTTTCCTTCAACTTATTCTTCATCTTCTTCTTAGCAAGGAGGTGCATCAGATCCATAGTCCCCAATTTCATACATATTCTAATTTAAATATCCATCAACCTTGACATTTTTACTTTCAATTTTCTTTCCTAATCTATTGTCCTAGGACCTGTATTCTTTGCTCTAAGTTTAATGTCCAAGAAAAATTCCTTCATCATCTCTTACATCAAACTTCCCCAAAACGTATTCATCTCTTTTGATGTAACATTTTATGTCAAAGATTCTAAAATACATAATAGTTGTAGGTCTCCCACGAGATAAGTCATGATGGGTCTTAATGTCTTTCACCCACAGTAATCCTTTTTTGAGAATATAGAATATAGTATAAACTGCCTCTTTCCAATAAACATCAAGAAGATTTACTTCTTTGAACATATTCCTTGCCATCTCTAGCACTATCCCATTCTTTTTTTCCACTAGCCCATTCTGCTGACAAGTTCTAGCAAAGGATAGATGGCTTTATATTCCATTTTATTCAAAAAAACCATTTTAAACTCATTTGATGTGGACTCACCTTCTTTATCAAACCTTAAATACTCAATTTTAGCATTCACTTATTTCTCAACCATTTATTTCAAAATATTGAATATATTAATTAAGCTTTAGATTTATCTTTCAAGAATGTTACCAATGTCATCCTAGAGAAATCATCAATAAAAATAATACAGTACCTATCTCCTTTGATTCTCTTTATTCTCAAAGGTCTGCATAAATAAATATGAACTAGAATCAATGGTCTAGAAGAATAATACTCTTTAGATTTGAATCTTATCCTTTTCTACTTTCCAGACAGATATTCCTTGCATAAAGTACATACAGTCTTGATTATCTCAAACATGTCTCTTACCACATGTGATGAGTTAATCTTGACAATATTGTCAAAGTTAATGTGTCCCATTCTACTATGTCAAAGCCAACATTCACTTGTTTATCCTAAAATACAACTTCTCCCATTGACATCTTTTAGACTGGTCATCATTAGTCATACTTCCTTCTACCACCAATTTTCTAAAATTTCATTTTTTGATTTCACATCCACTTTCATTGAATATGAGATTATATCCATTTATGCACATCTGACTCACACTAATAAGATTGTTCCCGATACCTTTGACATAAAGAAAATATTTTTTTGTATTATTTCCATCAATGCTTATTGTACCTTTTTCAAAGATCTTTACTGAAGTATCATCTCCAAGCTTGACTATGCCACCATTCCAATTGACGTGTTTTAGGAGAGAAAATTTGGTTACTATTAACATTTTAAGTTGGAAGATAGAGGATTTTACCACTACATCCTTCTTGAAAATAAGCCTTAACCTCCATTTTACCTTTACCTTTTCCACCTTTCTCCCAATTAATAGAATTTATAGGTTTTTCCTTCTTAAACGAAGAGTTGTGAATATCTTCATGAATAAATCCCTTTGTTTGTGAGCTGCCTGACAAAGAAATTTGTGTTCAATCCCTCTTCTTAGCCAACTTTCCCTTCTTCATTTTCTCATCTTCATATCAAGAAGTAGACACAATTTGCAAATAATCCTCTTCTTTCCACTCCTTATGCCCATCCAAATAAAATTTTGAATCCTCAAAAGAAGAGACAATCCGAGCCTTGTATTTTAAGGAAAATTATTGATTGTAGTGGGAGAAGGGATGTATTTAAAATACTCCATAATAAATAAAATAATACCCTCATGAAAAATAGGAAGTTTTTCATTATTTTGCTTTTCTTTAAACTCAAAATCCACTAAAATAATAAGGTAAAAGGAAAAAAGACCGTATGCTTATGGAATAAGTCATTAAGGAGAATGAAATAGAAACCATATATGTGTGTACCTTCCATAAAAAGTAAAACAATGCATGAGAATGTCCACCACCTCCTCCTAAATTGGTTTTATTGATAGGTGATCATATTCACCAACATTATGTCTCAACAACTTCCTCCCTTTACACCCCTTCAAAAAATATTTAACCATACATTGAAAGGATTTCCCTTCCCTAAAGAAATTTCTACCCTTGGTGGAGAGACCAATGATTTATTTTCTTAGGTCCTCAATCATAGTTAACTCCTTCCTTCAACACTGGGAGTGCAATCATTCCAACCATTAACAAAATCCCTTGTAACTGTAGGGTCATGACCATGTAACTTCTCTAGGTAGGGATTAACACCTCCATCTTTGAGTATATTCTAGACCATGTGTTTCTTTTTTATTTCCTTGCATGATGAGGGCTCAATTACACTTCCATCCCCTTCCATATTATCTCATTTGAGAAATAGGGCAATGGAAATAATATTTCAACCCCACAAAAAAACTTTTGAAGGCCCTCTACAATGCCCATAATCTATGTGAGAGAACTATAGGAATTGATTATCATCAATTCAAATCTAAAGGAATATATTTTGTAAATCGTTAAATCATAAGGCCTTTTCAAAATTGTCCCCCCATTATATTAAAAACACACCATTGAGTCCTTTGCACATCATGATTAATAATATTTTGAATGTGAAAAGGAACACAATTTACCTTATTCCAACACTAGGACTATTCATTGCCCACACCAATGTTAGAAAAAGAATCCGCTACAGAATTTCCCTCCCTATAGATGTGAGAGATGTGAACTTCATCTAAAGTATTAAGTATCAAAATAGAATCCTTTATGAAAATTTTAATTGACCAACTCATGTGGAATATTTTTTAAATAATTAATATTATTTAGAGAATCTCCTTCAATCTATATCTTACGAAAACCCAAAGAGGGCCCAATTAAAATTGTTGTATGCAGTTGTAACTTCGACAAAATGGTTTTTCTGGGTACCCAAAAGGACTGCCACAATCGATATAAACCTATCATGCTTATCTTAGTCTAGAGTTGATAGATTAAGAGTTATCATTTTTACATATTATTTTTTGTCAAATTAATTAATATTATTAAAAATATATATATAAATTGATATATATGGGTGTGTGTAGGTCAATTTGTGACACTGAAAAGGTGCTACTTTTGTTTTTTACCCAAAATGACCATTTGGTGAGCGCCAAATTTGAAACACGCCAAATGAAGTACTCCATTTGGCTAGTTCCAAATTTGGCGCTCGCCAAATGTGAAGCATGAATTTTTGCAAAGCATTTTTGTGAACTCTTTCTTTTTTATGTTTCTATTCTAGGGAGACTATACACATGAAATAAATCTATAACTTGTCATTTACATATGGACATTTAATTTATTATTATTTAAGTTATATTTCATGTATATAGTTTCAAGATTTTTTAGAGTGGTTTCAAATCTCCTAGAGTTATAATGAAAATTCTAGTTTTTTGACGAACTTATAATTTTTTAGACAATCAAATTTCAGTAACGACATGTAAAATTTCAATAATCAAGAGGTCAAATTTTAGTAATTAGAAATTTGTATCATATTTCTCTCTTTCTCTCCTTCCTCTCTACTCTCTATCTCTCCTCTCCCTCCCTCTATCTCCCTTTCTCTCTCCCCCCTCTCTCTCATACACACCCCTCTATCTCCTCCCCACCTCTCGCTCCCTCCCTCCCCTCTCTAATTCTCTCTATCTATTCTCTCTCTACATCTCCTTCCCTCTCTACTTATCTTTATATCCCCTCTACCTCTCTTTACCTACCTCTCCCTACATCACTCTATATATCACATATGCCTCCATCCCGAATTCTTCCCCTCTCTACTCTCTATCTCTCCTCTCTCCCTCTAAGTTTCTCTCACTCTCTCTCCCTCTCCTCCACTTATTTCTCTCTCACTCTCCTTTCTATCTCACAATTCTCTCTCCCTTCCTCTCACTCTCTCCTCTATATCTCACCACTCTCTCTCTCTCACCTCTATGTCCCTCCCTAACTCTCCCTACCCTCACTCATTCCCTCTCTCCCTCTCTCTATTTCTCCTCTCCCTCCCTCTCTCTACCTCACCCTTCCTCACCTTATTTTTGTCTCTCCTCTCAATCTCTCTCCCTCTCTCTCTCTCTCTCTATCTATATATATATATATATATATATATATCTCACACACACACACAAACAAACACACCTCTATCTCCCTCCCTACCTCTCCCTCCCATCTCTACTCTCTATCTCTCCTCTCTCTCCTTCACTCTCTCCTTTTCTTTATTTACCCTCTCCCTCCATCCCTCTCTCTCCATCCCTCTCTATCTCATGCTTATGTCTCCTTCCCTACCTCTTTCCCTTTCTAATCTCTATCTCTCATCTCCCTCTCTTTACCCACCTCTCCCTCCATCACTTTGTATCTCACCTATCTCTCTCTCTTACCTCTATCTACATACCTAACTCTTCCTCCTTCCCTCCTTCCCTCTAATTTTATATATATCTCTCCTCTCCCTCCCTCTCTACCTCACCCTCCCCCCTTGTTTCTATATCTCCTCTCAATCTCTCTTCCTTTTTTCCCTCCTTCCCTCCCTCCCCCATCTTCTATCTTAATCACTCTTCTCTATCCCACCATTCTCTCTCTTTCTCTCTCATGCACACACACACCTCTATCTCCCTCTACCTACCTCTCTCTCTCACTCTCTCTCACTCTCCCACTCTCTCCTCTCTACCTCACAATTCTCTCTTCCTCCTTCTCATTGTCTCCTCTCTATCTGACCACTTTCCCTCCTTCCCTCTCTCTATCTCAACTATCCCTTTCTACCTCTCCCTCAATCCAACCTCCCTCTCTCTATCTTTCTCATTCTCTCCTTACCTCTCTACTTCTCTCTATCTCATCACTCTCTCTCCCCATATTACTCTCCCTCCCTCTGATTCCTCCCTCCTTCTCTCTCTACTTACCTCTCCCTTCACTCCCTACAACTCTCTCTATCTCTCTCTCCCTTCTCCCTCTTTCTCTCTTTCTATCTTACTATTTCCTTCCCTCTCTACTCTCTATATATCTCTCCACCCTTCCCTCTCTACTCTCATTCTCTCTCTCTCTCTCCTTTCACTCACTCTCTCTCTCACACACACACTCACCTCATCTCCTCCCTACCTCTCCCTCCCTTCCCTCTCTAATTGTCTCTATCTCTCATCTCTCTACATCTCCTTCACTCTCTACTTGTCTTTATCTCCCTTTTTCCTCTCTTTACCTACAAGGGATAACTATAAGAAACCCCCCGCTCAATGAAGGTGTAAAATCTTGGCGAATCTTTATTTTTATTTTAATTTTATTTTAATTTTCCTAGTGAATCTTTCCTTTTATTTAAAAAAATATTAACTTTCCTAGCGACTCTATGCACATTATTTATGTTTTTTGTAAAATCTTGGCAAATCACAATGAATAATTGGTAGAAATAATAATCAAAGTGGTGAATCCTAGTGAATAATTACTAAAAATATTGATTGCAATGGCGAATCTCTCCTTTAAAATTTTTCATAGTTGGTCGGTGCAGTTCCCCCATATTTTTTTGTTTTTTGTAATATTTTCATACTTCTTTTTATCTCTCCATTCTCTCTCCATATCTCTCTACTTCTCTCTCTCTCACCTCTCTCCCCCCTACATCCATTTTTCCATGTCTAATTTTATATATCTCCCCCCTCTCTCTCTTCCTTCCTCCTAACCACATTCCCTCTCTACTTCTTTGTATCTAACGAATCCCTCTATACCTATTTCTCTCTCCCTCCCTCCCTCCTACCCTCTCTACTTCTCTCTATCACATCTCTATCACCTCTCTCGCTCTCACTTCTCCCTTTTTCCATTTCTCTATCTCACTTCTCTCCTTCCCTATCTACTCTCTTTATCTCACCTCTCTCTCTCTACCTCTCCCTCCCTCCCTTCTCTCTCCCCCCCCTCTTTCTCTCTCTCACTCACTCTCTCCTCTTTCTCTCTCCTTTACTCTACTCTTTATCTCATCATTATCTCTCTCCCTCCACACTCTCTCCTCTATTTCCCCTCTCTCTCTCCTCCCATAAACCTCTCTACTTATATCTATCACATCTCTCTATCACTTCTATCTATCTCACTTGGCCCTCCCTTGTCTCCTTCCCTCTCTACTCTCTCTCTCTATCTCAACTCTCTACATATCTATCACTATGTGTCCATCCATCCTCTCTCTCTTTCCCTCCCCCTCTTTCTCTCTCACTCTATCCATCTCTCTCCCCTCTTTCTCTCTCACTCTCTCCTTCCCTCTCTAATTATTTTATCTCACCATTCTCTCTCTATCTCTCCCTTTTTCCCCTACACATATCTATATCACATCTCTCTATCTCTCTCACTTCTCCCTCCTTCCCTTCCTCTCTCTCTACTCTTTGCATCACACCTCTCTAGAAGGCAAGAGAGGTAAAGAGGGATAGATGAGATAGATTGTAGACACAGAGAGATAGGTAGAGAGAGGGTTTAGATAGAGAGGGTGGAAGAGAGAAAGATAAGGGAGGAAGTGAGAGGTAAAGAGGGATAGTTGAGATAAATAAAAGAGAGTAGGTAGAGAGAGAACGAGGAGAGATAGTGATGGAGAGAGAAAGTTGAGAGATAGAGAAATAGAGAGACGAAGGTAGAAAGAGGGAGGGGTTATAGAGATAAGTAGAGAGGGAAGGAGAGGTAGGGAGGGAGGGAGAGGGAGGGGAGATATTGAGAGAAGAGGGAAGGAGGGATATATGTAGGGAGAGAGAGGTGAGATATAAAGAAGGAGAATAGAGAGGTAAGGAGGAAGGTAGAGAGATTTTAACTATTGGTAGAAAAATGTGGGGAAAAGGCACTCATGATACAAGAAAGGAATCCCTAATACTTAATTTTCCCTTTTATTGTTAGGGGATGGTTCATTCAAGGAAAACTAGGATCCAAAATTGGATTGAATATCAACACAAAGGTTAGTCAATTATCAACAAGGGAGACATAGGAAGATTCCTTAGGCTTTGAAGGGTTAACCACCAAGCAAAATATTGGAAAAAACAACTTGATATTCAACTCACATGACCTAATAATGCAAGCCAAATAATGAGTGAAAATGATGATATTAAGTAACAAGCTAGGATGTATGCAGTTGGGAAGTCTTGAAATGTGATAAGGATTCTAGAAATGAAAAAATGTTATTAAAATATGCTAGGGAGAACTAAGATTCCCTTAGTGTCTTCTTAGTCCCGCAACTATTTTTTGGGACAAACACAAAATCTTCATATGTCGAAATAGAATGTGGAAGGATCTTTGTGAAATACCTCAAGGAGGAATAAGACACACTTAATGTATTCTTAGTCTCAATATAAATTTCTATAATTTTAGAATGTGATCCTGAGGTCCAAGGTCTACTCTTCCTTCTTCTCAGATCTCAAGTCCTAAAACTTCAAGATCTAGCCTATAGATGACTTTCAGTGAAGATGACAACTTTGTAATGCAAATTTGAACTTTAAAACTTTGCACTTTAAATGATCTTCAAGTCTTCAACCTCAACCTATAAACACAAATATACAAGAGAATAAAAACTTGTTAATTGTTATTAAATGGGGATTTTCTTTGGTCAAACCCCTTGTTGGTAGTTAAACCTTTGAATGAAATGGAATAATGAAGGGAAATGATGAATGAAAAAAGTGTTATGTTGAAACTCAAAAAACCCTTGTTATGGAATCTAAAAACTTGTGTGAAGTGGCTAGCTTGAATGTAGATCTTGAATTGAATGAATGCTTGATAGATATTGACTTGAATTTCTTGCTCGAATCAAAACCCTACATCACAAATGTTAGCTCAAAAACACACATGTCTATGCAAGAATATCTTTGACATGATGCTTATATATTGATGATGACTCCAAATGCTTGATGAATTTCTCTTGATCACAAATTTTTTATAATGCATGAATACTCAAGTTGCTAAAATTCTTGATTGCTTGTTAGGATCAAAATGAGTGACAAAACCATGTATTTATAATTATACATGCTTAATATCTCAAAATTAGACCACAATAAGTAAACATATGAAATCATTCATTAAAGGAGACTAAATCTCAACAAGGTTTGAAATTAAATCCCAAAAATATAATTTAAGGGGGACTAAGACGCCCTAGGTGGCATCTTAGTCCCAAGGCTTGAAACTCGGGGCACAAACTCCAAAAAGGGTGCCTTTTAAGATTCTTTTGAAAAGAGGGTCCCAAGACCTTTGGAGGATGAAGACATCCTAGGTGAAATTTTAGTCCAAGTCCAAAAATCAAGGACACACAACCAAAATCATTAAATTATCATTTATCCTTTCATGTTTATAAGGATTAGCCATAAAAAGATATAATTTATTAGGCTTGTGGATACAAAATGGGCCAATTAAGGAATAAATAAGGATAATGCGTGCCCAATTTTTTTGAAAATGTAAGGGTATGCATTTTCCTACACTACATTTAGCCCCAACTTTAGTGAGAGGATGAACTTGATTCAAACTCACACTAAAGTATCCAACCATACAATCAAGATGGGTTCCAATATACGAATGCTAGTAAGATAGGATGGCAATAACCAAGAGGGTGGCTAAGCCCCCAAGATTAAGATCCTATGATAGACCAATAGAGGCACAAAGGAACACACTTGCGAATGATATATGAAGCCATAACTAGATCGCCAACATACACCATCAAATATAGAAAGAGGAAAAAAAGAAAAAATAAAATGCTATGAATCAAGCTTTGAATGGCCATCCAACATGTTGTGGACTGAGTCTAAGTTGTTTGTCAGAAAATAATTTACAAATGAAATGTGTTTTCCACTATGCAAACAAAATGCATGCTCACAAGGGCTAGTGAAGCTAGTTGTCCACTAGGTTAACCCCAAGAGATCTATATCAAAGTCATACCTCCATTAATTTAATAAGGAAAAAAAAATGCATGCTCACAAGGGCTAGTGAAGCTATTTTTCCACTTGGTGAGGCCCAAGGAACCATATCAAATCCATACCTCCATGAATTTAGTAAGGTACAAAAATGCAGACAACAAGAAAAATGGATGTTCGAAGGGGTTTTGCTTAGTTTGTGTGAGGTATCAATCTTAGGGGAAATTTATCCTAATGTCTCCAAGAGAAGACCAATCAAAGGATAAAATATTCACAACTTAAGGAATGCAATGTGTTGAATTACCACTAAGAGGAATGTCATATGGTAAGATAGATAAAGCTACTGAAGGACATTACTGCCAATGTCATCACAAAGAGAAAAGAACATTGCATGAAGTAAGAAAACCACATCAAGGAACATGGAAAAAATGAAAATTAAATCATACCAAAGTAATGCCAATGTATGCCCCCACTTTAAAGAAATTGTTAAATACCATGCTATGAGAAATTACTTCAAAGTAGAAAAATGTGAAAAAGGGGAAAAAAGGGTTACCCCCTAGAAACACATAACGGATCTAGGGATTCATGGTCATTATTTGTCTTTGCTACAATGATACTAGAGAGCTAGGAACTGTCATCATTCCCCAAATACACATAGAACTGGAAAAAATATTGAAAAAAAATGAAAAAAGTTTTGAGTCAACATGGAAGAGACATAGGGTGTCTCAACACCTTGCATCATCCCCAAAATGAAAACATAAGACAAACATGAAAGGATAAATGAAAAGATAATGATAATTATTTTGGTTCAACATGGAAGAGACTTAGGGTGTCTTGACGCCTTGCATCATCCCCAAAAGGAAAACTCAAGACAAAAATGAAAGGATAAATGAAAAGTAAAGACCAATGAAAAGGTAAAAAATTACTACAAATAGAGGAATGAACATAAAGAGGAAACATCAAATAGTATGAGGGATCACATTACACACATGCAATCAACCAAAGAGAAAGAAAAAAGACTACTTAAATACATACGAGTCAACCATCCAACAAGTCATCCACTTCCTAGTCTTGTTCAGTATATGCAAAATGCGGGCAACTAGCAAAAGGGACAACATCAATTGTTGTACTAGGATAATCACCAGGTTCAACACATGGTGAATTTCAATTTATTTTATTAAGGTTTTCAAGTCACATTTATTTAGGGGTAGGTTGCAACCATAGGCTCCTTTTCTTCTTATGAGGGAAGAATATAAGAAACCATGGAAGGTTGTTCAACCACTTTCTCTTTGGCTTTATAAATTTTCTTAGGATGCGGATTAGGACTTGTTTGGTTCTCTCTTGGCCTTTTGTAGGAAATAGGGAATATATTTTTTATGGATGGGTCTTGGTTAGTTGGAAGGGATTTAAGCTCAATATTTTTTCTTCACAAGGTAGAGGAGGAAAACTTTCAAGAGATAACTTTGCTATGATTTTTTCTTTAAACATACATTTTTCATCAAAAATGAAGGTCTTTGTTCTGCACAAGTGGAAAAATAGCAAATTATCAAAAAAAAAATTAAAAAATATGAGTGCACTAGATATTTAAGTCCTTGATCCAACAAAAATAGTAAAATTGAATTTTGATATATACAAAACAAGTTACGTGTTATATGGTCACACTATTTATGAATTGTAATTGGTTTGACTTCGAAACTTGATTAAAGAAAAAATGTTCAATAAAAAACTATCTAACCAAGTGGAAGCACTAGATATCAGAGTTACAAATCTAAATTCGAAAGAATTAGAATTTTATTCTTCATGGGAAAAAAATTATGCACTGTATGGTGTGCGTCACTTTTAACAAATGTTATTTTCTAAAAAAACCATTTTTCCTGGGAGTTGGAAAAAGAAGTGTAATCTAATTCCAAAAATTTTGTAAAAAACATTTTTAGAATCTACAAATAAAATGTGATGAGACTCTAGTTTGCATAATCTTCAAATTCATCACGTTTTAGCTACTATAGGTGCCCAAATGTGAACATTTAGTTAAGAATAATAATTTCAGTGTCCAGTTTGGTCAAAAATTATAAACCACTATTGTGGGATCACCCTGAGGCTCCATGATGCCAATATGGTAGGGAGGATAATGACCACGGGTTTTATGATTTTTCTTTTAACACCATATATTTGTTGTTACATAGATACATGTGTACAAAAATTGTTGTATACACTTGGCTTCCAGAAACATAATCTATAATAACATGTTTCTCAGGTCATAGCAAGTGGTGGGAAAACACTTGAGAATTTGGTCACATCACCTCAAAACAAGGCATAACTTTTAATTCAATTATTCTGACAATGAAAAACATGTGTATTGTGTCATCACATTCTTCTTTTGGTGAGGTTTGTTTATTTGTTTTGGATCAAAGATAGTGTGAGTGATTCTTCAATTGGACTATAAACATCTTTACTCTCTAAGTGATATTTGCTCCTATATAATGCTTTTTGTGCTGATCAAATCATATAAAATTTATCAATATAATATTTTCACTTTCTTCCTAAATAAATGCATTTACATATTTGTTTTTATTTGGACAACAATTCAAGTTGTTATCCTGTTTCATCATCCATTTATTATTTTGTTTTATCTAAGTCATTTTTATTTTGTTAAAAATTTCTTTGGTGTTAGGACATCTATTTGCTTCCATTTGTTTAGTTTTTTAATATATGAAGAATCAAACCATAATTCCTACACCAATTAAGGAGCATGTTTTTACTAGAAGCAATTCATAAAAAAAAAATAAAAAAATTTCAATTTCCTTGTAATTGAATACTTTTGAATCCTTTCTACTTGTCTCCATTTTATTTTACTACTACTAACACATACATCACATGCATAATAATTCTTTTATTTTGAAAATTATGGACTAAATACTACTTATAAAAAGTATTGAATATTAAAGATCTTTCTTTTTTGAAAAAGTCATTAGTGATGAAAATTATAACTAATATTCAAATAAAACAAAATCAAAATAAATAACATCAAAGTAATAAATTATCTACTACCACATAAGCACTGAAAAAAATATGCCATACCTAAAGTTATGGACTAACTTTTTTATTGAATATTAGTAATTAAAGGCATGACTAATAACTTTTAAAAAAAGGAGAATCCTTTAATGTTCCATACTTCTAATAAATATTATTTAATCCACAACTTCAAGTCTGTCATGTATTTGTATGCATATGTATCTTAAGATAATTAAATAATAATCAATCAATTGATTGATTAACCTCGACAAAAAGGTCAAATAAAGATGTGCATCTAGATCTAATAAATATAAAACTAAAATAGAGATAAAATTATATCATACCTTAAATTTTGGAGAGAAATTATTATTATTTAAAAAATTAATTATTTAAAAATTTAAATTTATTTAATTTTTCAATTGTAATTTTTTAAGAATAAATTTATTAAAAAATTGTATTCATTGAGAATTAATTTACTATGGATTCCTAATGATTTTTCATTTACTTGTGATTCCTATGATTATTAATTAAAACAATTGTAAATAACAATTGTAACTAAAATTATTAAATATTACATATCAATCAGAAACAAAGTTATTGATGATTAATTACTTAAATTTAAAATTAATAGATACATTGCAAATAATAAGATTCATTCAACATGACCTATATGGTTTTATTTTAAATTTTCATAATCAATTTTCAACTATTAAATTTTGATGTGGAAACGCAAAGATCAATTTTTTTTGTGCAAATGGTTCTTATTCTCACATGCATTGTGTGTGAGATAAGAATGGACAAGTGGACTATCAAATGAAGTTTAAAATGCTTTAAAATGCTCAAATTAAATGAAGACATATAAAAAAATCTCTACACCAAAATTAATTCATTTATAATATGTTCAAGTTCGGTGATTCAAATTGATATCTTTCAATGCGCACATAGGTTGGATTTAGGTTTAATACATATGTATCGATATGCTTGATATATCTATCTAATTATCCATAATAAAATCTAAATTGATTTTCTAACATCTCTCTTCATTACGATCTACTCCACATATTTTATCCTTGGAAAAGTCCAAAATCATAAGGTTCACCTCCTACTATGAACTAACCTCACATTATTTCACATTGGCTTATTAACACGCTTTCCCTTTCTCGATTCAATCAAGCAACTGGAAATATTACTGATTATTCATATTTCAGATTGCATTCCGAAAAAAGTATGTTTCTTACTTCACATTGAATAGTCATTCGCGGTGGACCCTTATCGGTTGATCGGTGCATGTGTGTGCATGCGAATCCTAGTGTACTTTGTTTACATGAGATTCAATAATGTAATTTTTTGAATGAAACGCATTGAACTATGTTTCATCAATAATGATTCACAAGAATCCATGATCTCTCATGATAATGAATAGTGTGAGAATTATACTTTAAAATTATATATTACTTATGTTTTAATTTTCCATGTATATTTTATAAAGAAGATTTAAAATTATAAAGATACCGGAACCGCAACTTGATTTCTTGTTCATCACCTTTTTCAGTATAAATAGTGCTCACCAAGCTTATATATTTTATTGGTTGAAAATATTATTAATCACAATCACTCCATGTAATATCTACATTATCCTTTGATTTACAAGAATTGTTGACGAAGAAATTATCTAGCTTGAGTAGAAATGTGAGCTAAGATATACTCTTCCCCATAGAACAATGATTCCAAACTTCAATTTTAACCACCCGATTAATCCCCTTTAAAGCAGACACGCCGATTTCTAAAATCCCATTAGAATTCAATCCATATTATTAATAAGCACTTCCATTTGTAGTCGCATTCCATATTTTACCGTCTATATTCTTAACACATTTTATTTGGTTTGACATTGCAAACTATTATGATTAACCAAAATCTTATTTTTCATGTGAACAAAAAGTTGAAACTTGTGCTTTATAATCGTTGTTGCAGTTATTCTATAATTTATATTCATTTTTAATCTAATAAAAATTTAAAAAAAAATTCAAGCCTGTTTGTGCAAAAAAATTTTTTTTTTGTTTTTTGTTGGCAAGCAGGGGGCAACAAAACAACAATTAAGTATTGTTACTAAATGATGGACATAATATAAAATGAAAAAAATAGTGTAGAGATAACAAAATATGACACAAAAAACTATATTGATATATTCCTTCTTCCTATTTAAATTTCAAAATCATAGAGTATATGCTTTATTTTACATTGCAAAATAAAACATAAACTATTTCAACTACTATCCAATACAATGGTGTTGCACTCACACCGAAAACTAAAACTGACTACAATCTTGTAGTTGTTGTTGTCAGTGTGTTGCATTTGATAAAATTTATTTCTGCACTAATGCTATCTTAGCTAAACATCTTCTTATTTTGTTGTTGCAAGTTCATCACTCAAAATCCAAAAAGTTACTAACTAGAAACTAATGAATACATTCTATTTCTATTTATTTGTTTCAAGCTCATGAAAAATGAGCACTTAGAATTTGAATTCAAAATTACCAACCATATTAAATGCTAGTAGGAAAGACATGCAACAAGTTTGTGTTTGGTAGTAAAGAAGATCCCCAAAAATTGATAAGGGAATAAAATATTTTGAATGAGGAATAAATGTTTCAAACACTCCCCTTAATCCAAAGTTAGTTGTCATTCCACAATTTACTTTCGGAGCTGATCTCTAAACTTGTCTGTAATGCCAAGCCTATCTCTTGGAAATTCCTTGGTGAAGATATCAAAGAGTTGTTCGGATTTGCAATACTGTAATTCAATCTCACATTGTTCTACCAATTCCCTTATGAAGTGATATCAAATCTCAATTTGCTTGATTTTTCCATGGAAGACGGGATTATTTCTCAAGGCTATTGAGGAAAAATTGTCACAATGTATAATAGTACTATGTTCTTGTTGTTCCTTCAAATCTACAAGGATTATCCTCAACCAAATAGCCTAACATGTTGTTACATTTAGTGTAATAAACTCAACTTCTACTATGCTGAGAGAGACAATCAGCTGCTTCTTGGATGCCCATGATATTGCACCCAATCCCATATGGAAAACATACCCTGTTGTGTTCTTCTTATCATCTACATTTCATGTCCAATCACTATCTATGTAACCAACCAACTTAAACTCATTAGATGCACCATACATGATGACATAACCTACTATTCCATTCACAGATGTCAAGATCCTCTTTTCTGCTTGCTAATGTGTGTCCTTAGGTTTCTCCATGAACCTAGAAATCAGACTTCCTACATACATTAAATCAGGTCTAGTTGATGTCAAGTACATGAAACTTCAAACCATGCTCTTGTAGAGGGTTGGGTTCACTTCTTTGCTAGTTTCAGACTTGTTGTTGTTGGTGTGGAGCAGGTTTATTGTTCTTCTTTTCAAACCTCCTCAAAATCTATTTGGCATAGTTAGTTTGCAAAATAAATATGTCATTCTCTATTTTTTGAACTTCAATGCCCAGAAAATGCTTCAACAAAACAAAATTTGTCATCTCAAACACATTCTTCATCACCTCTTTGAAATCAGCAATCAAGTTCTTACTATTACCAGTAAAAATCAGATCATCTACATACAAAAAATAAATAAAAATATCACCTTCAACTGCTTTGATGTAGAGTGTGGGCTCACTATTTCTTTTGATTAATCCATTACTCAAAAAATAGGATTATATTCTAGTGTACCATGGCTAGGGTGATTGTTTCAACCTATAAAGAGATTTTCAAAGTCCATACACTTTGTCCTCTTGCCTTGGGACTTCATAGCCAGGTGGCTACTTCACATACACTTCCTCTTTCAACACTCCATTTAAGAACGTTGTCTTCACATGCATATGAAATACCTTTAAATGATGTTGGGCCACAATTACTATGACTACTCAAACTATTTCTAGCCTTGCAACTGGTGCATATATCTCATCATAATCTATTCCAAGCTACTATTTCTATCCTTTGAAAACTAGCCTTGCTTTATGTATTTTAAGTTTACCTTCAACTATACACTTAGTCTTGTAGACCCTCTTTACTCTAATCACTTGTTTACTCTTGGGTAAATTAGCTAGCTCCCATGTTTGCTTACTCTCTATAGCATCCAACTCTTCATCCATGGCCTTACAACACCTCTTCTTTCATCGCTTCCTAAAAAAGTGTTGGATCACTATAAGAGAATAATGAAAAATCCAAATTTTCATCAAAATAAATATGTCTTGTGATATCATAAATCTCCCTCACACTCTTTGTGTTTCATGGCATCAATGATGTGAGTGTGGTGTCGTATTTAACTTTACAGGTGTTGCTAATTTGACCTCTTGAGCTACAGTATTGCTAACTATCTAGGCTACTACTCTATTGAATTTTGGAGTTGCTACTTTGGTGTATCTATTTAGAGTTGTTGTTCTACTAAACACCTACACAACTATTGTTCTATTGTGCATCTCTAAATCCATATTTTTCCAATGCTCTATAATAGTTTCTCCCTAAGCTACTTCTCTATTGAGCTCGTCCTAAGTTTCCATCCTTTGCAACTTCTTTATCATCAAGGGTATTGTGACTAAAATATCGATGGTGTCATCCACCATTCCATACCATGCTTCATTTTCAGTAAAAAAAAACATATTCACTAGTCACTACCTACTTAGTGATGGTATTGTACAATTTATAGGCTTTTGACTCTTCACTATAGCTTATGAAAATGTATTTTTCACCTTTATCATTATTTTTTTTCCAGAATAACAATAAATCATAGACATTTGTGTTGAACTAGTACAAGCCACCTTTTATTATAAATATTTTAAAAACTTATGTCGAATACAATATTAAAATATTTTTCAATTAAAAAATTCAAATGACTAATAAACTTCAATTAATTTGTTTTTAATAAAATACAATATCATATACAAAATTTATTCTTTCAGAGATGCATAATAAGTTGTCAAAGTTGTCAACCTATAGTGTTTTAAATAATGAAATAGAAAGGCATGGTCAAATGACATAACATTTAAAATTGAATTCTCAAATATGTAGTGTTTGGAAGGAGGTGAACAATGTTGAAAAGTTTAAATATACTATAAATCACACCTTGGTGTGCAATGGGTACACTAGAAAAAGTGTGGAAGGTCAATTAGGGAATTTTTTCATCAATTTTTTACTTACATTTGTTTAGTATACATGAGGTCAATTGGTAGAGCATTTAGGAAATTATGTTTTTTGTGAAAGAAAGGTCTGAATGGAGAAGTGATAGCTAAAAAAAATATGCATCTTCTTACAAGGATCCAAACACAATTAAAATTAAACCTATGAATCTAGAAGATAAGAAGGCTCCATTACCAATTGCCTCATGTTATGTTTGCAATAGGGAGAGGAGGGAGAGGGAGATATGGTGTTATCAAGAGGGAGATAAAGGGGAGAGAGAGAGAGAGAGAGAGAGAGAGAGAGAAGGAGAAGGAGATGTACAAAGATATGACAAAGGGATAGATAGGTATGGAGGAGATAAGTATATAGAAAGGGGGAGAGAGAATGAGTGAGGAAGACATAAAATATAAAGATAGAGATGTGAAGTGATATATAGAAAGGGGTAGAGAGAGATAGGTAGCCAATGAGATAGAGATAAAGGGGGATATGTAAGAATTTAAATATGCAGAGATAGAGAGAGAGAGATAGCTATAGATAGGGAGAGAGAATTAAGGAATGTATATATGAGTAAGAGAGATAAGGGGAGATAGATATGGAGATGTATCAAGATAAAGGGAGGGAGAAACAAGGAGTGTGTGTGTATAAGTAAGAGAGATAGAGAGGGAGATAGATATGTATAAATAAATAGAGAGGGAGAGATATTGAGGGGGATAAATAAATATAGGAGAGCGAAGTAGAGAGATATAGAAAGAGTAAGCTATAAGGAGAGGGAGAGAGGGAGAGATAGATACATACATATAACTTGGGAAAGATGGAGAGGGTGTTAGAGAGACAAAGATAAAGATAGAGATAAATATATAAAGTGAGAGATGGAAGAAGAGAGGAAGAGGAAGAGGGAGAGATAAAGATAGAAAAATCGAGACAATGAAAGAGGGGGAGATGGAGAGAGAAATATATTGATATAGGAAGTGATATATAGAAACAGGTAGAGATGGACATATATATAAAGAGAGAGTAGGAGATATGGATTAAATAAGAGAGAGAGAGAGAGAGAGAGAGAGAGAGAGAGAGAGAATGAGATATAAGTAGATATGGAGAGGAGATATGGGAAGATAGAAATATATGGGGAAATAGTTAGAGATAAAGGATGTGATAGAGATAATTAATAGAGTGGTAGATAGAGAGAGGGGGAGAGTTAGATATATGGAGATAGAGATAGAGATAGAGATAGAGATAGAGATAGAGATAGGTAGGGAGAAACAATGAGTGTGTATGGGTGATCCCATAAAGCTGGTTTACAATTTTTGAGAGGAACTGATTCTTGCTAAAATCACATAATTTTAGAAAATATAATGATTTAAGCCTTTAAAAGTTCCATTTTAAGGATTATAATTTAATATGGTTTTATCAAACTACCTTAGATCAAACCCCCTTGGATAGAACCTCACTAGTTTCAAACCATATCTATAAATGAGTCTCCTTTACACCTATCAAAATCCTAATAAAAAATCACTTTTAATTTACCTTTTGGGGGATCAAATTAATTCATTTAAAATTTATTTCAAATGATTATGGTAGTCCTCAAAATTATCTATCCCACAAATATAATTTTAATATGTTTTGGTTTTATTATGTATACATTTTTTGAGTTTTATTAAACATAGGTTTTTGACCAAAAATCAAGCTCTTTGTTTTCCACATGCATAAAAATAGAAAATTATCAAAATATTTTTAAAAAAAATATGTTCGTGCTGGGTCTTGATGTCCATGATCCATTAAAAAAAATAAAAATTGAATTTTGATACATACAAAAAAAGTTGTGTTGTATACAGTTTGTCTATGTTTGAGTTGCAATTGGTTTGACTTCAAAACTCTATTAAGGAAAAAATATTCAATAAAAAAATATGAGACCAAATTAAAGTGCTAGATATTGTAGTTACAAATCTAAATTTGAAAAAAAATAGAATTTTATCCTTCATACAAAAAAAAATATGTTGTATACGGTGAGCATCACTTTTTAAAAATGTTGTTTTTTGAAAAAATCAATTTTCGTGGGAGATGGAAAAATAAGTGCAATCTTATTCCAAAAGTTTTGATTTTTTTTTTTTGTAGAATCTACAAACAAAATTTGATGAGACTCTAGTTTGCATCATCTTCAAATTCCTCATGGTTTAGCTGCTATAGGTGCTTGAATGTGAAGATTTAGTTGAAAATAATAATTTCAGTGTCCAATTTGGCCAAAAATTGTAAACCACTATTGTGGGATCACCCGTATGTGTGAGTGAAAGAGATATCTATATAGAGAGAGAGGGAATGACAAATAAGGAGTGTGTGTTTTTGAGTGAGAGGTATTGAGATATAGGTATATAGGGAGAGATTAATATAAATAGTTAGAGAGAGTGGGGAGAGGGAGAGAAATAGAGGGAAAAAAGAGAAGAACAGAGATAAAAAAAGAGAGAGTGATAGGGGGAGAGGGAGAGATATGGATAGAGAGAGAGAGATGGAGATATATAAATATTGAAAGGATAGAGGGGAAAGTGAGAAAGAGATGTAAGGAGATAGAGATAGGGAGAGAGATAGAAAAGAAGATAGAGATGGAGATGGAGATGGAGATAGAAATGGAGAGAGAGAAAGGGAGGGAGAAATAGAGATATAAAGAGGGGGAGACAAAGAGAGAGGGAGAGAATGATAGATGGAAAGATCTATTGATATAAATATAGAGATAAAAAATTATATAAAGATAGGTAGAGAGAGGGCGATATATATTGAGAGAGGTAGGGAGAGGTACATATGAGGGGATATAAAGAGATATATATGGGAAGAGAAAGAGAGAGATATCTTTATGTCTTTGTCTCCCTCTTTATCATTATATTTTTATTATCTCAAACTCTTTCTTCCACTCTCTCCATTATTTTTCTGTATTTTTCTTCACTTCTCTCTTCCTCTATTTGTTTGTCCCATTTCTTATGTTTGTCTAGATTCCCCTCTCCCTATATTTATCTCCTTGTAATTTTTTCTATCCCTATTAATCTCATCCTCTCCCCCCTTTCTCCATTTATCTCTTGATATCTCTACCTCTATATATATCTTTATCTCATATTTCTCTATATCTTTGTATCTCTCTAGCTATCTCTTTATGTGACTATATTGATCTCTCCCCCCTTCTCTCTCTCTTTTTATCTCCCTTCCTATCTTTATATCTTTGTCTCTCCATATTTATTCCTTTAAATCTATACCTTTATTTTTATATCTCTATCTCTCTTTTTATCTCTTTGTCTCCCTCTCTATTTATCTATTTCTCCCTTTATTTTCTTTCTCTCTCTATATATATCTATTTCCTCCTAAGTGTGAAATCAATACACTGAATAGGTTTTAAAGGTGAATTATCATATCCTTAATAAAATGATATTCTACCTTAAGAATAACTACTAATCAACATGTTATCCTTTGATTTTTGACATGAAATGACTAATCAAAAGTTACCTTGTCTCTATCACTCTATAAATTTTAATTTATATTTAATTGATTTTATTATATAAATTATAAAAAAGATGCAAAATAGAATTATTCTACAATAAAAGCTTGAAGAAGGTAAACAATTATAAATTAAATTAATTCTAATATTTTTAATTATTATTTGTAATTTAATAAAAATACATAAATAATAAAAATAAATTTTAAAGATAAATCTTAATTAAAAACTAAATTAAAATTAACTAAACAGAAAGTTGAAATATAAAAATATTCAAATATTAATAAACATAATAATTATAAAAAATAATAAATTAACTAAAATAATAAATGATTAAATAAAAAAGTAATTTTTATTTTTTTTTATAAATGTAAAACTATTTTTAAAATTTATTAGAATTGAAATATTAATAGAATTTGTACATAAAAAAATATAATTAATATATTTAAAACAATATTAAATTAAACTCTATATTAATAAATATAGAATATTATAAAATATTACTAGATAAATTAAATTTTAAAAATGAAAACTGTATTTCAAATTAAATAGAAAAAATAAAAATATGTTATATTAAAATTGTTAAAATTTACATGTAACACCAAACTTAAAAAGTGAAAAATAAAATGAAACCAATTCAGAACATAAAAAAATAATTTGTAATTTATTGATTTATTGTTTGAAAAATATATATATTTATTAAAGACATTATTATTTATCTAAAAATATAACTTTAAAAAGTTTAAAAGAGAAAAATTTATTCTTATCCTATATTTTCTTAATTTAAAGCTAAGACTCGATAAGAATACATATGCTTTTTCTTTAATTATATATTATATTCTTTATTATTTTAGAAAATCTAATGGTTGAGATTATGTCAATGTTCTTGCATCATTATCTACAATTTTCAACCATTGATTTTCAAAATCATTTTGTTCACTTCATCTAAGAAACACCTTAGGTGTAAAAATTATGTTCTCTAATATAAAGGAATCCCAATGGATGTTAGAATGGTTTATAGTAGATTCAAATTGACAAACCATTTTAGTATTACCATATGATAAAAACTATAATCATAGAAATATAAGTGTTCTCAAATTAGAAAGATGTTATTTTGTGAGGTTTCTTTCAATAATTATTTTTCTCTTGTAAATTTATTTGTATTATTTGAATTTAAATTTTACTTTATTTGATTATTTTAAGTTTAAATTAGTTTAGTTATTATCATAATTTAAATATTTTAAATAGTTAGAACACTAAAATTTCACATTGAAGAACAAGAGTAAATATTTTTTGAGACAAGTTATTTTTTATTTGTATGAGGTATGCATATTAAGTTACCAATTTTTTTTACAATTCATCTACAAAGCATGTATGGATAAAATAGTAGAATGTTGCCCTATGGGGCCAACTCCAATAACCATACAACTACCAATATATTCAAAAAGGCCCCTATTGGTCACCAATATTTGTAGACTCAACCTAAAAATTGACAACAAAATTCCCTTGAATCCCTATAACCGCTTCACTTAAACAAGGGAGAAAAAACCAGAAC